>CM075861.1:10019120-10274120 GCA_037975125.1 Latrodectus hesperus
ACGGTTTATTTATTTGGCAGCTATACTGCAAATTAAGATAATGTGGGCTGCTAAATCAAATTCTAAAATGTAAAAGCATTCCACTTTAATTCCAGACAGTATTCGTTCATTTTCTATGGAGAGAAGAACATATTACGAAACGTTAGTGAGACTCAATTCGTCTAGTCCACCAACTTCATACTCATGTTGCCATATCTAGAGGGAGAATGATTTCTCCATCTCTCTTTTACCTCAGTTAAGTGATACTAATTTGATAAAATTGCTTAAATGCTTCAATGGATATTACATTTATTAAACTCTGAAAAATTCATTAGATTAAATTTGTAAAAAAAAATATTATTTATTATTCTGATATGGCTTTATTATATTCTCTTAAAATAAAAAGAAATATTATCATTTAATATTATCATGCATCAAAAATTCATTCAACGAAATAAAATCATACAGGAAAAAAAAATAGAACATACGTCATTTAGTTGAATATGCTACGTAAAAGTAATACTAGAATAAATAATTTGCTTATTTTGAATATAAAAGCCACTTAACTTTATAGAATAGAATGAGTGTCTCAGAGAAAACTTAATGTTTAATTCATTAACACTTAATTCTCCTTTTATTTTTGTTCTAGTTTTATAAAAATAGAATATATAATTAGTAATAAGTAGTCAGAGTTTAATACAACTTCCGAGTTTCTGCAATCAAAGAGATGAGGAAATTAAAATGTCTCACGAGTAATTTTTTTCAGACTCATTATTGGGGAAATGGCACTTAATTCAGCAATAGAGACATTCGAAGAATGTGTATTTCATGGCCTCCATCTATGCAAATGATACAGTATCATGCCTTTATGATTTGTTTTTATCTGCGATTGTGTCTTTTCGCAACTTAATGTTTACCATTTCCTCTGGGCAGCTGAAATGTGCAGTTTGCTCTTACGGTTGATACCTTATTCACGAAATCTTCCATTTTTGCGTGTTTAACTTTCGAAGTAAATGTTTGGGTGCGTGCGTTGTTATGAGCGATTTATTGTCATAAAATGTTCGGAAAAAGATTATTCGGATATTTCCTTTTATGTTCTGTTGCACATCTCATTTTTTTTTATATTACACCCAAGTAGTCATTACTACTGTGTAAATAAAGCGCTCAATGCGAAAGGATTTTTCAAATTCTAACTTCAACAACTTTTTGAGGAATTTTGAATTTATGCCAAAATACATTCCATTATGATTTTAATAACTAAGCCTGCACGCTGCGACTTTTCTTTTCCTTTTTTTTTTTTTTTGTATCAGTATTTTTCGATTATACATCTGCTGCAAAAAGCTACTAATTTATTTCGTGATTTAAGCTCTCGAAAATGAAAAATAAATTGAAATTGCTCAAAGTGATATTATTTTTATTTATATCGAACATAAATTATTTAGAATTGTTCAAGTTTTTTTTTTTAAAAAAAAAGGACCCGACACTGTATGTTTTAAAAATATCATTTGGGGTATTGTACGGTAAGATAAATCTTAAAAATGAGAATAAAATATGTGTGATTGAAAATTGTTTTCTAAGATCGCTTTACTTTTTTATTGCTATATAACATTTACAAACAAATATATGTTTCCTAGAAAATAATTATTATATTTACATTCTTAAAGTGCTAAAAGAATTCTAAGTTTAATGGAGAATATATTTCTTAAATTTAAAATGTTGTGTAATTTAGTTCACTTTATGTGTAGAATAAATCTAAAATGAACAATTTTTTCCTGTTTCTCCCCAAATAAATCTTACTAATGTACAATGAATCGATAAATGAATGTATTCTTGACAAAACATTTATTTTATTTTCTGATGTGAATTTTTAACAAAGCAGAAAGTGATATGCACGTTAATATATAAATTAATGGATGACCACACTTTTATTCTGGTAGTAAAATTTATTGATTTTTTAATATTTATGTCATTTTTGCAAAACTTATTAAATTTTTTACAAAAGAGTCTATATTTGGTATAAATAAATCGCTTGTCATTATACAATTGGCACAGAAATTGTATTCCAAGAGATGTGGTGAAAAAGTACTTAATGTTATGTCAATATTGATAATAAGTCAGATATATTTACTTTGTGTAGATTTACAAATAGCTGTATATTTGAGATTTTATTGAAGTTGCTTTCATTTTTTTTGAAATTTTTATCTATAAAACATTCATTTTATTGTTGAGCCATGGTTTACCTGTTATTAATTAAAAGGAGTATTTAATATATAAATTAAATGCTTTTTCGTATATTATGTGGATGATTAAAAATCTGTTAAAATTTTGAATATGTGGCAAACTCTATTCGCACAAAGCATTGAACTTTAATAAGATTGTCTTTTATTTGTTTTTTCATTGTTATTGTACTTTGGAAACAACATTAAAAATATATTTTTGAAATAAAATTTGAAGAGTTTTTCCTTATGTGTACGTTATTATTTACATGGCTCATTAAATTTTTGCATTCACACTTTTCTATTTATATAAAAATTTCTGAAAAAGTACACTGTAAAAAAAGTATAGGATAAAGCAAGTAAAATAAACAAAATGTTGTGAAACAGTTATGCATGGATATAAAATAAAGAATACATATGTGACACAAAATACAAGAACAAGTGAATGTTGGCGTAAACAAGGCATTAATCTTAGGATTTAAAAGAGATTGTTAACAATTATTGCAATTATTAATTTAAAATTCTATTAATTAATAAAATTTTAAAACATTTCAATTCTCCTTGCTGATTTAAACTAACCATAAAGTGGACGTTTTGTCTTGTATTTTTCATTTTTCTTTTTCTTCTTTTCTACTGTCAACGTGTTAACGGCTTGAATCAATGGAAAACGACTTCTCAAATCGATGTTTTGGTTCTTGTATAAGAAATCGTTTTATTAACAAAATGAACTTCGACAATATTCTCAGATGTTCGATGGTGAACTTCTCGGCACAAATGTTTTATAATCCAAGATGCCAAATTCTGAAGTTGGGGATTTTTTTTTTTGTGGATTTTCTTGTTTATCAGGAAACCTGGTTTTATTACATCATACAGATGGAGACCTATAAGAATTATGTAGAAAATTCTATTTGGGCAACCCTATTACTTACGTCATCACGAGACGTCACAATACATCATCTTGGCAACTATCTTAGTCGCCAAAAAAATTTTTGGCGACAAAAAAAACATAAAATAAACAACACAGCAACGAATATGGCATCCTGGATTATACGGCATCTATGACAACTTCGCCTTGTTTGCTGCCACTCGAAGAATGCAATTTGAAAGCAGGAAGCAAATTCGTCGACAAGTCGGATTTACAATGCCGTCTTTATACGATTTCGTAATTAATTATGCGTGACGTAGAGGACACGTTATCTGAAGCTGTGAATATTTTAAACCAATGAAATATGTAATAAAATGTCACCATAATCTCAACTAGAATGAAAGAAAACAACTACTTTATGGTTAAAAAGTACAAAATGTTTTTAGAGGAATTTTGATTTTTGGCATTGGTACAAAGAACATGAAAATATGCTTTAAGACAGCAGTCTGATTACATGCAAGTAGCAAAACTAGTATTGTTTAGAAATGATGCAAGATGTCATGACATTTAAGACATAGTTGTCATAGATATAAATAAATACGCATACATAGTTTTCCATGGATGCAATTTGGCTTTCGATAAGATTTTAGGGAATACTATTCCACTTCTGGAAGATTCCACTCTCCAAATCCGCAGAGCATTAAAAACCATATGTCTTATAACAAAGTGTTGTCGCAGCGTGATCTAAGCATTCTATTGTATTTAGCCCATGAGAACATACTGACCGTACTCCATAAGTTTAATTTTCACGAATGTTGTTAACAAGAGGAGTACTGGAGTTTTGACATTATCAAGCGTTAAGAAACGGAACTCCAATATTTGGAACACATCGTACATCACGAGATTACAATATCGCTTCGGAATACCCTACTCTTTGGATTAAAGACCTTAAATTCGATCCTATCTATTTTTCAATAATGAGAAATCGCTATTACGTTATGACAGTTTCTGTTTGCACATCGTTTACTTGATATTACATGATATTCCTATGTGATACTACATGATATTCCTATGTGATATTACATGATATTCCTATGTGATTCCATGATACTCCTATATTACATGTTAAATACATGATTTTCTTTGTAACATTTAAATGAACACGGTTAATTACAGATAGGGAAGACAATAAGGTACGCTTAAATGCTTTGAAACAACTTTTAATTATTAACCTATGAGTATTTACTGCAGTGATATTTAGAAATTTTAAATGATTAGTTTCGCAAAGATAAGCTATTATTATTATTGAATTGATTAAAAAAAGAATTCAATACATATTAGAAATGCATCTCTGGAAAAATCAAAGGGTTATTTCTAAATTTTTACTAAAACATAAGTTTTATCTAAAATGTGTAATCACAATTTTTATATACAGACATTTGGCACTTGTTATCAACTTAAAGAATAATTAATGTCGATGATCAGTTGCATAGAAAAATTCTTGGTATCAGGCAAGGTACAACGGTACCATGGATTGAAGTGATAAAGGATTTCATACTCTATTTCTCTAGTTTTTGCTTTACTTACACTTACACCTTGCTGATAGACTGAAGAGTTAGAACAACGTCTGCAAAGAGTTCAATACCATGGTTTTGCATTCCTTCAACGCTTATCATCAGCCATATACCGACAGCGTAATACGCGAGCAACAACTGATACACCAGATGAACTTTGGCAATATGTGGAAGCCCCATGGATTGCCATACCTTAAGAATACAGCTAAAACCACTTTGATTCTGTTAATGCGTGTAATAGTGGTTAGAACCAACAATAGTATCTATACTAACTGCTGATTTTATTATTATCCGCGTTTCACAAGAGGCTGTAGTTTTAGTACTGTATGCATAGTTACATTTAGTACCTTTACTGAATAAAACTAGAATAGTGTAATGTACATAAACTCGTATATTTATAATTTTATCAAGAAATCTAGTTATCTGTAGATAACATATATTACTAGATCCCTTCCCTTTCAAACCGGCAATTGCTTGATTAATGCTGTGAATTTTAGCTAGGCAATTCATGAAGTTCTACCCCATCTTGGGTATACATACTTGTAGTGTTTGAAATAAACTTTAAGCTAAATGACCCAGTTAAATTGACTCTTGTGTGGAAAAAGTTAAAGGCAAACTAAACTCCACTTTCACTGGATTAATGTTGTGAATTTTAGCTAAGCAATTCATGAGGTTCGACCCTATCTTAGGTATACATACTTGTAGTGTTTGAAATAAACTTTAAGCTAAATGACCCAGTTAAATTGACTCTTGTGTGGAAAAAGTTAAAGGCAAACTAAACTCCACTTTCACTGGATTAATGTTGTGAATTTTAGCTAAGCAATTCATGAGGTTCGACCCTATCTTAGGTATACATACTTGTAGTGTTTGAAATAACCTTTAAGCTAAATGACCCAGTTAAATTGACTCTCGTGTGGAAAAAGTTAAAGGCAAACTAAACTCCACTTTCACTGGATTAATGTTGTGAATTTTAGCTAAGCAATTCATGAGGTTCGACCCTATCTTAGGTATACATACTTGTAGTGTTTGAAATAAACTTTAAGCTAAATGACCCAGTTAAATTGACTCTTGTGTGGAAAAAGTTAAAGGCAAACTAAACTCCACTTTCACTGGATTAATGTTGTGAATTTTAGCTAAGCAATTAATGAGGTTCGACCCTATCTTAGGTATACATACTTGTAGTGTTTGAAATAACCTTTAAGCTAAATGACCCAGTTAAATTGACTCTCGTGTGGAAAAAGTTAAAGGCAAACTAAACTCCACTTTCACTGGATTAATGTTGTGAATTTTAGCTAAGCAATTCATGAGGTTCGACCCTATCTTAGGTATACATACTTGTAGTGTTTGAAATAACCTTTAAGCTAAATGACCCAGTTAAATTGACTCTTGTGTGGAAAAAGTTAAAGGCAAACTAAACTCCACTTTCACTGGATTAATGTTGTGAATTTTAGCTAAGCAATTCATGAGGTTCGACCCTATCTTAGGTATACATACTTGTAGTGTTTGAAATAACCTTTAAGCTAAATGACCCAGTTAAATTGACTCTCGTGTGGAAAAAGTTAAAGGCAAACTAAACTCCACTTTCACTGGATTAATGTTGTGAATTTTAGCTAAGCAATTCATGAGGTTCGACCCTATCTTAGGTATACATACTTGTAGTGTTTGAAATAACCTTTAAGCTAAATGACCCAGTTAAATTGACTCTTGTGTGGAAAAAGTTAAAGGCAAACTAAACTCCACTTTCACTGGAGGATTCAATAAAACAAATTTTATTTATTTTTTCATAATTGAAATAATTTGCAAGTCATGCGATACATTATGCAATATTTCAGCTCATATAAGTTTCTGGATTTCAAAAACGAAAGTTAAAAATGAAAAAAAGAAATGATAAAATAGAAAAAGACATTGATGTCAAATTATATTTTAAGGCTTTAAATCAAAAGAAATAGCTTTCTGAAACTATTTACTCATAAGAAGTTATTCTCAAAAATATCTTTTATTTTGATTCTAAAAAAAGTTTGAACAAACTTATCTGATGTGACTTTCCGAATTTTTTAAACAAAATTGTTTTCTCTTCTGAATCTATACGTATTAGTATTTCTTCTACACATTGTATTTTATTCAGTCCACAAAAAAGTGTAACCGATGGCAAATATAAATGCACTTCTAAGTATCAGATGAATTCTAAAAAAAATTTATTTTTGGAAATTTTATATTTATAAATTGATGTTGCAGTAATTCAGTCTAGAGCATGTGAAAAGTTTATTTTATTTATTCTCATACTCAATATGGACAGTTTTAAAAAATCAATGAAAAACATCAATAATCAGAAGAGTTTTCAAAAATTATATTGTTATTCCTGAATTAGTATAGTCATATTTTTTCCAATATTTTCATCTTATTTTATTCCATCCACAAAACGCTTTCTGATGAATAATAGAACGCTTAGAATATTTCAAGTGATTTAAGTTTGTCAAATATATTTAATGCATTTATGCTGGAAAAAAATGAGTATACTCAGAAAGAAATAAAAACCAATTACAAAACTTGGTTTGTGTGTAGTATTTGACTAGGAAAATAATGGGATGACACTTAAGAACGAAATATTGTTTCATCGACGTCTAATAACATGAAATTATTCTTAATAGATGGTATAATCATCTCCGACCACAAATAAGTACTTTGCTGGCCATGGTATCAAACCCCAAATTCTCTGATGTTTTTTACCATTTAATTATAAATATACCTTTAGATCTGATTACTTATAGGTCTATTATCGTGAATTGTAATAATGCCAGGTTTTAAGTATTAGTTTTACATATATTTAATTAAAGAGAATATAATAAAGACGATTATTTTCTTCGAACTGCTTTAATTTTCTTTTTCCAAAAACAGTTTATATTTTAATTAAACTTTCTACAGTGAGCTCTTTTACTTGCTATAAACAGGTAAAATATGCTGAACATAAATCTACTGATTATTTATCACAGTCAGGGATATAGCAGCGATGTTTTTTGTATTTATTTATGTAAAAATATTTAATTAATGTTAAAAAAAATTCTATTTTTTGTTTTTATATTGAGTTGACTGTCCTCTTCCTCAGTCAAATAATTTATTTTGCACGTTCTACCTGATATATCAAAAAAGTAATACATTCCATAGAAAATTTTAGTTGAAATGTTTCCAGATTATATCCTCGATTTTTTTCATTGTATTTAAAAATAAAAGCTATTAAGAAAATGTTCAATTTTGTGACTTTCTAGTAGAATATCTTTCCATCCATATTTCGCTACCATACTAACAAATCATATTGATTTTCGTTTGTCAAAAATGCAGCAGTTTTCTGTTATTAATATTGGGCATTTTAAAGGATATTTCTCAACTTTTATAATGAGAGATAAAATTAAGTTAAATTTTGGTTAATAAAAGGTTAAAGTTATCGATTCTCTTTCTCTCAATTTAGTCAAAAATACTTTGTTTGAAAATATTTTATGTATCAAAAATAGACTGAAATTCCATTTCTTAGTATTCAATATTTCTTTATATATGTACACATAATGTATACATCATTCATTTATAATATCAAAATAATTTTTCTGGGATTTAAAATTTCATGTTTATATAAATTTGCTGCGAATGAGGAAGTATTAATCAATCAATAATTTTTTCAATGATAGCAAGAAAAGAAGCAGAAAATGCGTTTTTTTAATAAGGAGAAAAAAAAACTAAGTAAAAATTAAGCGTTTTAATTTTTAATGACATCTTTCTCGCATGCATATTGATAAAAAGTTATTTTACTAAATGTTGACAGTTATTTTATTTTATATATTACACAGGACTTTTTTTAATCTTTGCCAATAAATTATTTGTTATATCATACATCCATAATAATTGATATAAATGTTAAAAGTTTTTTTTTTTCGTAATATTTATTTGATCGTTCGAAGCTAACAGAGAGTTTTTAAAAATCTTCCCTAAAATAAAGAATGAATTTTACATCTTTGCAATTACATAGCTCATGCCCTTATAAATAATTTATTTGCGATGAACGTTTTTTATTTTTCAATTATGTACACAGGCCTCGTTTTCATTCCGACAGATTTGAAAATAATGATTTCAAACTAATGGCAAAATTGGTTAGCACACAATAGCTACTAGAAATATTTGCTGCATTCTTTACATTAAAATGACTCACACGCATTATTGAAGAAATATTCTAAATTAATAAAATATTAGAGTTATATGTTATGTCAAGCAGTCTATAAGTTTAATTTCTTTGTTGTTTCAACATGTAATATAAATTTTAATTATGTTTTATCTACTCGAACAATATCATTATTTTTTTTATCTTTTTAAGGAAAGTCACTATTATAATTTTGTTCCTGAAAAGAAAAAGAGTCGCCAAACTTTTATTGTGAGAATAAATATAATTACTTTAAAATATATTTCTTAATTTAAAATATCACAATCAAAGAATTTCTTTATTCTTGATATTATTCATAATTATTGTATTACTTCAAGAGAAATATAAATAGTTTATAGATATACACCTTTTAATTTATAACTTGTTTGGCGTAATCATAAATTATGTAAATTTAAGGAAAGGTTTAATATTTGTTATTCCATATTTCTTGCTTAACATTTATCTAACAATAAAAATTCTAAAAGAAATGAGTTGTTCAAAGAAAAAGGGAAATAGTAAATAAAATTTCTAGTTCAGCAGTGGAAATATCAAGACTTCTAGAATTTCTGGAACCATGATAAAGAGCTTTCAACATTTTTGCTAGTAATATAACTTGCAAAACTTTCTTCGCCATATGAAAGATATAACGAGATATCATTTATTAAACGGTAATTTTATCAGCTACGCAATCCTTGAAATTAAAGTTCCAGACTATTTCGAAGGAAGTAGTCAAGAAATGATTGCTTTATTAAGAATGAAATATTATATACTTCATATAATTTATTCTTGGTGAACTTCAGTATATACAGGATAACAGATAAGTATAAGACATAGAGAGTAAAAATGTACAGAAACATTTTCTGCAGCGGTAAAATATCAAATATTTTGGTAGGTATTTATTACTAAATAAAACAGAATAAAATAGTACTTTTTTGTCAGCTTGATCATAGGCCAACAAATTTCTCTTTTTGATATTTTGGATCAAAAGTATATTGTGTGAGCCTTTAATTATATTAATAACCTGGAATATTTAAATTAATCTTTGTTTCTCTTGATTTATTGTAATTTAGAATTACTATGATTAAAAAAAGCTGTTTGATTTCCTATTCTACATAAAAATAATTTACTAAAAGCACAATCTATAAAAAAAATCAATTTCAATCAATCAATCTGTCAAAGAAGAATCTGTCAAGAAAAAATCAAAAAATCAATCAATCAATGAAGTAATTTTATGCAAATTACTTCACGTTGCTTTTCTGTCAGCAAAAATAATGCGATAAAACATGAATGTAATTTTATTGCATTCTAAAACTAAGCAATGGAAAATAAATGTTTTATAAACTTGAGACATAAATAAAGGGAAAAAAGTTAAAATAAGAGTAAAATAATAAGAGAAAATTAGTTGAATGTTTCAAATAATTACTATAAACTATTTCAATGAAAAGGCAATTTAAATATTTAGCGAGTTCACAATATAATGTACAAAACTTCAATATAAAATCTCTATTAATGTTAAACATGAAATAAGAGACATGATTTTTCAAAACATTAAGCTGCTTTGATTTGAATTTTTTCATCAAAACATCAAATAAAATCAGCTATTCCTTTCATCTACTTTTGATAGTTGAATTAGATCTCGTTGCCAAAATACTAGTTTGCCGGGTTTCCAGTAAAAATGTTCGCCAAATTTGGCGCCAAAAACGCGCCAAGGGTGACCGTACAGTAAATCTGATCCTAGATCTCTGAAAATCTAACGATTTATCTATCTATATATATATATATATGTGTGTATATATATATATATATATATATATATATATATATATATATATATATATATATATATATATATATATATATATATATATATATATATATATATATATATATATATATATATATATATATATGTGTATATATATATATATATATATATATATATATATATATATATATATATATATATATATATATATATATACATATATATATATATATATATATATATATATATATATATATATATATATATATATATATATATATATATATATATATATATATATATATATATATATATATATATATATATATATATATATATATATATATATATATATATATATATATATATATATATATATATATATATATATATATATATATATATATATATATATATATATATATATATATATATATATATATATATATATATATATATATATATATATTAAATGACGCCAACAGAGTTTAACGTGGATTGGTACAATGCCATTCACATCTAATAAATAAACATGAAGAGCAATAACAGAAAATCAATGTGAAACGCTCTATAAAAGAGAATAATATTTACTTATAAGCATAGAAGTTGTTCCAAACAGATTATATTTACAGTGATGTACGCATAACAATACGTGGTAACAATACTGGTGAATATTGTTAGAGTAGTATAGAGCATTCTAAGAATCTTCTTTACAAAGATGGGTATTCTAGCTTCAAAGTCTGCTTCTTAATTTACTGATGTCATGGTATATAATAATTTATAAGTTATGGTCATCTCTCTTAGGATTCTGAAGAATTCTATCAAGAAGTTTACAGTGAAGAGAAATCTGCGGCGAGATTCAAATTCACTTGCATAAGTTCCATCCAAATAGTTACGTGGGGATGCATGATATTGAGATAATATTCAACCAATTTGAAATCTCATCATACTGTTTGTGTCCACCCGATATTCTTCTTCATTGTTCATAAAGAGCTGGATACCTTAATGTTCTGAATTATTAAGCTGAACATCATATGGTTTGGCCTGGTTAGCGCTTTCTCTGATACCTTTCTTGATATAATCTAATAGCAGCACATCTCTTTCTGTTAAATTTGGCCAAAATTTAATTGCATATTTATCAACTCCGTATATTCGTGAAACAACTTCAAATTGACGTATTTCCAGTGACTTACGTCTAAAGTTATTTTTGAAGTAAACTATGAAAAACTATTTTAAATTCATCCCATGTGAATTATCATAATAAACTATGGAAGTTTCAACCTAAGAGAGGATTGAGCTCTGTTGTGAAACGATGTGGAGAGCCAAAGAGTGATATTTTCTGGAATCACGTGGTACAGAATCTCTTCAATTTATTGATATGATGATGTAAATCCTAAACCAATCTCTGAGAAAAACGTAGATAAGTAAAAAATATTCTTAAAACATAATCGATTGGATAGCCCTTATAAAATCTATTAGAATACATTTGCGTATTAACGAACAATGACGTGAGGTCCGGAGACTTTTTTTATTGGTAAAGTATGAGCAATTATTTAATTTATTTCATAAAACTCGTTAATTAATTTAATGGTAATTTAATTTGTGTTTTTCTTTATCAGGAAATTTACTTGCTAAAACTGAAATGGCAAGTACACAATTTTAAGCATCCGTTTTCCTAAAGGTAAAATATTCTTGAAATACTTAAACACCATTTTGTGATGTACCATCTACCATAGTAATAATGCTAAATGTAATTAAGAGAATCATTAACGTATTTTCGTTGAGAATAAATTCGTTTTTCAATTATTTTATCAGATTTTTTATTTAATTAAGTAAAATGTTTCCTTGAGAATTTTAAGCTTTAATTTTCTTTTCTGTGTCTAAGTGATTAACAGTTCGCAGTATAAATCATTTAAGTGTTATAATCGATATTTTTTAATATTATGCCCTTCATGGATGTATGGCAATATGTTTTAGAGAAAAAATAAATATTTTTTATACCAAGTTCTTACATTTAATTCACTATAAGGTTGTTTTATGCTGGATCTGTTTATGTAAGTGTCTGAAAAATTTAAATGTCGTTTTCTTTTGACCAGTACATGTTCCTGGAAACTACTGTGCGAGCATTTTTTAACTTTTTATTGATCCAATTTGTAATATTTGAATAATATTGAACATTTTACTTTAGTTATTTTTATCTTTCCATGATATACTCACTAATTGAAGTTAACGTATTAAAAAAACAAATAGTTCTCAGCATTTATTTCAATTTTATAACAGATTCATACAGATTAAATTAAAAAATGAAGAAGTAGCTTAATCCAAAATAGAAGATAACTATAAAAGGATCTTTCATCTTAATTAAAGCGTAGAATTATAACATGATATAGTTGTTATAGTTAATGTACCACTATCATTTCGGAAAGGATTTTTTAATGTGAGCCACCAACCTATTTCATTTAAAGTTAAGATAACGTTTCTCCTGATAGTAATGGAGGAATTCAACATTACTCTGTTGGTTTCCACGCCTGAAATATAATAATTAAACTAATAATATAATAAAAATAATATAATATAACTCTCCAAGAGACCAAAATATATGTATATATATATATATATATATATATATCTGTGTGTATGAGAGAGAGAGTAGCACATCTGGTTTCTTGGAGAGTTCAATCAAAAAGACAAAAAAGTCAAGGGAAAACTTAACCCTTTCTGAAAGGTAGAGCATACTGGTCACTCATTCGTTGAGAATAGTGGCACGAGATGACATCATTGGTCATTTTGAATTTCTTTAACCTATTTGGTCGTGTTCATAGTGCCAAATACTATATCCGAAGCACAGTTAATTTTTTGGCTATTTTGTTTCTTTTCAATCCGATCAGTTTATTTATATTTTTTCAGTTTACTATCTGGGTTAACAAATGTTATTTCTCTTACATCACAGTAATTGAATGAAATTACATACTTTAAAATAATACCGAGTTAACTTTTATTCAGAGGAAAACGTTATTAAAAATATTATGCATTTTAATTAAATGAAAAACAAGAAATGTAATATTCTAAGAAAATCCTGATGAACTTTCCTTATAATATTCAATTGATAATTAAGAAAAAGAGAGAACAAAGTCAAGCTTATTAAAAAATACTGAGCCATGAAATTTGATAAAAGTAATGATTATAATGATGATAATAATAATGATGATAATGATTATAATGATAATAATAATGTATAAATGAAACTCAATAATGTATTTCACCTTGGAGTTTGTTGTTTGTTTTAAAAACATTGGTTATTTAATCACTTAGTCATAGATGATTACTGCTATTATATTAACGTTTATTAAGTTTGGATAAGAAAGTTTCATAGAAAAAAATATTGCCCTATTTTATCAGAAAATATAATAACGATGAATAAACTCGCTACAAAAATAAGTATGGTAAAATGTTTAAGTTTATTTATTATTGTTTTCGTCTATAAAAAAAGCATTTTGAATCATATGATTAATATACATTTAATCATTAAATATTACACACAGATTGAAAAACACAGTGACGAATCTAAATTCTATTACAAAAGACATCAGACTAAACTGATGAAATCATTTCTTTGAAGTTTTAGTTTAAACATTAAGTAGAAATAAAAATGGCGCAAATACTACTGATGAATGATTTGAGTGGGTTTTCCAATCGTAAGATAGAACACAAATATTAAATTTGACAGTAACTACGTACAATTAAAAATCAATAACTGGCTAAGAAAAAGTTGTAAAATTTTATTATAAAATGATTTCAATGAAGGTGCCTGGTACTAGCTTGTTTCTTAAAAACAAAGCAGAACAGAACATTCGAGTTAGAACAAGAAGAATGTAAAAACTACCGAAGAAACCTCTTGCAAACCACAACAAAAAAGTAGGTAATCATCCATTTTATAGCAATTGAAGTTTTATACAATATAATGAGAAGAATATCATAAAGATACAGAAGTGACATTCTGCTTAACCTCTGCAATCGAACGAGGAAACAATTTTGTTGAACTTCCAAGCGAAACTATATGATAGTTTCGCACGCCATCATAGCAGTGTTGGAGGGAAAGGACATGCATTACGTGTTTGCGGTAAAGGAAATTCTTTAGAAGCAAAAATATCTCTTCCTAAACCTGAATTTCGAATGTTATTATCAGCATATTGTTCTTAAGTCAATAAAAATATAATGAATAAGTTTATATAAAATGTTTCTTGGAAGAAAGGTCACCAATGTGATAAGGAGATATCTTCTGGCTTGTTCTATAAGTTTATATATTAAAGCCGGAAAAAAACGGATATTGATAAATACAGGGTTTAGCCAAATCACCCAAAATTTAAAAAGAATATAAAACAAGTTATACATCCACTACTTTTTCTTAATGAGAAAGTAGTGGATGTATAACTTGTTTTATACTTGTAACAAATACTTGTATTTGTAATAAATGTTGCACTTGTAACAAATTTTAAATTCATCCATTCCGCAATATACTGCTGTGACAATATATTGTGCTATATATATATATATATATATATATATGTATATATATATATAAATATGTATATATATATATATATATATATAAATATATATAAATATATATATATATATATATATAATATATATATATATATATATATATATATATATATATATATATATATATATATATATATATATATATATATATATATATATATATATATATATATATATATATACATATATATATAAATATATAAATATATATATATATAAATATATAAATATATATATATATAAATATATAAATATATATATATATAAATATATAAATATATATATATAATATATATATATATATATATATATATATATATATATATATATATATATATATATATATATATATATATATATATATATATATATATATATATTAATCTTATATATTATGAATGTTCAGAATATATGTCTATATTTTATTTTCTCCTTTTCTCATAAATATAAAGTTTTTTTTTAATTATTTAAAGAATGAATCTGTGAAAGAATATTATGTGTCTCGATATTACTTTTTTTTATTAATGGTTTAATCTTATATTTTCACATTTATTTTCGAATTATAATTAATAAGTTTCTCTTGCTTCAGTTCAAATTCAACTAGTAAGATTAAAGATAAAATAACTAAATTAATTTTACTTTTTTGGTATATTAAATTAACTACTTTACTTATTTACTTAAAATTTTATAATCATCTATAAGCAGCAAAACTATATTTAAATTAAACTGTTCCATCCATTATTTAACCCCTAAAATATTCATAAAATATAAGAGGAAACCAATTTTTTAGAATCCTCAACAAAAGACTAATTCGCATTATTGTTTTCTTTTTTCCTCAGCGTTTTCACACACAAGCATCATTTATTTATTTCTATTTAAAAATTAAAATATTCCAAGTAAAAAGTGATTAAAAATTTCTCATTTCTCCTCTTATTTTCTCTCTTTTATAAGAAAATTTTTTCATTTTAATTGCATTTGCGAATAAATATTCAATCATTTCAATTGTATGATATAAATAAAGTTTGAAGCTTTAAAGCAAATTGTGCTGCTGCTTCAATTTAAAATGTGGATCATTAGCCATCGTTGTTGAATCAGATTTCATTGTTTTAAATTCAATTATTACAAGTCACATTTTTGTTTATTTATAAGGGGAAAGGAATGGTGTAAAAAATTTTTTTATCAAGCTTCTATTGTCAAAAGAACAATAAACAAGAAGTCGAACTATAATTGTTAGAACATTAGATACTAAAATGGTTCTTTTAATGTTAATTATTTTATTCTATCTTAATGTATATTTTTGTAACGGCTCTTGTTTTCGCCTCTGCTTTTCAATATATTGTAATAAATCCTTTTCATAGCTATTTGGTGTTGTTTTTATTATCTATAGAACATCTAAATAGAACAAAGTAAATATTCAAGTAAAAAGACTCATTTATAAACTATAATGTGTATTTGTAAAAATGAGACGAATATTTTTATTATTACACCATTAGAATAAAAAATGAAATTTCTAAAATAAACGAGTGTTAGTAAATTCATAGTTTGCTTTTTCTTTATTTTTTTGTAAAAAGAAACAATCTTTGTGCGAAAATTTAGGATATGTATTCATATTTATGTATCAAATGTTGTTAGAAAGAAGTATAATTCTAAATATCTCGCGTGATAATTGGTAATTTTTACTTATTATAAAGAGCATCAATTTTAAAAAGAAGTCAATTTCATTATATTGGTTTGTTCGAAAAATAATTTTGTTTTTCCTACATGGATCAGTTTTTTGCTAGTAAAAACCAAAAACTTTATGACTGTGGAATCGTGCTACTATCAGAAAGATGGTAAAAGCTATTGGACTAGAATAGACAATGTGAAATGCAAAACAATATTTATTTGCTGCACGTTTTTCATTTTCATGAAAAACGAAATGACTATCCGAACAACCCAATAATATAATTCACAGAACTATAGCCTAATATTTTAGCCTCATTATGATGAATCTTCAGGCTAGTTAGAACTCATATTTTACTCCAAATATTATGATGCAATAACGCAAACAGTTGCTGAAAAGTGAACAAAGAAGTCATAAAGTCATAAACGAGATACCTTCAACAATTGTAGCTAGCAGTAGCTATATATAAAATGTTATATTCAGACTAAACAATATGTATTGACATTAAAATATATCATAAGGGAAGTAAATAAGAAAGAAATATTTATTTATGTAAATGAAAAGTTTAATGAAGATAGAGAAATTAAATCTTTTGTGTACCTGTTGTAGTAACATGTCTTGCCTTTTAGTAGAATACTCTTCGAAATGCTTTTAAATACTGAAATATTTAAATATGGTGAAAAAATGCTACTTTTATAGAAAAAATAAAGTTTCCATATATGCTTCGAGATGTTTGTTTTTTGTTTTGAAAAACTTGAAAGATAAACGATTTCTACAATATGATATTATAGTATTACTTGGTTCTCAATAAAATTTTAATATTCGAAATTGTTTATTTAATGAAGCAAAGTGCAAAAGAGTACCAACTACGCTATCTCTGCCACGATTACAAGTGATTATTAAAGAAGAGATTATAGAAAAAAAATGATGCCTGCTTTCACAAGGCAAAAGATACTGTTGTAGATACTAAAAGGTTTTAATAAACTTCGTTCCTCTTTTAGAATGGTAACGTTGATGTTTATAATGAGAGACGTAAGCCTCTTATACACATCATTTCCATGGAGTTTTGATGTATATGTCCTGGTTCTAAAATGATACATAGTAAATCATGACGTTTTTAACAATAGTAGAAAATGAAACGCTGCATGTTTATAATATAAGCATGAGAATAATGAAAATATATTATGAATAGGATAGATAAATATGGCAGTATATATTGTGTAATAAGCTCTTGTTTTGATATTAAGGTCTAAAATACACATCAATTGTAAATCGAAATCTTTGCCAAAACTTTTAGAACCAAATCAAATATATCATTGGGCTCAACAAATATTTAAATAAAATTAGAATTAGAGAATATTTATTATATATATACTTATTAGAAAGTCACAAGTAAATAAATCAAAATAGAATGAGAAAAGAATCAAATTATTAATTTAGAATAAGATTTGTGTTTCATTTATAAATGCAAATTTCAATGAAATATCATTTTATATCCTCTCTTATATGTATTCAACGATGATTCGTGCAACTTGTTTCGAAACATTTTTTCAGCTTCTGTAAAAATTATTCTCCAGTATTATCCTTCACATTATATATTTCTTTGTGCTGTGACATTTCCTGCATAAAAATGGCGTTATATTTGA
The DNA here is from genome assembly GCA_037975125.1 of Latrodectus hesperus. NCBI lineage: Eukaryota > Metazoa > Arthropoda > Arachnida > Araneae > Theridiidae > Latrodectus > Latrodectus hesperus. Next base: position 10,037,578 of record CM075861.1, read on the forward strand.
TGTCAACAACACAGGAAGTGCAGAAGTGAACTAAAATTAGAAATTATTCAAATTAGAGGGAATAAATTGAATTTTAACTGTGTTGGAGAATTTATTCTGCAATAAATATGTTCTAAACATTGAGCATGAGTTTTTAAGCAGTTTAATAACTTTGAATCGTAAGAGAAATTTTTACAAAGTGAAAACAAAATGTTATATTCATTTAAAATATTTACTAATGATGAGCTTTATGTTTCTAGATTATAAAATTTGCTGATATTTCAATAAATTATCTTTGTAAATCAGCTGCAAATGATTCAAAATTTAAATATCAAGATTATGAGACTGCCAATTTTCCTCATCAAAGATTCAATATCAAACAAAAAATTATCGATTGAAGATTCTATATCAAACATGTTACCCGATATTTCTTGGTACTTCACTGTAGGATAATAAAATTAAAATGTAAGATTTGTGGGAAAAAATCTGTTTTTAAGTCAAAAAAATGTTGTGCCTTTATTTTAATTATTACATGACATTAGTTATTATTACATTACAATGATAATTAATATTGTTGTGAAGATTGTTGATAATAATAATTATTATAAAAAATATAAATTAAAAAAGAACTATTTTTTTTACAATTTAAATATATGTTAAATTTAAACACAATTTATAAATTTTATGCATATTTATTAAATTAAAAAATCTTGTAGTAATTTATAATCAATTAATTTTATATCCATTTATTTTTTGCAGTACACCTGAAAAATATCATCATTCTGAAGTTCCTAAAATTGTACAGATTCATTTAAAAGAAACTCCAAAACATACCAAACAAATTAGAAAGCAGTTTAAAAATTCCAGTTTTTTAAATTTAAATGCAAAAAAAAGAAAAACAAAATAAATCTGTAAGTAATTACTAGATTTGTGTGTTTTTTCATTGTTTGCTTATCAGTCTATCGATTATTCGCCAAAATAATATCGATGAAGTAATAAAAATACATAATACCATACATCTAAAATAGTAAAAATATCCATGTAGCAATTTTTAATAATTTTTTTCACAATGTGAGAGAAAAATCAGACAATTAACTTATACTTTCATTAAAACAAATTGCTAAAAACTATTTTAATGAATATTCCAATTTTTAAATTATAAATTTAAAACTTGCATGCTCTAAAAAATGAAAATTATAAGACACGAGCTCAAATAGAATAAAATGTGAAATGTGAATCCTGTCGCTAAACAGCAATATTTGGCGATGAATTGCAACATTTGTCGATGTTCTTTTTTGTAGAAATAGTTGATGGGGTACAAAATGTTAAATAACTAATGTAACTGAAAACCTCCTATGTTAAAAAGTGTTAGTCAATCTAGTAAAAAATAATTGTTCGTTGAAACTTGATTAGATTTATGAATCCCGTGTTGAAATGCCTGGTCTGGTGTAAAAGAAGTGGATGAGCCAGTTTTTAAGGACCTCTTTGTTATCGAAGGTAACGTCCTTCATATGGTTTGACAAGGAGAGCAAAAGATGGTAATCGGTCGGTGCAAGGTCCGGAGAATACGGGGGATATACTAAAGGACCTCCCATTCGAGCTCTTGGAGTGCGGCTTTGGCGACTTGTGCAACATGGGGCCTGGCGTTGTCGTGAAGGAGTATGGTTTGACCCTGTCGATCAGGTCTTTTCAGTCGAATAGCCTCATTCATGCGGTGTAGCTGGGCAATGTAGAGCTCCTTGTTGACTGTGCCATTCTTTTCGAGCATTTCCCAGTGCATCAAGAGGTCCTTAAAAACTGACTCAACAACTTCTTTGACACCAGACCAGACGATTTTCGGCGGAACGGCATCAACAAATGGGTCGAGAGGTGGGAAGAGGTTGTAAACAGCAACGGTGAATATATAATTGATTAACTTATTGATATAGTTAATGTTTTTTGTTTAAATAAAAGTCATTGCGACACACACGTATTCCCCTACCTAATAATAACGATAATGTGTGATTGATTTCTAGAACATGTGAACAAGGAAAAAACATTATATGAAATCAAATGAGATAAAAAAAATTATTTTAACACCAAAATTTGTTACAGTAAATGCTTAAAATGGCTGAAACGTTCTAAAACTGAAAAATTAAAACCACGCAATCTGTACACAATAAAGAAAAACTTTTACACACAAATGTCTACAATTTGCACGCTAAAATCCTAATTTATTTTGTGAGATGAGTCAGTCAATCGTGAAAACTTTTCCTTAAACTTATTATCTTCAGAAATCAACAAATCATCTTCTTAACTATTCTATTTTAAAAAATAATTTATCTAATTTTGTTTCGTAAGTAAAGATATTGAATTTTGATCAGTATATTTCATGTAAATATCCTATATCTCTCCTGTAAGATAGATTTTATCCCTAGACATTTCCTTTTATTTATTCAATTTGTTTTCAACTGTGTTGTTCCTATATATATACACACTACTGGCCATTAAAATTGCTACACCAGGTAAGTGGCACACCACTTACGTGAAATTTACATGACAGGTAGAACTTGCTGTGATATGCAATTGATTAGATTTTCAGCGCATTCATACAAAGCAGGCGACAGTAGCGACATCTACAATGTGTATAAAACCAAAGATTTGACAGCAGTTTCTCAAACTCAATTTCCGTTTCAACGTTGTTTTCGGCAAAGAAAGTTGTTGTAATGCCTCGTGTAAGAAGAAGAAATGCCTATCAGCACGTGTCTGACTTTGATCGAGGAAGGATTATAGCCTACCGGGATTGCGGTTTATCATACCGCAATATTGCTGCTTGCGTCGATCGAGACCCCATGACTGTTAGCAGAATATGGAATCGATGGGTTCAGGACAATCATACGGAACGTCATGCAGGATCTCAGCGACCCCCATCACTAACAGCAGAGAAGACAGACATCATATCCGCATGGTCACAAGGGATCGTACAGCCACGTCACGAGCCCTGAGTCGAGAAATGGAGTCATTTGCAAGGCAACAGGTTTCTGCTCGAACAGTTCGACGACGTTTGCAGCAGCATGGATTGTCTGCACGGTGACCATGGCTTCGGCTATCATTGACGATGCGTCACAGACAGAAGCGCCTTCAATGGTGTAATCAGCGACGAACCTGGACGCGGGAATGGCATCACGTCATCTTTACAGATGAATCTCGGTTCTGTACACAGGACCATGAGGGCCGCATCCGTGTTTGGAGGCATCGTGGAGAACGCGCATTGCCAGCTTGCATTGGACATCGCCATACTGGCCCATCTGCTGGAGTGATGGTATAGGGTGCCATTGGATACACGTCTCCATCACCTGTTGTTCGCATTACTGGGACTTTGAACAGCAACCGTTACATTTCCGATGTGTTGAGGCCCGTGGTTCTGCCCTATCTTCGAGGCCTCCCTAATGCTTTGTTTCAACAGGATAATGCACGATTGCATGTAGCCCGTACTGTTCTGAACTTCCTTGATACAGAACAGGTTCGATTGTTACTCTGGCCAGCACGTTCTCCTGATCTGTCACCAATTGAGAACGTGTGGTCAATTGTTGCCGAGCGATTGGCACGCCATCACTCACCATCCACTACTGCCGATGAACTGTGGCATAGTGTTGAAGCTGCATGGACTGAGATCCCCGTACATGCCATACAATCTCTGTTTGACTCCATGCCTAGGCGGATAAATGCTGTTATTGCAGCCAGAGGTGGCTGCTCTGGGTACTGATTTCTCAAGATCTATACATCCAAATTTCCTGTAAATCTAATCACTCGTTCTTTCCACTATAATGTATGTATCCAATAAATATCGTTCTGTTATTTGCATTCCTTCTTGGTGTAGCAATTTTAATGGCCAGTAATGTGTGTGTATATCCATATATATATATATATATATATATATATATATATATATATATATATATATATATATATATATATATATATATATATATATATATATATATATATATATATATATATATATATATATATATATATATATATATATATATATATATATATATATATATATATATATATATATATATATATATATATAGACCCAAATACCTTCTTTATTGTTCATAATATTGCAAAATATGCACTGCACTGGATTTTATCGATTTCTGATGAACGAAGATTTTTTTTTTGTCATTTTCTCTGGGTCACTTTTTCAGAATATGCATTATTATGTGCATTGCGTATTATAATTGATATTACGAAGCAAATATTATTTTTATCAAGGTCAATACATAAATTTTGGGGGCCATAGTGAAACAATTAAAGCACTTTGTGTGTGGGCACATCTTAACTTTGAAGTATGTTTCTGGAATTTCGCCACGTTCATAATTGAGTTGCTAAGCGACGGTTAACAGTTAGACTTAGTTACATATCGATACAAAACTTCGCCGGGCAGTCTGCCATCGGAAGTGAATTGGGATATCTATGGCGACCTTGCGTTTTTTCTTTACATTAACCTTGATTTTGGTAGAAAACTATTTTTAAGGAAATGTCTCTGTTCTCCTGGCTTACATTTCAGCTAAATCAATTTTTCAAGTTCGAAAAACAACTGCGAATAATGGCATTCTTCCATGTTTTTGAGTTATTTTTGTAAGTAAATAACGATTTAAAATATATTTATAAAAATTGTTTTTTTACTAGCTTATAAGTACTGTACCGCATTTTAATAACGAATTAAATTAACATATTAAAAAAGTCTATTGCCTTTAATATATTCGAACTCTTTTATTTTATAAGACAAATTAAAATGAAAAAAGTAAACCAAATAAGTATATTATTATGTAAAATAGATCTGTTTGTAAAGGGTGAAATCTACAAATTTAATAATGAATATACAAATCATTTTATAATTATGTAAATAGTTAAAAATTTATTCAAGGTTTAAAGATTTTTAAAAAGTTTGTAAGATATAAAATATGTGATATGTAATGAATATAAATATAAAATTCATTGACAACGGCTTATGATTAAAGCCAAACCTAACATTTGAAATATATGGAAGATTCTTATGGTCAATCAATGCATTTTGCCTTCCAAGGGAAATATTTTTATTTATATCGAATGATATTTAAGTCAGCTTGAAGAAGTTGCTTATAGACGTATCAGGAAGCAAAAACGTAATATTCATCTCCCAATCAATTCAGTTTAAATTCAATTTATTTGTATTATAGAGTTCAATTCAGTTTTAATTCAGTTCATTTGTATTATAGTGTTAATTCAGTTTTAAGGTTAAATTTAATAAAATATATTTCAAAGAAAATTTTGAAGTAACTTGAATGAAATGCATGGTATTGCAATGGAATTAGGTTAGAGTAAAATAAATTTTTAAAACCTTACATGCAATACAAGTGTTAGCATTATATTTGCGCAACAGGATAGTCTGGGTTCAATACTCGTGGAAGAGGAATCTGGATATCATTATAGGCTGCCTTTTTTAAATTAGTATCCATTGGATTCCTCTGAAAGAGAGGTTTTCAATTTCCATTATCAATGCAGCAATAAGTATCTCTAATGTGAGATATAAATATTTTTTTCTCTTTCTCTAATGTCCGGCGGCCCGGATATATCTATTGGGCGCTATAATGGGTTAGTGGGTGTGTCACTATCCCCTCGAAAACGAAGGGACAAAGAAAGAGACAAACACAGAAAGATAAAGGAAAATCAACGCCCAAACCAGGATTCGAACCTTCTGCTTTGAAGATAGGGACGCTAACCTCTCCACCATCGGTCGGCTGAGCTATAAATATAAATCATGCTAATTAAACAATTTGATCAGGAAATTTATATAAATTCCTGAAAACATACTTAAATATGGAAAACAATATCCTGTTATAGTTAATATAATATATAAAATAGGTATATAGAGTGAACAATACAAGGGCAAAAATGTATATAGAATGAGTAAAAAATTTTAAATAGAAAAAAATATGACAAAAGATTCTATCGCGCGGAAGAAATATAAACAAAATTAATAATAATAATACCAAATTAATATTTAATGTCCATTCCCATATTTTCATAAATTATTCAATTTATCTTTCGGTAAATACAATTTCTAAACATTTTTAAAAATTTAAATTTTGTCACTGTATAGTTTAATACCAAATTTAAATAAGCTGTGTTAAATATTCGTTATCCTTTGATGTATCGAGTACGATGGAGTATTATAAAAATTATTAATTATGTTTCTAATTTTCTTCTGGCTTTTTTTCCTGATATTACAGACATATTTGGTCCAATAACTTATCTTTTTGAAATAATAAAAATAAATTATTTTTAAGCAATTCACATGAAAAAGGATTCTCATCTTTAAGGTTATTTTACTTGCTTGTTATTTCAAACAAAATCTTTAGATCAGTTAAATTTAATGTAAAGAAGATCATATCTTATAAAAGATTATTCAGAAAAATTAATATGTGATGAAATTAATTTCTAATTTAAGTTTCTTAGTTCCACGAAATTTAACTAAATTTCACCTTAAACATTTGGCTCAGTGTAACACTTGAATTAGACATAATTTCTGTACACATTAGGATAATTCAAAAAGATTATCATTTCTATAAAACATAAATATATTAATTAATGTTGAAACTGATATTTAGTTTAGATATTGTTCTTAAATTAAATCAGATGTTTAAGAATATAAAAGTAAAGGAGTGTTTGATTGTTTTACAAAGTTGAACTAATGGAAGACGATCTTTAAAACGTAGATGGGATTTTTTCGCCAGTTTGGATTAGAACTAGCGTTAATCGTGGGAAAAAGTGAGTTAATCTTTGATTCTGATTTTACTAAGCCAGCCTGGCAACCAAATGATAAGCGTTCTGGTCTTTGATTTAATAATTCATGATGTCTAATCCCATCTTGCACTTTTATCTGTGTAGAGGTTTGGAAATGATTTTAAGCTGTTACTCCTAATTTAATCAACCCTGGTGTCATAAAGTAATTTTTGAACGGCGAACAAGCTAATCCATTTTGACTAAATCAAGAATGAATATAGACAAAGTCATGCAAACTTATTTTTAATTCCACTGCAAATGTTTATTCTAAAAACCCCTTTACTAATCTCATTTACCGTTTTTATTGAAGTTTTTATTATTTCTATAAAATTTATTTTCACAAGACCTAACTCTTAAAATTCGAAAACTCAGAGAAATTATCCAAGCTGCTTCCTTTCAAGGTTGGGTTGCGGACAACAACAACAAGACACAAAAATGTCTTTTGTTTTTAATATTAACTCTAACACACAGCTTGTGTGAAGAAAGACTTGAACCTGCAAATTTTATCTACTAATTGCTTTCAACTTACTAGTAGTTTTGAAAAATTCAAAAATTATTCACATATAGAGTATTTAAGATTTTGTGGAAAGTTAAGAATATTCCCAAAGAAAAATTTTGCATAATATTAAAGGAAATGTTAGTAAGTATTACATACACAGCTAAATTATTTAATTCATTATAAGTAAAATTTGACTTCAACCCTTTTTGTATTAAGCTCCCTTCTACAAATCGCTTTTATAAATCATCTAATAAAGTTATAAAAAAAATTTGAAAATGTGACGCACTTCGCATTTAGAATAATCAACTCTTTTGGTTTGATTTCACATTAAATATTACTTTATTCGGCACACAGCTGCCATAAAATCCATCATGCCGATTTTAGAATTTGGAAATTTTTTCGGTGGATTTCCTTGTTTATCTGGCAACCTGATTTTCCATTACGTAATAAAACGGAAAATAATAAGAACTGTGTTGAGAATTCTATTTTGGCAACCCTAGTATTTACGTCATCGCGAAGATTTAGAACATTTTGTTCCGTTTTCTGATTTTAATAAATCTTACTATCTTTTCTCTTTTTGAAATCGATACTTAAGAATATGTATTTACGTTTTATATTTATTAGATTTAAATTTATTATTTAGATACTTAAGCTTTATTTTTCAGGAATTTATTACGTCACAATTATAACATCTTCGCGGCATTACTTCAAGTTCATGTCATCTTGGAAACTTTTCTTAGTCACTAAAAAATTCATAAATTGGAAAGACAAATTGTACGACAGCTGTGCCCTTTATTCATTCATAAGAAAAATTCAATTTTCAGTCTAAATAATATTTTAAATTTAGGTGAAATAACAATAATCACCCAAGTACAAGTTATAACTATACTACAAATTATTCAAACGAAACAATAAATTATCTTATAGTACGAGCTGAGTGAATTTTTTATTCACTCCTTACAATAAAATATCTATAAAATGTACGCTTTAATATTTTCAGTTCAACTTTTCAATAGAGCCATAAATAACGAAATTAGAACGTGTGCTCCATACCATCATTTTTGCAAGTAATATAATTTAGCATTTGTCAAAGTAGAAAATAAAGTTCTTTTACAGTGAAGTTCTCTTTCAATTCTATTTATGCCTAGTTTAAATACGAGAAAAAAATTTTCAACTGCTTATACAACTTGTACCTCTGTACATTTAATAAAATTTTAAACTTTTAGTTCCTTTACTTAGTTTTAAATATTTCGATTAGCTTAACAGCTATATTTCTAAATTACTATAGAAGTTGACTAGTATAATAAATTACTCTTTAAACCTTTTTTTTAAACGTTTTAATAAAAATGACTTTTTGCTGATTGTAATAATTGTGAACTACTTTACAATTTTCAATCTATTTTACAGTTTTCGGAATTTTAATTTTAGTGTAGCGGTTTTTTTTTTCCTACTGATTTTTCATTTAATATTTGCTTTATCACAACTTCAGGTTCGTTTTGAGTCCATTTCCGGTTCCTAATTTTTTGCAGTATGTTTGGGGGAAATATTCTGAAGGCTATTAATATTAAGCATTCTTTTACGTGTGACTGTGTTCTGTCATCCTGACATAATTGCCCATGTTACAATAGCATCATTACTCTCATATATCAGAACTTCCTAAAATGAAAACAATCATCAAAAATAATTAAATGTTATTTAATTGCTTATCACGTAAATTACGGCAATAAATTTGGTAGAAGAGTACCTCGAATTACAAACAAGTAAAGAATTAGAACAATATAAAACAGTTTTCTCTGCAATAACAAACATCACATTAGTTAGGACTTAAACAATATTGAAACAGCTTCTTCTGTTATTCAGTAGATTTGAATGTTTATCAGAATATCTCTCGTTCTTCTCTGTTGTTTACATAGGCCTTTATTAAAGTCTTTAATGATGTGCCAGTATACAGTTTCTTCGCTTTTCGAACAAAACTGCATACTTTTTCATGAATATTTTCTAAATTAAAATAATTTATGAGCTAGTGGTAACTATTGTCGTCACTTTATGAAGTAACATAAGTTTCTAAATTATAAATGTGTTTTAAAAAGTACAATTTGAAATAATTTTAATGACATAGAAAAGACATGATTATTAAGAATATACAAAAACAGATACTATAAATAACAGTTACTATAAAATAGCAGTTAAAACAGTTACTATAAATATGTCATTAAAAGTTAATCATTTTAATGTAAACGTGACTAATTGTTTCTAAAATGTCTAAATGACAAGATTTTCAACCATATTTTTTACATTGTAAAATTAAATATTTCTCTTAAGAATCATTTTTTTTAAAAAAATTTCATTTGGAATTAAAAAATTTTCCTCTTTTAGGCACAGTTTCTTTAAATTTGGGAAGCTCTAATAATCAATTATATAAATGTACTTCAATATATGTAAAATGTTCTTGATATTTAGAGGTTTATTAAAATGTGCTACTCTTATTTACTGCTCATTAAATTTGAGAAGAAAAAGAATGTTTCTAAATTATTTCCTCCTTGTGCAAGAAGTACTCTTTCTGAATCGATCAATTAATCTACGTTCTCTTATATTAACACTTAATTAAATTATGTCCATTTATGTCAATATTTCCATATTATGTATGTATATCCATCTTTGTTAAAAATATTTAATTTTATTTGTAAATTGATTAGCTTACAGAGTAATTTTATCTTTGACACAAGATAAAATACTGATTAATCCAGAAAATGAAAATGAGGTTATGAATTTGATTTCACTTCTGAGACCCTGCGTAGAATGAAGTTCAAACAATGCTGTATGGCCGCGTTGAATGTCACTTAAGTGCTTTTACAGAAATGCAGGTATTTGAATTCACCATATTATGTTTCAGAGCAAATAGTCGAGAAAAAAAAAAAAAAACAGTTACTCACCACATCATTACTCGAAAAGATGAGATATTACAACGTCTCATAAAGAATATAAAACTGAATGACTCAAAATGAAAATACAACTGTTGTCAGTATTTACATTTAACCCAGATTTGACGATTTAATCAAGTACATTTCACTAAACTGCGTTCCACTATATAAAAAATAGTCATGTCAGTATTTAGAGACTCCGTGATGACTTCAACTTCGATTTCATGCTGTGGGACGCACAGTTTCATTTGTATGACACAATTGGTTCTCTCTCTCTCTCTAGTAAAATTAAATCTCCAGTAAAAATTTTTTATATTTTCGATCATTATTATGAAGTACTTCACAAAAAATATAACTCGTTACAGAATAAGATCAGCTTTTTCTGTTGCTTCTTGAGTTTTAACTTAAAGCATAGCTCTTGATAACATTGTCCAACTGCACATTGAAAAATTATCGAAAAAAGATCGAATACTTTTTTGATTGGCGTGGCTCCAAGACCTTTCTTTAATCAAGCATTAGAAATTTCTTATAACATTGATTTGATAATGAGCTTTACCTCGTGCTACATATTTTGCTAATCTAGACACTTTAAATCTTTTGTAGTCAGAAATATCTTAAGATTTCAATGGAGTCTGCGTGACAGCCTTATAACAAGTATTACATTCTGAATTTTCATTTAAAGATGGTGTAATAAAATTCCAGAACAACACCTTTGATTGTAGAGAACAATCTAGATAAAAGCGCCCTGTTATGGCACTGTTTTAATATTCATCGAGTATTATTAGTGAGGATATTTTCATTGACAATGATCTTTACCTCTTATTGAAAAGAGAAAACCTCGAAACTCCAAAAGTCTTATTTCGAAAAAAATGGAATTCATCGAAGAAAAAGAAACGAAAGTCATCTTTCGAAACAGTCATCATCAATTATGCTAAAAGGTGTAATTGTAATCCATTGTTTTTTAAATAATGAATTATTTTTTTATCTAAAATATTACTCATTTTATTACAATGACGATGGACATTACCAATTATTCTTTGTATTAAAAGTTCAGTGAAAAGCAGTGAAGATTCAAGCTCGATACCGAAAATTTAAGAATTTGATTTTGAATCAATAATTCAATAATTTGACTAATTTTGAATTGACAGTAAAACTTGCAACTTTTCTTAGCATAATTATCATTACATTTAAAATATTTTTTACATTTAATTATTTTATTTATTTATTTTTGTAATACCACTCCTCCGCGGAAACTTACATCAAGGCAAAATTTTTAAGATATAATAAGATTTAAGATACATAAGATATGTATTCGTGACATATAATAATTGATTGGAAATGTGTGAAAATAACTTTGAATCTACAATAACACATTTATTATTGAATTTTTATTATGTATCATATGAAAAACAGGTTCGTAGAGACAAATAAGTGGTGGTTTTATAAGTAACTAAAAATTTACCCTAAATTGCAACATGTCTGGCCTTTTATAAATTAAGAGTTCATGAATGAAATAAAGGATGAGAAGTGACGGAATTGTAAGTAGAACATATGAGGCCGATGGCTTGAATTAGTATTCATATATTGAACTCGTTTTAAACATTTATAGAGCTTTTTTTCTTTTAAAATATGCAAATACCCTATAAAAAGAAAAATAAATTGGGATTATCAAATATTCTATCCAGTTCTTCTCTTAACGTTTTCTTTTGAAAATCTAAGCTAAATGTGTAAAATGGTTTACATTTTCAAAAGAAGCGCGTGTCTAATAAAGTGAATGAAAAAAAGTCCAGAAAGAAAATCGCTTGCAGATTCAGCGGAACAAGAACAATATGGATACAGTTCATAGTTTCAAAGTAAGATTCAGCACACACACAAAAAACTGATTTAAAATAATCCAAATATATATTTTATTTCGCTAATGGCTCATATATATTTTCTAGTTTTCACTATTATACATCATTTATATGGTGTATTATGATATAATAAGAGCATCAGTTCTTAAGGTGGCAATAGGTAAGAAAAGGACTTAATCAAAATCACTTTTATATAATTTAGCCAATTTTATAAACAAAAAATATAAAGAAATTATTTCATTCAATTTTTTTTAAGAAAAAACGATATTTAAAAAAGGATTTTTCACTTTTAACAGTTTTATTGTTCCTTTTTTTATAACTCAACTTTTTATAATAGGTATATATGCCAAATAAAATTAAGATGGTGACCACACAAAACATTGGTGAAAAAAAGAATGCAATATTTTAAGCGATGTATTTTTCCAATTATGTCATTTAATTGAAAGTTTGGTGCGGCTTAAGAAGCGATAACAGTTTTAGAGGTTTCTAAAGGGATAACGGTTAAATATAAAGGTCAGTGACAAGAAGAATTTATGAAGTGTATATTATTTATCTGACCTAAAATGGAGTTCAGCAATACACATTTCTTGTAAATATTTAGAAATTTTCCATAAATGTTATAAGCATTTCGGTTTGCTTATATATATTTAAAAAGAAATGTGTCAATAAAGAATTCCTAGCTGTAATTATAATACTTAACATTTTAGTAAAATAAATTGGCTTTTAAATAACGGTTATTTTAGCAATTATTTTATACATTTTGCAAAACTGTATCATGGTTTATCTATGATAGATGTTTGATACAATCTCATAAGATAATATTTGGGAACAACTTTGAGTACTTATCTATAATCATTAAGACCATTTCCACAAAAAATAGTGATTTAAAAGACAAGTGTTGAAATTTAAGACCCGCAATTTGTGAGCTTCTTTATAAGCTTAAATCTTACATTTTAATTTCCAGCGCATGCAAATTTTAAATTTATTATAACGTTTTGTTACTTTGTAGGTATGAAATTCAGAGTATGAATTAAAAATGATTTCATTTAATTGTTTGAATGAAAATGTAAGTTAACCATTCTCTTTTTTTTTTTTCCTTACATTTTGGCAAAAATGGTTAAAATTTACAGTATATGACGACACACTTTTTGGTGAAAACAATCAACTTGTAAAATACGTAAACACTCAATTTTGAATATGTTCAAAATTGCAACAGGAAGTGCAACACATATGCAAATATATAAAATTTATGCAAGTAAGGAAATACATTACCGACTACAACTCGTACACAGCTCGTTATCTTTTACGACTACCAAACGTCTTTTCCAAGAAACATAAAAAAATTAACAATTGCTTTTCAGTTTCCTATTTAGGAATAATGAATTCAGTTAGTAAAATCTGATTCTAATAGCAAAAAAAATTATTTAAATTCACTAAAACGTGATGACTTTCAGCTGCAATTTATATATAAATACTATATTTATAAATCTAATTTAAATAATTTATTATATTTCAAGTTTAGATATAATCTTTTCACTTGATTGCTTTCATTTTAAATTATAAAATTTTATATCTGTGTTATCTACTCCAGGTAGACAACAATATCATTACTTGATAATTTGTTTCTTCCTTTTGAATAACTATAAATAATTTAAAATATTAGGGAATTAAAAAAAATAACAATTTGAAGAAGCAAGTGTTAGATAATTTCGAATTTGCCAAAAGCGTGTTGGAACATCGACTATCATAATTGGAAATGTATACTCTGTTACACTCTAATTGGTTATTCTGTTAAAAAATAAATAAATAAGGCCTAGTAAGTCTTTTGATTAAAAATCAATTTAATATGAAGATTTCTTATCTTCAATTGATTTTCTGTAGAAATTGAACTGAATTTCATTAAAAATTTAAATCGTCCTTACCGATTTAAACTTCCCATAAAGTGGATATTTTGTTTTGTCTTTTTCTCTCTCATTTTGCTTTTCCTTATGTTCCATTTTCAACGTATTCAATTTTGGAAGGACAATATTGCTAAAGATTTGGAAACTAATTATTTAGCACACAATAGGTAATTTTTCATGTGATTTTTTGAAAACTTCTACAAACGGAAAAAATTATAATTAAAAATTACTGGTAAAAATCATGAATAGATTTTTTTCATCTCTGGCTTCACTCAGACATTCGAAGTTAACTTCGTCTTGTCTGCTGCCACTCGAAGAATGCGATTTGAAGGTAGGCCGCAAATTCGTCGACAAGTCGGATTTACGACACTGTCTCAATACGATGTAGCGTAGATGAAACGTTATCTGACGTCATGGATATTTTAAACCAATGAGAATTGTAATAAAGTGGCGTAATCATGATCTCAAATGGAAAGAAAGAAACAACCACGTTATGGTTAATAATAAATATTTTTTTTAAAAAAAAATAGTAACTATTAAGTTGACCAAGAATAAATTATGGAACTGCCACTTTTCACAAACATGCATAAATATAGATCTTAATAGAATTTCATTGACATATAAAAAATTTTTTGTGAAATTCAGAATCACACACACAAGGACATTAAAATTTATATTATCGGGTATGCCTTATTTTACTACTATAATATTACAACCATGCATAGCTTTCGTAAGTTTAAATTTTATCTCTTCAAAAGGTTTTAGCCCCCCCCTTTAATACATTATTTCACGCAACTCGTTGAAATATGTTTTTTCTCTGAGATTTAGATTTTGCAGTTTTCTAAGAACAATATTTTGATTTGGATGCGTGGTTGTATTCATTAGTGAAAGCGAATATTTTTTCTTCATATATTAAATTCAAGAAGAAAGTAACATTTATTACAAAATTAATTTACACAAATAAAAAGTTTTAATGGTCTTAAATTATTATAAATCCAACTCTTTAGAAAATATTTTTAGTGTTCTTTTTCATGTTATAGGAATATGATAATAAAATCATAGCCAACTTCATCACTAATGCTATCAAAGAAGGATACTTCAGCACGAGCACACATAAAACTTCACTTCAATGTTATTAACAGCTTAAAAAATTAATTTCAGCAAAAGATTTGCTTAAATTTAAATTTTCAGAGATGAAAAGCATCAGCTAAACTTTTTTCAGTCTTTAATAACCACAAATGTAAAATCTAGTTGAAATGCCGAAGAGAGACATCGATTTGGTGGACTATGCGCTTTAATGATTACAAGTTAGAGTACTTATACTCGTTGACTGGAGTTTGATAAAGATATTATTAAACAAGTTTCTATATCATCTGGTTTCTCAACCAAGCAATTTTAAAAGAATATTTAACGTTGCGATGCGCCATATCTCCTGTTACGCCAAGAAGCAAAGACAACGCGATCAAAGTGACCTTAAAAGTACTTTCACAAGACATTTTTTTTAAAAGCACATTACTGGTAATGAAACTTCATCTGCTTTTAATACAAGAATCGCTCAAAAACAAAATGAATGTTGCTCGAAAAATAAAGCAAGACAAAAGACACGCCAAAGTAGCTTAAGTATCAAGTAATTGTTTTAATTGTCGCTGTATCGTAGTTTATGAATTTTCCCAATTGGCCATAGAATCGCTTGTCCATAGATTGAGTTTACATGACGCAATTCCTCGAAAACAATCTGAAATATGGCGAGAAAACTCGTAGTTTTGCACACAATGATAATATTTGCTTCTTTAAACTAGCATTATTAATCAATTTTTGGAAAAACTTTCAATAAATATGATCCAATAAGCACTGTAATCAGTTAAGGATGTATGACTTTCCTTATTTCCCTCGTTGAAATTTCCTCTTCATGGTCATCATTTCAAACTTATTTATCCCATAAAAGAAAATCCGCAAGGAACTACGAAGGGCACTCAAAAAAATAAATAAATAAATTGTAAAAAAAAAAATGATTTTTGATGATTGGTAAAAATATTGACATAAATGAAGTGTGAAGTTGGCGAACACAGTTTCGAAGATGAAATCAGTTTTGATTAATAAAATGATATTATCTATTTTATGTCACCATTCCGAGTAATTTTTGGTCGCACTACATAATCCATATACATGGTTGCATTAGCATTATTTATAATATTAAAAGTTAAATGGTAAGAACATTAATATTTGTAATTATTAGGATTCTAAACAAGTATATTTATAAGCGTTCTTATAGTTCTCGGTTCTTTTAGGGACGATATTTATGCTAAGCGAGTAATATTATCTTACTAACAGAAAATTTCCTATTGAAAAAGAATTAGAACATCGCTGTGTGACTCCACCTAATTTCAATTTATTGTTCATGAGGTTATCTTATCTGATAAATTTTTCTGGATATTAACTATAATTTCTGTAATAAATAAGACTTGAAAAAATTATCTTCATAAAGCATACATCAAATTATCAAAATGATATCATCAGCTTGTAGCTTTCTGCAAAACGCTCTTCTGGATTTTATCGATGACAGTTTGGTCAAAATTAAGGAATTACATCATCTGGGTAAAGTCCAACAATATTATTTCTTGTTGAAAATAGTTGATGTGATAGCTTTTAGTTCAACTTTGAAGTCGAATGATTGGAAAACTTTCAAGAGTTAGTGATTTGTGAGTCATTATGTCCAGTAGCTAAGACTACGACAGTTTGGTTTCAAATTGTTTGATTTAACTAAGATCTTCATGTTTACCTGCATTAGAAATGAATTTGCAGCAGTATGACTTACAGCAGGGATGGGCAAACTACGGCCCGCGGATACAATTTTAATTTGTCGGTCAGATGGAAATTTTAGATTTATATATTTTACATTCATACAGCTGTAGACTGGTGCCAATAAGCATTACTTCTTTCTCAGGGAGCAGACATATGGGAATCCAGTAGAAGTGAATCAGACCTCACATGTAGCAGGCTACGTATTTTAAGCTCCAGCCAGCTCAGAAAATCAGTGCTATGGACTTTAGAAGGAATCATTTCAGAAGTAGACTAACAGAGATAAGCATTTAACTTCGTTCTTTAGAACCAGTACTTCTCAACTTCGAGCCCTGATATAAGGAACATGTAAAGAAATTTACTTCCTTAAAACTAATTTTTTCCATTTACACTTATTGAATATTTTCTAGATATGTAATTGAATTTTGAGAAACAACCATTTAAAAATAATTTGTCAAGAAATTTTTTTTATGTTAAGATTTAATTTTTCCAAATAATTCAAATCACCATTTTTTCAAAGTCAGGACTGAGCTAAATGTATGAAAATAGTACACAATAAAGTGTAAAATATTAAGTTAGTGCAGATATTTGCTTGTTGTCATCAAAAAATCATTACGTTCATTTGAAAGGTCACTACATTTCTAATAAAACAAACACAAAAACAATAATAAGATTTTTTTAATTGCTTACATATAAGTTAGTACAATCATCTAGAGCAATTGCTTGTGAAATGAAAAACAATATAAAATTTAAAAATAAATAACAACCAATAAATCTCAAAACTATGATCTTACATAACTAAAAACATAAGAGGGAATGTAAAAATATATTTAAAAAATTTACACAAAATTGTTGTATCGCCTTCACAAAACTATCACACAATTTTTGAAAATATGAACAGTAACAAACTGAAACAATATACAGCTTACAATCAGAAAAATTACAATTTCTTCTGAAAAAAAAAAAGATAAGGAATGATCAAATGTAACAACATATTTCTTTTTCAATGTACATATCAGAATATAATTTTACAAATCCTACAAAATAATAAATAATGTTTTAATAGAATGCTCCAAATAAAATTTTCAAGTTATCATAAACGACTTCTATTATTTAATTTCCACACAAAATATGCATTATTTAATAAAAAAAATTATACTGAAGGAATAAAATGTTTTGTTTTTTGTTATTTTCTGTAAGAGGGAAAGAAAAATAAGTAGTTAATTTTAGTTGTTCTAATAATAAAGATTAACAAATTCATCATAGTTAAATATTTAGCTTACAATATTCAAGATAAAATATCTATAAAAAAAACATAACATATTTGCTTATAATAAAATATTTCTCAGCAAACAGGTCAAAAATTATCTTTTATACTTTACTGAAATCCAAAAACGAAGTGATAAGAATTCTCAGCAATAAAATATTTTTAAAAATTATAGATTTAACTTTAAAAATATTAAGAGTTTTGTCGCATTAATTTAAAATATTTACTTTTCCTTATTGCAAAAGAATACATTGCTTGGTTAAACTGAGTGAAATAAAAAATCACTGCTGCTTATGATAAAATTATCAGTTATTAAGCAGAAATTACAAGCATTCTTCCTGTTCTTGTTATGAATTTGTCAAAGCAACAAATTTTTTTTGATATTTTCAATTTAAAAATGATAAATGAGATCATAATTGAAACTTGGAAATTTAGATTACAGTTGTAAAAGTAATTTGATCCTAAATTCTATAATTAGAAGAAATTTTTGGCTTGCATTTAAACAAATCTTTTGTTTTTTCATAAATGCATGTGCTTTAATTTCATGATTGTTTTAATATATATAATAGAATTTTCTTTTCAACATTTTAGTAAACACAAAAACTTATTTTTAACTAGCAAAATTGAATAATTTATTAGATTTTTAAAAATTAAACAAAGAAATAAATTATCCCTTAATATTAAAGAAATTGTATAGCTAGAATAACAAATTAATATTTTGCAAGATTATAATTATTTTTACATTGAATCTTTTAATTTATAGAAGTAAAAGTAATTTAAGAATTAAAGCGATAAAATAGATCATTTAAGATATTATAACTTACATTTCATGATCACTTTCTAAACATATCTATATGAATAACTCATATATATAAGTACTCATCACATTCTGACCATAAAATACAGATTACAATGAAACAAAAATTACAATATCAAGAATTTTAAATATAAAATATTCTTAAAAGGGATAACAAGATACATTTAAGCACAAAAATGGAAAGCTTCTTCTGTAAGAAAACAATAAAATGCAAAAGTAATATTCGGAAAGTAACTGTACATATTATACAATTTCTACACTCAAATACAAATTATCTAAATTTATTTACACAGTAGGTATAAAAATAAATAATATACATAAATAAATAAATATGGAATGCGGTACTGTATTAAAAACAAAGTACAAATAATATAATTATAAATGGAATGCAATAATTTATGAAAATATAATTCATTTCTAACAAAGGATAAAAAAACAATTGTAAAGAAAACTGATACAATTACAGAAATTTTTTTCTAATTATATAAATGCTCCAGAAACCATCAATTTTAATAAAATTAGTAATATCATCAGATAGCTTATTTTCTAACATTTTCTTAACTTTAAATTACTTATAACTTTCCAATTCTTAAACTAATTACTTTTAAATTTCATTTATCAGAGAGCAATAAAATAGGTTTTACAAACCTGATTCATAGCTATTAACTTTATTTCCATTACGAAACATATTGTGAAAGTCTAATTTTTCAAATTAAAACTAACATATACAAACAATAAAATTAACAAGCAACAGAATATGTAAATATGCTTCCTCTTTTGAAATATTTACAAAACAAAAATCACTGGGGAAAACACATATACAATGACAAATATAATTAAATAAACTAGTAATAATTTATAAATACATAGCTAATTTGAGAATTAAAATTTATTAAAAGTTTACAATATTGAAATTTTTTTTATTTTACATAAATTTAAAAATGAAATTTTAAGTTTTCTATAATTTTACACAAATTAATCAAAACTATGTAAAATAAATACAATAATTCAGTCAATTTTAGGTTGAAAAAAAGTAATAAAAAATAAACTGAACTCTGAATAAAAATAGCAATTTTATCTTAAAATTAAAGTAGAAATTCATCAACAATTGAAACATATGGTTAATAGTTTAAATGCACAAAATTCTTTCATAGTAATAATATGAAACAAGAATTACAAAATATCTATACGAAAAAGTTACTTCATACACATATCGAAATCAATACAGTGAAAAATCTATTTATAAAAAAGTTAAGGGAGAAAAATAAAAGGAATACAAAAATATTAGTGGACAATGTTGCATGAAAAAGGGAATCAAATCCTCAAAAATTAAATACTAAAATATTAAAAAAAAACTAGTATAAAGAATAGTAAACACAAAACTAAAACTATTGTTGACTATAAAACTCTTAACATCTTAAAACTACCACTAATAAGCTTAAAATGCATTGAAAAACTTGCATACTTTTAAACAAAATATGAAGAATTCATAGCCACAAATCAAATATGAATACATTAATCAGTTCTCTTGTATTAAAATTCGTAATTAACTGATATTTTAAAGTAGGAAAAAACAAAACAAAAAACTAAAAGTATGATATGTTATTGATTGCACTTATTAATTTTTGTTTGTTTTATCTATTAAAACAGTCAATACATAATCATAAAAGAAAACAAGTTAAATTTTTCTCAAGAAATTATGGAAGCCCAAAGATAGAAAAAATCATAAATCTTTTTACAAAGATGTAAAAAAAAGTTCACAAATATAATATGCATTTGTTAACTTTTTATACATTATCTTAAAAGATTGAATTCTTTGATAGAAAAATCATCGATATGAAACTGATTGCAAATTTTTAGAACTACATTACATTTGTTCATAAACACAAAATATTAATAAATTTATTAAATAAATATAATGTGAGAAGTAATAAACAATGTTTATAAAGAAACAGAAGTTAGCACAGTTAATATTTTTCTTTAACAAAGAAAGTATGCAAAAATTTTAAGATATAGTTGTAATAGTAATTAAATAATAATTATAAAATCTTTCAGGTATTTTTTTAAAGTATTTTCTTTCATAATCAAAAAAGATTTATTATTGCAATTGTTAAATGCTTAGATGATGTTGTGATTGTTATATGCTTTTTATTTCGATAATTGTATTAACTGAAATTCAAAATTATACATAGTTCTTAATTTCATGTGCTACAATTCATATTAAAATTCTTGAAGATGTTTAGGCTTTTTCAAATAGTAAAATTTATACATTTTTTTTTAAAAAATACATTGCTTACTTTTATCAGTACAAGTTTTTATTTAAAATTTGAATACCTAAAAAATGTAAGTAGACAGCCTAATATCAAACTAAGTAAATTATAATTATGTCTAATAAACTAAACATACTTTGATTAAACTATAAAAAACAATGAAATAAAATTTCCCCTTGGAAAATGGCTGCATGGGAAATTCATAATTTCAAAATATCTGGAATGTTCCTTCATTTAACTGTAACGCAGAATTATCTAATTTTTGTTACATAAAATATGGTGGGTTTTTACTTTAGTAAAATAAATGCATGAACTAATGGCTAAAGAATAACCAAGTTATAAAATTCAGAATCATTACAAAAACTTTTAACATTTTGTATGTGATTACTGAATAATTCTACATCCTATTCTTTATATGCATATCATTCTATTCATTAAATGCTTAAATTGCAGACTGAATGATACTTCTAACCTTACATGTATGGCACAAAGTATAAATGATTCAAGCTTCCATTTAAATTAGGAAGCTAAGATGAAAAGTAGCTCATACAAACAATGTATTTAAACCAATTTATAGTCTAATTAAAATAAAATAACTTACTATTAATACACTCAAAGTATCTTACAGATTCTATTTTTGTAACATTGTTTGCAACGGATACTTTTACAATACAGTTTTAATACAAAATTTACCACCAAAAAGCTGCAAATATTAGAATGATTACAGTCACAAGGAAGAAAACAAATATTTTTCTTCAAAATACATGTCAATGAGACCATTATATATCTTTATTGAATATTTCTATATTATATCTCTCTTTAACTTACATATTTATAATCTGATATAAATATATACACATATGCTTACAACAATAAAAATAAATAGAGATTTTATGACATAAATGTTTCCATGGTGTGCAATCATTTAAGCTTCAACAGAAGCTATGAACACTTTTAATAAGCATTAAATAATTTTTACAAATATGAAAATAAAAACAAAGATTTCACTCAGGGGTTTGAAACAGAATAGTCTTCATAAAGATCAACTAATAAAAAATATATTAAATTTAAGATTCCAAGAAAATGTGTAGGATAATGGATAGATTTGTCAAAATAAGTATTTAAAAGATTTACATAGTAAAAACAATAACCCCTTTATTAACATTAACTAACATCATTGAATGTGAAAAACTTTAGATGCAATCTGCTATAAAATAATCCCCATGTTTAAAATACAAATAATATTTTTCTACTCAAAGCATAAAATCAAAAAATACTCTAATGTAATCCTTTTAAACAAAAGAGAGATGAAATTTCTTGCACACTAACATTCAGAAAAATAAATTAATAAATATTTAAGTCATACTTTTTAGTGTTATATAAATGTCCTTTAAAATATCACATTTTCATGAACTATAAAGATAATGGATTTATTGTTACCTTTTTTTTTAAACTGTTGGCTTAAGGTTTATAAAAAATTCAATATCTATATAAACAAAATCACTCTGCCTATATCATATTTTAACAATTTATTTTTTTTAAATTTGTATTTTTAATTATCTGCTTATGTATGTAGACAAATTCAAAATTTGCATTTTGTCCAAACCCCTGAAAAAGAAATTCTTTCACACTTTTCTAAGTACATGGTGTAGGTCTAAAACTTCAGGAATAACGATATCTTCCAGCTGAATGTTAGAAGGATTAAAAGGGAACCTGATAGGAAAGGCATATTTTGTGTCCATAAGTAAAGTACTGGGTCCTGAGACTTGGAGAGTTGTTCCTGCTTCTTCATCACGTTTTTGACGACAAGCTTGCATTTTTCGGATAAATGAGACAGAAACCCGTTCTTCATATTCATCTGCAGGGGTGTAGAGGTTCAAGATTTTGATTATCTGCAAATAAAGCAAAAATTAATGTACAAAAAGTTTTTAATATAGTTGTAATGTGAAGATTTAACACGATTCCTTTCGTAATTATATGACAGAAATCACAGCTTAATAACTGAGTTAAAAAATAACATTTTTTCCTATATTATGAAGTTTTGATGCTTGTTAATATTAAATCATTTAATGGTTCATGTCTATCATTGAAATGTTTTCTTTTATAAACTTTATAGAAATATCAATTTGTTACATAAATAGTTGTCATGGTATATTTATAATGTCACAGTATATTTTTAATATTTTCTTATGTAACATTTTAGTAAGGTAACAAGTTTTTTCCTCAGAAAACCAGTTTAAATATGAAAATTTTATGATCCCTTTTACAAAATTAGTGTCCATTTATATCTTCAAACATATGAAATAAACAACAGTTTCCAAGTTTGTAAATGATGTAAAGTAAGAGTGCAATGTATAAAAATATTTGGTGGTTAAGACAAAGAAATTCTTTAGAGATTCAGCGAGTTTTCAGATGAAATCCAATTATTTTTAAATACAAAGAAAATCACTAAAATGTAATCAATCAATAAATACCAAATAGTATCCCAAGCAAATAGGTTTTATTTTTTTTAATTGAAAATTAATTAGCTTAGAAAAACCATAACAAAATATCATTATTATGATTGATCACGGCATTTGAACTTTAATTTCAAACTTTTCAATTTAAAAAAAATCATTATACAAACATTTTTTTCTACTGTCAATAACCAATAAATATTTCTATTAAATCAATTACTGAATAAACTTTAATCTTGAAATTTATAATGACTAAATTCAGAAAATATCGAAATATTAGTAAAATTAAGTTTAATCTACTATGGAAGTAAAAACAAACGCGATAAAGCCAAATACATTTGAATAAAAATATAATTAATATGTTTTAAATGTAAAATGAATTGAAATTTTAAGTTCAGGTTCTTGATTATTAATTTGTTTTTTGTCAGACTTGTGAAAAATATGTCTAATTTTGTCCTTAAAAGCATCTAAATCATACCTGCCAACCTTGGAGAGAAAAAAAATCTACTGATTTTGAGGGGAAAAATCAGGAGACTCTTACTAGCAAAATTTTTGCTTGAATGTTTAAAACGGTAGTACCGCAAAAAAGACAATTTTACTCTTTAGATGATATATTCTGAGAATGATTTATGCTAAGCATATTTTGTGCTAATCTTAATATTTGAATAAAATATTCATCAACCTCATAAAGGAACTAATAAAATTAAAAGAATATACTACATGTAAAAAAATAAACACCAATTTTATGTCCCAATATTTATTTTATAGAGCGACTTTTACTACTCTAGTACAATTTATAAATATTAAACTTATAAAACTATATAAAATGCATTACTAAATAAATTTAATTCAGTGACAAATATTTTCTTAATTACTAATATCTAGTGATATTCATCCTAATTCAACTGCTTATGCAAACAGGAACTTGTTGTCTGTTCTGAATGTTAATTATATGACTGCCAACTCATAGGAGTTTTTAACACACAAGTGATTAAAGCGTCATCATACCACAGCAGACAGATGGGGTTCGAAACTAAGAGGAACACATTTTCATGATATTATAACATAATAATAATTATATTGGCACCCCACCTATTGACTATTTAAGCTACTAAAACTCAATCGACATTTTTCTGGCAAAACTTCAGCTGTTTTTAAGTTTTTCACTGAAATTACCAAAAAACAGTATATTTTCACACATTATCGAAAAATCAGGAGAAATGATGAAAAATCAGGAGTTTCCTAATAAAATCAGTATATTTGGCAGCAATGATCTAAATTCATGACATAGAAAAATAATTTGTTCATTAATATTTTCATTCTAGAGTTGCCTTGCTTTAAAATAAACAACAAATTTCCTATATTTTTAAAAACTTAAAAAGTAAATTCTTAAATTTTGTGACACAGGTTCAATATTACAGTACTAAAAATAATTTTTAAAAATTTAGTATTATACTTAACAGCTTATGAGAACCACTTCATAGAAAAATGAATGATATTTTATCATGTTTAAATTTTAGAATTGTTAGGATTGATCAAAATCTATATGGAGCATTTAAATAATCTGCAATTCCTGATTTTCATTTTATATATATCAAGCTCAGTTTTCAATCTTTTGACAATTTAAATACAATTATACAGTGAAATGTTTATAAATCAGAAGTTGAAGGATGAAAAAAATTTATAATTTAAACTGCATTCATATAATTTGCCACTGAAACTTTGTATTGCTTTTCCCAAAATATGTGAAAAACATATTAATTTGTTAAATTACCATTATTCAATTATCAAGTGAATTTAGAAATAAATTAATTTACAAATAACAAATAAATGTCTAAAATTTACTTGGGATGTAGTCAGTTTATCACACATGTCTGAGACGCTTTGTACATCCTCATCAGATTTACGAGCTTGTAAAAGTTGAGAGGCTTGCACAATTGGCTGTAATGTCTCAATGACTCCAGAGTCTTGTGCAGTACGCAAATCTCGATACCACTGCTCCAAGTGACTAAGATTGTATCTGAAAAACATAAAAATTAAAGGTTATGAAAATGATCAACTACAAATTTTTTCTAAATACATAATTTTCAAAACTTTTTTCATAATTATTCAAGAAGTAATAAATTTGATATGCTTTATAATCAAATAAAAATCAGAAAAGAATAAACATCTACAGTTTACATTTTA
The DNA here is from genome assembly GCA_037975125.1 of Latrodectus hesperus. Lineage (NCBI taxonomy): Eukaryota > Metazoa > Arthropoda > Arachnida > Araneae > Theridiidae > Latrodectus > Latrodectus hesperus. The sequence goes on from CM075861.1 coordinate 10,063,343, forward strand.
TCTTAAGTTAAATTTAACATTCAATAAGAAATTATGCAAATTTTGGAAATTTCCATAGAAGAAAATTCAGAGACCACAGCAGATTTAAACGCAAATAACGTAAAAGAGACATCACAGAGCTTGGTAATTTTCAGATGAGTCAAGACATTTCTAACTACATGAAGTATGACATTTGTTCAGAAAAAAAAATAATATGCATCAAGTCTAAATTTATTGAACAAAGATATGAGTTTATGGTTAACCCAGAAATCAATTTAAACAGTTTTTTTTTTTTAAATTTTAGCAATTTTATTATTTAAGCCTATATATCTAAGTCTTCACTTGTAACATAGACCTCACTCTCAGTGAAAAATTATAGCATTTACACAGAACTCCAGTAAAATGAATTCTGATTTCCAATTAGATAATATTAAGAAACAGGGCCAGCCATCTGAGCGCTGCAGAAGGTTCTATGCACCTGCATGACTGATTGAAGGATCCACAACATAACCAACAAAAATAATGTATTCTTACATGCAAAAAGTACATTTATAACAGTACATTTACATTTATTACATTAAAAAGGTGAAAAGTACATTTGTAAAGATCATTATTATTGTAAATCTCTGAATTTCAAAAACTTTCATACAATGCATGGTATGAGTATTTGTTGATTGAGATATTTTCACGGATTCCAACTTAAGCAGGACTTTCTAGAAAAAATCTCAATAACACAGCTCAGGTTAAAAAGAGAAATATATACTCCTAGTGTTTTTATGCTTTAATATTAGTAATTGCAATATTTGTAACTTCAAATTTTTAATACAATTGGACCAGAGAGATATACCATTAGTGAAATTAGGAGAGCCAAGCAACTCTTTCTTTTGAGTCACAATTGGACTATAAAGCCAGAGAAGATCAAAATTAAAAAAAAATTATTTTCCATCAAGCATATGTGTGGTAAGCACTTAATTTATAAAGCATTAAAAAAATTGCAATTTTCCTGAAATATTTTAAACAAAAATATAATAAATAAATAAAATAAAAAATTTAAGCATTTAAATAAACATGTATTAGTAATAAATATCTGTGTTTGTAATTTTTTTTAACTTAACAAAAAATCAAAAGTATCAAATGATTTTTTTGCATCCATATCTCTTAACAGAGAAGTCTAGATGTTAGAAAAGCAATAACTGCATTTCTTAATAATGGCATAAGATTTGGAAAGATATGGAAATTGGAGGCCCATTCATCATATATTAGCTGCTATATATATATATATATATATATATATATATATATATATATATATATATATATATATATATATATATATATATATGAAGTAACAACCTTAAATGTAAAAGTAAAGCAGAAAAATATGTTTTTAAAATTTCTGAAAGAAACATTTTCTTCAGTTAATAATATTCACTACTTTTCACTCATTACAATTAAAAATATACAGAAAATTTCACACAAATATTGTCAATAGAATAATAGGAAAACTCATACTACAAGGCTTTTTATTTAACACTCAGTAATCTTTAATGAGGTGAAAACTGACTCACATACTGAAGCTACTTGCTTTTTAATTCAATAACAGAAAATTCTGGAACACCACTCAAGTAAATCAAAGAATTTTCTAAAATGAAAAAGCATACAAGATTAAATTCACAAATTTTCACACTGCTTGTGCAGGATTCAAACCTTGGCTGATTCAATGGAAATCTGTTACCATGATCACTGTGCAGCAACGACCACTGCAGCAAGAGGTTATAAGCCCCAATATCAATAATTTTTATTATAAAATTGTTAAGGAAATTTTTGTTGATGGATTATAAAACATGACATCATTTACAGCTAAATGCAATTATATATGCAACAAGCCTCTCCATAACACACATTGTGGAAACTTTAACATTTGTAATTTACTCCATTGTTTCTCTAATTTAATTTTTTTCCCCAAACTTTTACAAGGCAAAATAGAAAGTCTTAAAAGGTATCTTAGTTTGATATGTATTACAGGCATTCATTTGTAAATACTTTAAATTACATAGTAAAAACTTCTTCAAAAATTAAAGCAAAGAATATAAAATATATTTTTAGAATAAAAACAAAATTACCTAATTTGCATGCCTTTAGACCAATGGCACATATCTTTACGAAGTAATAAATTATTTAGAGCACCAGCACATATGTAATAGAATAACTAAAAATGAAACAAAATATGTTATTAATATGAAAAGTAAAAAAACTTAAAAACAAAAACATAAAAGTATTAAAAAAACAGAATTTACCTGTTTGTAAACTTGAGATATAAGTTCAGGATCAATACCATGAATGCTTAAAACTTTAAAGAAGGCACTCAACTAAAGTAAGAATACAAGCCGAAATTACAGACATGTAAAACAAAAACAATATGATGAAACATTAACAGTTTAAATGAAATGTTTGTAATGACAACTGCACTTACTTTACACAATAAGTGCAAGGTAATAATATTTAAAATTTTAAGTCTTAAATAGAAAAATAAAAAAATTACTTCTAAAAGATTTTTTTATTTTATTTTATTTTATTATTTTTTTTGAAAGTGATGTTCAAAATGCAAATAAAAAATGGGAAGGAAATAAATTTAATTATTAATTTTTCAATTTAAGATAATCTTTCGCAAAACAAAAATTAGTAATTATTCAGCTATTCTTAACATAATATAATATTGAAATAATATCTTTTCCAATTTTGGATATTATTTATTAAGAATAGCTTATTAGAAATTAGAAGTTCAGACAAATTTAACATATGGGAACATTATAATTTTCTTTTAAAACTTTACTGTGTTTGGACTAGAGGCATTTAGAAAGTAAATAATGTAAACTTACTTCACGCAGGAGGCTATCTAAAGCTTTTTGTGGATCAATAGGTGATTCTATTTCTCTGGCGACACTAGAAGATCGACCCCTCATACCAAATGGTTTGTTCCCTGATACGCCAGGAATGGCTTCATGTTCCAATATAGCAGGAACTAAAACAATGATTAGTTAAGAATTATTCAGTTTTTAAAGAATTTCACGCAAAGTAATATATCAGAAAAATGGTGTACAATATATATGTAAATATAATTCCAAAATACATGATTTTTTTTTTTTGATAGCTGATGAAAAAACTTAATTCATATTCTAACCTTCTGTTCAAAATTTGTGGAAATACTACAGGAACTCAAAAATGTAAACTCATAAAAATACAGTAAAATTAATGTAAAAAATATTAGTATGAATTCTTAAAATGTATACAACTATATTTTATAAGTTGGGGAAAAAGAAATCCATTATTTTTCTGCACAAATAGCAGAAGTGATCAATATCTTGTAAAATTATAGATAAAATAGCTTCAGATTTATGATCATTGGAAAGGTGACATTTTATACTCAAAAATATGTTGCTATTTTTTGTTTGTTCAATTCCGTTGAGTTACAGTGAAAGTTATTTAAAGTGACAGTCAGGAAAGAAATTTTTTTTAATACATTTTACAGTTTTCTTTGCAGGATATAAAGGAGAAAATGCAAACCAGGCAGCTGAAATCAATGATGGTATTTATGGTCCTGATAATTGGAATTGCATGCAATTTTTTTTTTACATTGATTCCATTTAAGTATTTTTGATTTTAAAGATGCACTTCATATAAGTAGTCTTGTCAATAAAATCATAGAAATGACAAAAGTTGTGTTAGAAGCCCTAGTATCATCCAGAAGCTAAAGCTCAACCATAAAAAAATTTTTTAAGCCATTTGCACAAAATGAATCTGAAACACACTAAATAACTTCTTAAAGTGTATGTAATTTGCTTTTCCCAACAAAAATTTTACAGCAATCAGTTTCTAATTTGATAGAACATTTTTCTTGAACAAAACAGATAATAAAAAATAAAATATTTAATTAATTTGTATTAATAATACACCTATTGGCATATTGTTACATGCTTTAAATAATTATTGAGTGAAACGGCTGCAGACAATAATACTCATTCAATCAATTAAAGTGAGACTAAAGTCTTTTGTTCTTATAAGAATATAACATTTACATCAACTTTCATACCTTTATTTCAAAGCGATTAACTAGGCGTCAGAAAATTCCGAAAGAATGTTTCCAAAATTAATTTAAGAAATATTGTAAAATTCTAATACAAGGCAATTTATTTTCTCAAAACAGCTTATATAGTATTCTTCTCATATATTCCTTATTTGGAATAATAATTAAGTAACATCATGAGAATGTAATTTTTAAAATATTTTTGTCTCTTTTATAAATCTGAAATTTGATCAAATTCACACACATATCATTTCTATTTTTAACTACCATGATTTGCTCAATTCATATTAGTTTAGGAAATGTAAGCTTTATAAAATATAGTTAAGCAAATTACTAAATATAATTACTTTTTGTAATAATTTCTTATTTATACCACCAGAGTTCTTGAAGCGCTAATAAATAGTTAAATTAAAATTCTAAATCATATAGCTAGTTAATAAATACATATACCATATTAAAAATACTATTTTTATGATTTAAAAATTTTTAATTTTTTTATTACACAATTAATTTTCTAAATCTTCTGATTTATAATGGCATAGTTGATTTAACATTATAAATTGTCAAAACTCAAATACAGAAACTGCAGTACAATGGAAAAGTGAAAAAATTTATTATTTTTTCACTTTTTATGAAATTTTCTAAAATTTATTGTTTTAATTGTTAAATAAGCTTGTTAAAGCTTATTTAACAATTAAAATAATAAATTTTAGAAAATTTCATATACTTTTTGCCATATAAAAGGATAATTTGCAACAGGTTTCAATCAACATCATTTGCCTGCTCATTTAACTAAATATTAAGAAAGTCAAAATATGCACAAGTCATTTTGCTTTATATTTTTGGTATGTTCTATTATTCAGTAACTACTCTATACCTTAAATATTAATATAGAAACAATAGGATATTTTTCTTTTATAAAAAGATTTATGAAAATCATGAACCAATGTCATAATCTATTGATTCTCTAAACAGCATAAGAAATTTTTTACTATGTCATATTTGAGACACATACCAATGAGAGGCTGTACTTTTTCTTCCATAAGTTTAATGACAGCTTGATAAATCCAAACAGCAACATCACTTAACACTTGTCTATATTCAGACAAATCAAAATTTCGCAGGCATTGCTCGTTCTGCTTTGGAGTATTTTCTATTTGAAAAGCCTGATAAAATAAAAATATTTTTGTTGATAAATCACTAGGTAAGAAAATGAAATATATTTGACAGTATAATTGTAATACATAATGCAACCAAAAAATATTTTTAAGCATAACCTACTTTATCACCACTATACTGTTTAAGGTTATGCAGCAAGCGACAGGTATTAGCTAACCATAGGATTATATAATCCAACTCTTCATGGCGTTTCTGGAAAATTTGAAGGAATTTAAGAATTATATATTAATAAATTAAACATTTATTTTTTAAATGAAATTACTTTAAATCACAATAAAATATCCTCTAACATTAAGCATCTGTAAAATATTTTAACACTATTGCATTACAAATTAAATAAATTTTATGAAAATTGATAACTTTGAAATATTATGTAAGCATAAGACACAAAAATATTTTCTATTAGCTGAATACTTAAAACTATTAAAATACCTATTTCAATCTTATATGATTATGTGTATAAATAAAAAAAAATTTACTATTTTCCATAGTATTAATAGACATTAAACATTTATAATTAAAAAAAATCTAGGTAAATTACTTACTTTGATCACTCTTTTTATTCCATGGATAGTATTGTTTAATAAGCACCTTACTTTTTCATCATCATTTATGTAGTCTGTATGACGAATGCACATAAACAAAATGTAAGCTGGCAAACCGGGTACTAAAGTAACAGCAATTTTAGGTTTCAAATCTGAAATTTACATAAGATACTTTACTTTGGTTTATAAAACAAATGGTAAAATTTGTTTAAAAAATTTTACATTTTCTACTCAAAACCTGTTACATAAAAGTTTTATACAGTGATGATAAAATGTAAAATTTACAATTTTATGAATAGGTAAATATTAAATTATATAAATTAACAATATATTATTTTTTGGGGGGAGGTAACTGATGCAAGGTCCAATACTGGACAAAGCTGCACAGTACAAGTATACATATGTACAGTAAACAAAAGATATTTTAATAAACTCTCAAAGCTCAATGCACTAATATGTCATCAAATCAGACACATGAATAAGTAAATCAAGAAAATTTCTGTTTTCGACAGGCCAATATTTTAATTTTAAAAAATATGATTAATGCAACATTTTCGTGAAATTTCCTTTTCAATATAATAAAATTTTTAATTAATATTCATACAACCTGTAAGCAGTCATAATATTTTCCAATATGTTTTAAATATTTGAAATATAAACACAAGAAATAATTGTCTTGCAATCAATATGAAAAAGTAATTTATTGTAGTATCAATTTTTTCAATATTACGTAGGAAGGAAAACTAATAGCATTCTTAGTGAAGAGAGCATAAAAATTTTCTTGTCAGTTGTTTATTAGTTTATATACTTGAACAATATCATAGTTAAAAAATTTTTATATTACAAACAATTATTTAAAACAATATTAATTTTAAAAATAGAAGAGATTTTATAATTACATAAAATATTATGTAAACATAAACTCTCTTCTAGTATTATATAAAAAATGAATAGGTTAAAAACATTTTGTAATAATTTCTTTAACTTATGCAGCAATATGAATTTCATTAGGAGAATTAAATAACAATCTAATAAAAAAATATTAATAATGTAGCTTGTTCTGAAATAAAAAATAAAAATAATACAAAATAACAAAATTATGAAAATGATTTATATTCTTACAATTTTATGATAGTCCCTCAGTATTTGACTGATGCGGTTTTCAAATGAGGAAAACTGGCGTTAAGTTAAAAAAAATTACAAAATCTAATGTTCATACTTTAGTTAATTTTGGCGATAAATTAATGCTTTAATTTATGTATTTATTTATATTTGGTTTTACCCAAAGCATATGAAGAATTTTAAAAATACAACTTATAAAAAGAAAGAAGCATGGAAAAATTTTTAAGATATTCATTAATTTTGATGATTTCTAAGATAAGGTATTACATCATTTTAAACATTTTTGTAATTGGAATTATATATATATGAAAACTAATCATGGAGGAAATAGATAATAGACATAATTAGAATTGAGTCCTTGTATAACAATGTTTTAGTTAAAATAAAAAGTACCATAAATGAGGTTTTTGATAATAATAGGTTCATCTTCTCTTTTGTATTCAAACATGCCAAGATATTCAACCTCCTTATGTTTCACAAGTGGCATATTATTTGGCTTTTCTTTATTTTCTAACTCTGCAATAACATCACCATCTGTAATAAATATTTAACACAATATATTAAATTATAATTTGAGGTTTCCATATGAAATAGAATGTTACTTTTTTAAGCACACACATTTTTATTTAAATTAATAAGTTTCATTTTCCTCAGATTCTGGAGCTCAAACTTATGTATATTCCTTAAATTCTGTTAGAAATGATAAAAAAATTATAATTTTATATTATCATAATCAGCCAATATATCATGCATGTAATGACAATTTCTAAGAAATTAATTTTTTTTTTCATTTTTTCAATATTTATTTAAATGAATTCCTTCAATTTATTAATGCTTTAATTCTTGTTTCGTGATTGTAAATACCCATTTCTTACACATTATTTTTAATTTTTTTGAATTTATTAATTTTTAAGCCTTTTAAATAATTGATTTAAATTAAGGAAATAAGATCCAATATAACTGATAAAGAATTTAATGTACAGTTGGTAAATGTTTGTTAATCAATAAAGTTATTGAAATAAAAATAAGAAATATTTCAATATTTTTTTGGAAAACTAATTTAGAACTGGTAATTAAGATATATCACACATTTTTCAAAGCTTTTCTATTATCAAAATAAAATAGAGAAAAGAAAAAATTTATATATATTTCAATAAATATTCAGAAAACTGGAATATTTCGAAAAAGTGGATAAAAAATATATTTAATGAAACTACAAATAATGTGTAATAATTATAAAAAAACATTCAGCATGTCAAATACTATCTTCTGTGTTCCCATTCATTGAAAGAATATTAACAGCAAAAAGATTTAATATTAACAATTGTAACAGACATCTCACTATTAATAAATGGGAATTTTTAATTAATATATTAGAATTGTAATTTTAGACAAAACTAATTTACATGATGATTTTAACACAAAAATGTGGACATTATTTGAAATTAAAAATTCATATAAAAAGATAAAATTATACCAATAATTGAAATAAAATAATTTTAAATCAATTTTGATTTGGAAATGCGATAAAACTCAGCAATTGCTGTTTAATTTGCACTAGCAATGCAGTAAGTTTGTTTGTTGCTCAACTGTCATTTTTTGCACACGAGGGCTAATTAGACCAGGATCTACGGTTTAAAGTGGATTCCGAACCACTACAAACATCCATGCCCATGGTGGGATTCGAACCCATGAACTGTTGAACGAACCGAAGGCAAGAGCGCAAACCATTCGGCTGCCAACTCGGCCTAGCAATGCAGTATTAGAAAATTTAACAAAATGAAAAATACCAATAAAAAAACCATACATAAACATGTTGCAAGATTTTATTTCCTCCAACTAAAATTTTTTGAAGTCAAGAAAAATATTAATGAAAAAAAAATTTCTGTGATATTTACTAAAAATTTAAGATTTTATTTCTTTACATTTTAAAAAATAAAAACCAAAAAATCATATTTTAAAAAAGGAAAAGAATAAAAAAATATAGCAAATAGAATGTTAAAAAATAAAATAAAATATCCCTTTATTATCTTTAAGTAATATTAATAATTTACATCAATATAAAATAGACAATAAACGGACTAAAATATTACATCATGCAAATGGAATAGTGTAAAAGTTTGCTTCTAAATTCCACATCAAATTTTGATCCAGACTTAAGTACGCACTTTAAATATTCGAAAGTTTGGTTTATTATCTTGTGAGTTTTCTATTTATTATTAGAATCATAGCTAATATTTTATTAACATAAAATTTATTTATAAAAAATATAAAAACAAACAAGGCAAATACAATATTTGATTATTTGATTTTTCCTTTAAAAAGAGATAAGAAATTTAATAGCCATCTAAATCTTTTAAGTAAAATTAAATATATATAGTGATTTCCTGTCATTAATTCTTAATAAAGTACTTAATAATTTTTTAAAAAAATGCACACTTGTATTAAGAAAAAGTCAGTTGACATATTAGTTTTACAACGAAAACTTGACTAGTGTTATATTTTCTTATATGCGTTAATTTCTAAAAGGTTATGTTGATAAAAACAGAACTTATAGAATGATCAAGAGATATTTTTCACATGCAGGCAAAATTATTAATAAGATTGATTAATGACTTTATAATAAAATGTTATAATAATAAACATTAAGAAAAGCAATTTTTGAAAGCTGTTCTCATCACTACATCTACAATCCAGTACTTATTAAAATACATAAGTTAAAGCTGTTACTTCTTTAAAAAAGCTAAAGTTATGAAAAATAAAATAAATTTATTAGAAACTATACAAAAAAGAGGTTTTCTAAAAATAATATTGCTTTTAAATTAATCCAACTAAATAAATATTGTGGTTAGAATTAAAAACTATCTTAAATTTCAAGTTTAAATTTCACACCTTAATAATAAATTTGTATTTTAAAAAATGTAATTTTATATGAAAAAGCTAATTGCTGCCAATATTTTAATTATTCTCTTAAGCACATTATCAACATTTCAATAAATAAGTAACAAATACCTTCGCAAAAACAATTGATCATCTCTAAATGAGAAATTTCTTGCAACTTTCTTATGAAAGTATCATTGTTTTTTACGAATTTCATCTCAAAGTTCTTATTTCATTGTGTTTTTTTAAAAAGTACATTTAATAAAAATTTTTTATATGTTTTGTATAAGCATTAAATGTTAAGCATTCTGCTGAATACATTATACTAAATATATATAACAGAAATTGAAATTAATATTTAGTCTTTAAATTCTAATTAAAATTGATGTTTTAAAAGCTTATAAGTAACTAACACATACTGAAATTAATATTTATGCTTTAAATTCTAATTAAAATTTGTATTTTAAGCTTCATTAGTGAATATTTATGATTACTTAACTGATACTGATCATTCAACTACCACCTCAACAGGAATTGCTAATAAATGGATGAAACAGAATAAATGTATTTTTAAAAACTATTCAGTATGGACACTTTTTTTATTTTAATATTCCTTCTTAAAATTAAGAGTGAGAAAAATGATTTAAAAAAAAACCTATTAATAAATAACAAGAAATATAAACATAGTTTAAGATTCCTAGTACTCTTTTGACCTAAATTTTTTAAATCAAAAGAGTACAAGGTATCTTAAGCTATTCAAATAACAGAAATTTCTTCAGCTTCATCTTTTAATCCATATAAATATCACACAGGAAATATTAATTACATTTTAAGAATATTTCTCCTAAACATCAAATGAATGTTTAAGAAAAATATATGTTTTCAAGATAAATATAATTTCAAATGTTATTTTAATTAAAAATAATATGAAAACCTTTTAAGTTACGAATATTTGATTCAATAGGTATAAATATTCAGATAATTTTTATTTTAAAATACTTTATAAGAAATTATTTAATGATATTATGAAAAATTTAAGTTATAGTTAAGTTTGTAAGAATACTGAAAATTTCTAATAATTTTAAGATCTAAGTATACAATGATGAAAACACTGAATTACTTACTATGAGGACTAAGAATGACAGAGGATCGTTTAGAAGCAATACCTATAGAGCAGAAGAAACAGAAATGCAAATATATCCCACACCAAAAGGAAAAGCAATTACAATAGACCTTTATTCAATAATTACTACGTTAAACAAATTTAAATCATTAAAAGATGTGGAGAATTTACTTTTTGCATAATAAATTACATTTTTTTGCATTAAAATCGTTTTCTTTTTTATTACTTGCAATATTATCAGATAAATAATCGCACTTTAATGTGTTGTAAGCATAAAATTTTAGGATTCAACAAAAAACATTTTTTAAATATACTAAAATATAAAGTTTATTTAATATTGCTATAGTATTTATGGTTACAAAAATGGCACCATAAAGAAATGCATAAAATTATTAAACTTTAAGCAGAGAACTTACACAAATTAACAATTTTCCTATTTTATGTAATCTTGTATATTTGATAATCAGAAGAAAGGCAAAAATTTTAATCTCTTATTTTTAACGTCTTAGGATTCTATGACAATACAGAATTACAACTGTTATAAATTTAAATGAACGTTTTAGAATGAAACAGAAAACAAAGTTTTATTTTTATTTAATAATTAAAAAAGGTATGAGATCAAAAGGTCTATTGTAACAAAAATGCAATGAATTAAAGCAAGTGAGTATGTATGAAGATAAATAGTATTAACTAAATATTAATGACTTAATGTTTGAGAAAGAGATAGGTTAAATTGAAAGTGAAAATCAAGGAAGAATTAATTTCTTACAAGCAAAAAGAAATAACTTGATGACTGAATGAATAAAATGCTATTATATTTAAAAGAAATAAAAAGAATATAATTGTCTTACAATGTCATCATTGAATATAAATGCATTTTATATTAAAATTAGGTTTCCAAGGGGAATACAGGTAAAATAGTTTAGAGCATCTTTGGAGTAAATAGCAAATGAAAAATCCCACATCATTAAAAAGTATATACATCTTAATAAATTTGAAAGATCTATCTTTACTATACTCCTATTTAATAAAGCAGATTAATCATACACATACAATCTAAAAATATATAACAAATTATAACACATAATAGTCTTAGTAAATATATAATCCAATTTATTGTTAAATTGTAGGAAAAAAATTTTAAAATCTTATACCACAAAAGATAGTCTAAAACATTTTAAAGAAACCAAACACATTGCTTCTTACTATAGTTATAAATGAATCATGCAAAATTTACATGAAACAGTGAATATCAATTAATACCTTTCTAAAAACCAAGCATTTAGAAATCAAACTAAAAATTATTTAAAAAAATAATAAAGTCATATTTAACACTACCAAATTATTATCAGTCAAGAATACAAGCAATTTTAATCAAAATTCAAAAATGAATTTTTTAACTTCAATATATACATATAATAGCTATTTATATATTAACACAAGTTTGGTATGCATAAATTTTTTTAAATAGTTATTGCACTTATCTTTACTTTTCCAAGTTTAATCATAAGATAGGGCTTTGAAATAATACATTATTGATTTGCCAATCACAAATTATAGCGAATAAAAGAATACTTCATATTTGTTTAACACTTATTTTATGTATTAATTTTAAAAATTATGTAATAAAGGAAAAATATTGAACTAGACAGCATACCAGTATCTTTAACCTTTTTAACATAAAGTTTTAACTGTTTTTTCAATTTCTTAGTTTGCTCAGACAGAATATCAACTTTTTCTCTGAGATCCTGTTAAAAGAAAAATTCTCATATGAATTCAGTTAATGTTAATTTCAATAAAAAGGTACAAAAATAAAACACATTTAGAATAAATAAATTACATAAATCTAGCTGATTAATATGCACAAAAATCAATTTTTATACATTAAATAATATAAATTTGATTTTAAAACTCTAAAATTCTAAGAATAAAATAAAATTATATGATACATAGTTTAATAACTTTCTTAAAAAAATTACATTGAAATCAAAGGGAAAATAATTTTATAAATTTATTTAAGAAAAAAAGTTATAAATCAAATTTATTTTATTATATTTCCATTTTCCCAAATACAAAGCTTGATTTGGCTGCTCACTTTTTAGTAATTTTTTGTACCCACAAGTTAATTTGATTGTCCTTTTTAGTTGAAACCTAAATGCTATTTAAACACATACACAATAAAAATAAAGGTCAAACTTATTAACTATTAACCCAGAGTAGTGATTATTTTGCAAGCTGTTTGGCCAAATATAAAATGGATCATATTATTCATAGATAATGACATGATAAAATTAAAATTATTTGGTAAAATTTAAATATGTATATATTTAAAGGTATTTTACATTTAAATATTTAGATTAAATTACAATAAAATCAATTTTATTTACATCATCTATTTAAATATTTATGCAACTAAATTTAATTTATTTTTCCTAATTAATATAGAAAGCAAGCTTGAAATTTTATAAATATACAATATTTTATTAATTTTTTATTGAAATAAATGCTATGTACTTTGTGGTTAACTAAGTTCATTCATTGTTGAGATAATAATGACTCACTTTACAATTAATTTTCCACTGTATTAGTTAATATGTGCGATAAGAACAAAATAATTTATACAGAAATTTTGTACTTTCTGAAGGAGGATAAAAATTACCAAGGCAAACTGTCTTAATTTACTGAAACTAATATTGTATTGGGTTATGTCTTTACTCTATACAAGAACAAACATACATTCACATTATTTTGACTAAGAATATGCTGTAATTAACAAACATGCATGACAATATATATTTATACAAATAATTTTTGCTGCAGCTTCACATTTCTTAATTTAGAAATTTATAATGTATGCTTTTTTAAATTATAAATTTTATAATTATTTAAATTTTTTGACTACTTAGCTTCAAACTGTCATAGTAAATTTTCAAAATAAATCAGTATATTACACAATTTAATAACACAAAATAGAAGAGCCTTTATAAGAAAAACTGAATTAATTGAGAAGAAATTATATAGTGGAAAATATTCTATAGAATTGAGGTCTAGTGATATGACTGGCCAATATAAATTGAGTAAATATCTTCACTTTCTAAAAAATCTTCAATTAAAAGAGCTCTGGGTGGCTGTGGACCTATTAAAATAAAATATGGTCAAACTGCACCTAAGAGAATGCAAACATAGGAAATCTAAAATCTCATCCCTATATATTACACCAATAACAAAATCTGTTTCAAAGGTAGAGAAGTTCATGACCCAATCACATGAAACCTTCTGGCATTTTCAAACCTCAGCACCTATTAAAATCATTTCTTAGGTATTGGGTTATTGGTTCCCTCTAAAAGAAGTTTAATATAAGACTCGTGAGTTAAGCTAGAAATCTATAAATTCAGTTATGTTTAACTAAAATTTGTCAGAGAAGAATCTCTAATTTTATTGGTTTTAGCATGCTAAACAGACGTGTTTTTGCTAAACAGACCCTTTAGTAGAATGCAAACAAAAAGCAGCTTGCAAACAGCTCTTATCCATGAAAACTTCTGAGAAAACTATACCTTAAAATTTAACTTCCTGTGATTACATTCAAACCATAAGAAATTTATAAAATTGTATCAAGCATATTACATTATGCTATAATGGATAAGTAGCGATCTTTTTCAGCCATTGTGAATCTTGAACAACTTTAACAAAGGTTTCTCTAATTGTATCTCATATTTTGAAACTGATTCCATAAATTAAATACCATATTCAGGAATACATTGAATCCTCTATAAATCTGAATTTGAAAAGGCTTATTCTTTGTTTTTCCATGATTCATCACTTCATTTCATTCTCTAAGAATTTGCAATTCCTTATTTTTACTATATGAGTCTAACTTTAACTAAACATTTATAATCCATGAAATTTGACACATGCAAGCTAATAAATTTAGGATTCTGCCACATGCATTTAGAAAATTTGTTGTTCCCTATTATCTCAGTCTCCATACACACATACCCTTAGGTATGACACATAAAAGTTTCATTTTATCAGATGATAATGCATTTATCCATGCAGTGGGACTTATTCAATCAGATTTCATTAAAATGCTGAAGTTACACACACATATCTTTCACAATATCTTGATAAAGAATGGTGCAATATTCCTCTAAAAAAATTCAACACTTGTATGAATCGATTTTTAGTAGAATCCAAGCTGTATTACATACCAAAGGCAATCTTACACCATACCAATAAAGAATGTTTTTATAAATTTCATAACCATCTGCATCCATCCATCCATACATTTAAAGTAATATTAAAAATATTACAAATATTTCATAAATAAATAATCAAAACAGAAATATAATAGCAGTCAATTAAAGGAAAGGCAAAAGACACAACATTAATCAATATACAAATGAATTTGAAATTAAATAATGGAGAGAAACTTTGTCCTCTTTGGCAATGCAGTAAAGATACATTTTTGTGTCACTATGTTAACATGAAGCTGATCATGTAAGCACTTAATTTCATAGGTATGGTAATTTGGTTTGTTTATCGCTCAACGGTCATTTTTTATACATGAGGGCTAATTAGACAGGGACCTCATTTTTGCAAGCTTCTAATTTATGAACACTTTCAATTTTATAACCTAGCGGTTAGTTCCCATCATCACCCCACAGACATAATAGTAATTTTAATTACAATTGGCAAATAAAAATTTTGAAAAAAAATTTTTTGAAAACTCATTTTCCTATTTTTTTTGTTAATTTTAAACTGTTCTTTTTTTCTTTTCTTATTTTATGGTTGAAAAACTTGAATCTATGGTTATGGTGACAATTTAACTGGAGAATCCAATTCTTTAAACTGTGGATAACTAATTGCATTGTCAGCATAGAAAGTTCAAAATTTTTTAAGCAATTCAGTGGAATAGCTCCTGTTTAATCTAAACTTCAACCTTATAGCATATGTAGCAGAACATTAATAACTTTAATAATTATTGGGTGTAAATTTTATAAGATACTTTTGCAAGAAATTATCATGAATTGGAATCGCCTAGTAAAATTGGCATTCCAAGTGCAATATGCATTAATTAATCTATGTTTGGAATAATGTTGCTGAGAAAAGGATATCTAGGTCATTTTGTTATAAAGGCTTTATTGACACTAACTGAAAAAATCAAGAGCATTTATTTGATGACTTCAGTGAAAATGGATTAATTACTCATCCATGAACTTAGACAATTAAATTCTTCAATACCTCATATATCATTTCAGGACTTTAAATATGTAAACAGATGTAATTTGAGCATAAAAACAATCAATTGATTAAATGATTGAGAATACAATGAAAAGAAGAGAATGGAAAAGAACTTTCTGATATCAAACAAAATGAATAGAACATAGTATTGTGACTATCCGAAAAACAAAAAGATAAATAATTTACAAAACTGTGTGAAAAACTTTTTTTTAACATAAATAACTATGAAACACATTTCTGCAAGGAAACAAAAAGGAAAACGTGTTTTTAAAAATGTAGTATTCAACAGAAAAATATTTAATTATTTTGCCAGACTTTTATCAATAAAATGAAAGCAAAAATTGCTTTTGAGGCTAAATTTTATTTTAGCTAATTATGTTTCATATAAAACACATATATAACATTTTTTCCAAATAGTACTTTATTTATAAAAAAAAGAAAGCGATTTGGAAAAAAATAATAATTTTAAGCTCCAAAACTTAATTTCCATTTTACAAGCTTTTGATTTTAAGAAATCTTTTATTTGTCCCAACGAGTTCACAAAAATGAGCATCAACTATATTTTCATTTACTCTCTATATTAAATTTGAATTTCATTCACTCCTTTCATGTTCTCCTTTACTTTTTATGCTTGCATTTTTATTACTTCCTTTAAATTTAGAATATTTTGAATTTTGTGAGTGCATGTATATATATGAGTAAAATATTTCAATCTAAGGTATCTAGATCTAACTTCAATGAGAGATGAACAACGAATTTAGGGTTATGTAGTATCTACTTGCTTGTAAAATAACAATTCTTCAAAAATGTCTCAATATGATTTACAAAGATAAAAACATAAGTTAAATAAAAAATGAAACTTGCAAAAAAGACATATTAATAAGATTAAATCTAGAATTTATTATTTTGCACAAAATGAGCTGATTTATGTTGGCTAAAGGTATTAATTGTTAAAAATGACTCTCATCCAATTTTGATGTTAAAAATTAATCTAATTTAATAATCTATTGTAAATAATAAATATATTTAAAACTTACCACATTCTCTCCAGTTAACCTGTTTATTTCATGTTGTAGTATGGCTTCTGTTTGAGCCTGGGGTGTTTTTTTCAAGTTCTGTCATAAAAAAAACATATTAAAAAAATCAAAAGGATATATTAAAACACAAAGAAATTATAATTACAATAATTTATAATACTTTTGATTCATAGTACGAATTTAATGAAAAAACTTAGTGCAGGAAATAAAATTTAATCTGACATTGAAATTCATACTTTTACAATACTCTATAAGTACATAAATTTGAATGTCAATATTTAAATTTACCATGTTCTTAAAACTAAAGATCTATTTCTAAATTTTTTGTAATATAAACATATCAGCAACTTTCTAAAAGAAAAACATTCTTGAAATACCTACCAGTTTAAGAAAAAATTTAAATGTGAGTTTTCATAAAAAATATTTTGCGAATGAAATTAGATTAAAACAATCATACACTTAGATTGCATTTCAATAAAATCTACATTTTTACAATTCTCCGAAATTCTTGTTTTCAAAATAAATTTTTTAGAATTCAATAAATTTATATATTTGGTTAATAAATCATGCACTATAATACATGTAAGAAAATAATACTTCAGTAACATTCTGTATGTAAAAAAAAAATTCTTTTATGATAATAATTTTAAAGATTACACAACAATATTCATAATGAAGCTTTCTCCTTATATTAACCTACTAACGCATTTTATAATTTATATGAATAAATATTTGATGAAAGACATTAACTGAACACAAGTTTTCTTTATGAATTACTTGAAAGATCCCAGAGTTCGCAGAAGTAGTTGTTCCATTGATCTTAGGAAGCAATATAATATGCTTAGAAGTTTATTGAACTTTCAAAAATGTTTTAGACTTAAGGTATATTTTGAAAACGAAATTTACAAATTGCTATAATTGAGTAATATTACTAAGATTTAATAAAAATGTTTATCTAATGTAGTACACTCTGCACTTCTTATTAAGATCCATTTATAATTTTATCAATTTTTTAGATATTATTCTATATTATACATAGAAAAAAGTTTTCATACAGGGATGAGAGTTGGAAATTTGCATAAAATTAACAAATATAAATTAAACTGTTAAAACTTTTAATCTAATAAACTAATTTAAACCAACTTTTAACTATAAAAAATTATACAATAATTAATGGAAATATATTTCCTCAGTATTATTAAGTAATACTTGATACTGAGACACTGTATACATATACTATACACTGTATGTATGTATATATATATATATATATATATATATATGAATTCAAAGAGTATTGAAGAAAAAATAAAATTTACAAATCTTCCAAAAGAATCAAAACTTTACAACTGATTTCTTTAAATATTGATATTAGTGTAACATAAAAACATTTTTAGTAATGTATAAAAAAGAAAGTAAAATGCTGTACTTGTCAAAACTTGAAACATAATTAATTCTCCTTCATTATCAATAATGCACTCCTCATTTACTAATTAAAAAGTTTTTATTATAAATCTTACTGATTGTTTTATTACTATAATACAATGAAATATTATAATATTCAATTATTAATATGTTTTATAAATAGCAGAAATTAAATAATTACTTTAAAATCACATGGTTGTTTTATAAAATAGCTCACCTGACTAAGAAGTTTTTGTTGCCTTTCATTGTCTTCTTGCAACTTTTGAAGTTCATGTCTTAACTCTTGTTCCGTCTTTTCAGCATTAGCTTTAACAGACTGAATTTCAGCTTCTTGTTGCCTGAAGAAACAAATCGAAAATTTTGAAACTGTAACTGAATCAATTTCAAAAAAATAAATAAATAAAAATAAAAATAATAATACAATGAAAAACAAGTTAATTTCTCACAAGTAGATAAACTAAATTCAAAACTATAAACAAGAAAACATTTGAACATTAATGAAGTAAAGATAAATACAGCATAAAAAATTTAGATGATTAAATTAATCCTAATAATGTTTTAGATCCCTTGATTTAACACTTTTAAAAATATAAACCTAATAAAAGTTTAAAATATTGTTCATCCTTCCATATGAATGTCCTGAATCCATTGATTCCCTATTCTGAATATAGCAATTCAGCAATATTGCAATATAATAAATTGGAATCCTGGTAGATAACAATTCAACCTCTATCAATGTCATAATCACATTAGCAAGCATTTCTCCTGTATGCAATATAACAATAACTTTTCACTAATCAAGATTAAAATGCGCGCAATTCATTTATCAGAAATCTATTACTTATAATGCACAAAAAATATCACAAGAATTTAATTTTTTTAAATATTCGGTGAATAAGGGATAGTGAATCAGAAAATGTTATGGTTAACTCTGAGTTCAGCCATATTTTGTGATTAGGACATTTAGATTGTTTTGCACAGTCATTTGTGATAAGAATAAATCAAATCCCTGATATGAAACTTAACTCTTCCTAATTAATGTAATTAAGAAGAGTTAAGTAAGAAGATTGGATTAATAACTATATGTTGTTGGAATATTAATTTTCCATCATCAAATGAATCATTAAAAACTAATTAGTATTTTTAATTAATACTGATTTTCTTTTGCTTTTTTACAATTCCTTGTTAAAATTTTATTTTTTAAATTTTTTACTTATTTTAAATTATTTACATTCAATTTACTGAAGTTCTATTAAATTTTATTTTGTTTTGTTTGTAGCTCAGTCATATTTGAACATGAGAGTTAATTACAATGGAACCTATAGTTTTAAGTAGATTCCAAAGCACTCTAACAACATTCAAAACCACAAACTGTAGAACTGATGATCAGAGCACTAACTGGTCGGTTAAATTTGATTTAGAATACTAGTATCCTAATTAAATTCTGATAATAAATTATATAAGAAATGAGATGTTTCATAATAGTGTCAGTATTGTAATACACAATTTAAAGAGAATTTACAGATAATTTTAAAATTAACTTTACCTAATAATAATTTTTTGTGTTTCGAATGCCATCATTAATTCATCATCCTCATTGATCAATTCTCCTATATGTCCTACAGGATTAATTGGAAGATTTTGATCAGCAAGGATAGTCCTTAGTTGAATACATTCTTCTCTTCTCCTTTCCAATTCCTCTTGCATTGCTTCAAATTGTTCTAAAAATATAAGAGCAAATTAAATATTTCAATACAAATACACTTATTAAACTTAGATTGTAAAATTATTAAATATAAGCAAATTTTTTAACATGAAAATACATTCACAGAAACATAAATACCTCAGATAGTTTATGGAAGAACAATTTTTACCATTGATGTCAATGTATAATTAGATAATGCATTTTATTTAGAAAAATATTCTTTTAAAAAATTTATAATAATGATATGAAATACATCCTCTCTTTTTTAAAAGAAAATTATTTTAAAAAATCCTTCCTTTTCTATATTTATTTTGCAATAGAACGTTGTTTCTAAAGATATGATGCAAAAGCTTTCAGCATATCCTTATTTCACAGACAGATTTAAATGAGATTATTAACTTTTTATTCAGGAAATCTTTCTCAAAACTTTTTGCTCTGATACAAACTGCAACATCAAAAAGCTCTAGCCATCTCCTGCTTATGTTCAAGCAGTTAATAAATATTATTATCATCCTATTTTAGCATCCAAATTATGGCTAAATACAATCTCACTTATTAAAATTTTTTTAACCTTTTCAAAATCCAAAGAAAATTTTTAAAAAAATATTGCAAAAAAAGTAATATTTTCAATGCTTTGTCAACCAATAGATTGCATCAATGAAGTGAAATTAATTTCTCTAAAATTCTAAGAATAATATATGTTTCAGTTATTTTGAAACAAAATTCATTAGATACTCACAGTAGAGAATTTTAAAATTAAAAAAAGAAATGCATTATAAGTTTTTTCATAACAAGACATTTAGCATGTTCCCTTGATTTCTCACTAATAATTTTGAACAAAAATCTTTTATTAATCTAAAAAATCCACAGTGATTATCAACAAATATATGAATTTAAGCTTTGATATATTTGAACCAATTTCTGTTGTTCATCAAAAACTTATTTGAAGTACACTGAATAAATTATCTATAAGTATTTCAGCTTTATTAATCTAGATGTCAGTAATAGCATCCTGCAAGTAAGATCAAGATATATTACATTTCATTTCACAAAATACCTGTTAAGAGAAACTTTTTCACATTTCATTTTACTCAGTATATAAATCCCTAATTAAAAAA
The DNA here is from genome assembly GCA_037975125.1 of Latrodectus hesperus. Lineage (NCBI taxonomy): Eukaryota > Metazoa > Arthropoda > Arachnida > Araneae > Theridiidae > Latrodectus > Latrodectus hesperus. The sequence continues at coordinate 10,084,781 of CM075861.1, forward strand.
AGCTCAAGTAAAAATTTTAAAAGTATCATAAAATAAGTTTACTTGTTTTATAAAAAATAGTTTAAAAGCTGATATGAAATTAATGAAAAATACTAAAAAGGAAATGAATAATCCAACAAATATTTAATTAAAATAAAGATTAATTTATATATGTAATATGTATTCAAAATATAAATAAAATTAGAATCATCAAAACAGAATATGTATATATATATAATTTCACTCCAGTTACAAGTAAAAGAATCTATACTGAATGTGCAAACTGATATAGCAATACTTAGTTACCAAGAAGATCTTGAGATTTATTAGAAGGATCATCTTTGGCTAATGATTCACGCAATTTCACTATTTCCTTTTTCAGTTTAGAGTTCTCCATTTCCAAGTCTTGAAGCTAAAATAATTTTTAAATATGTACATTTTTTCATACATTAAATTATATTCCATTTTATACTACATTTTTTAAATTATATATATATATATATATCTTCATAGTAAATTTTTATTAAATTTTAAATTCTTAAAAACATTGAAAGAAAGCATTAGTAAATTTTAGTTATTCAATAATTTTTAAAATGTTATGTTTAACGTGAAATAATCATATATTAGAGATGTGAAAAAAAGCTTTTATTATAAAAAAATTTCCAATATAACTTTAAAATGACGAACTATTCATATAAGATCAAATATTTTAAGGCTGAGCATCTCAGATAAGCAATATATATTCTTTTATTTTATTACTTTATTAATTTTCAAATAAGCAATGTTTTTTTTTTTAATTTTATGTCTGTCCTTGGCATTTCTGCAATTAATCAATGAGCAGCCCAATAAAAAGATGAACAAGTATAAAAACAAGAGTAAAGTCCTTTAGTAGCCTCAAAAGAGTTATCAGTCATAAACTTTAAAACTTCAGGGCAATTCTTGAGGTGAACGGCTTCTTATCCCCAGGACTGAACAATGAACAACGAGCAGAGTTTATTACACCTATTCTATGCAGATAGTAATGTTCAGTTGTCACCCGGAAACAAGCGACACTAACAGCTCGTGGTAAGGAGCCAGATTTTATTGTTCCCAACAAGTAGAGTTTTCCACTGCCTGTCCATAGTGTTGCAAATTTATAAATAATGATTATATTTGTCTTAAAATATCTCAGACAGATCGGAAATTCTCACATTTTGGGCAAAAATTGCGGTATTTAGAAGTGTTGTAGTTTAAAAGCGAATTTCCTAATGATTTGGCGACTTGGCGACAGTTGGCGAGACTCTTGGCGACTTGGCGAGAAATCGATATTTCTGGAAACATCCATCACCTAAGCTCTAGGACCAATATTTTTCGAGATAGCCTAGAAGCTTCCAGAACCTTGGCGAAATTGGTAGATTTCTCCGCCAAGTCAGGTATAAATACCGCAGCCCGACATGGAAGAGTGAGTTTTTGTGAAGACAGTCCGTGACTATACGATTAGTTGTGACTGCTAGTTGTTCTCTGTCTGAGGTATTTGAGACCTGTGATTAGAAGCTGTTTCTTATTATTTCTGACGAATTGTAGCTGTATAATTGTGATTGTTACAGCGGGAATTTCGTTTATCTAGTGAGATTTTTACGAATAAAAGTCTTGTGTTCATTAAGTGGTTGCTTTATTCAACTCTCAATCGACACGAACCCGTGAAGCTCGGTACAATAGCATTAAATAAAGGGAAACTCTGTCAGCCTTTATTTTACTGAGGATTACACTTTTGATGTTACACAAAGACAAAGAGGAATTTGGCTGGATCATAAGGGAACCAGCTTTCGCAAGTCTGTCTGCCTTCTCATTTCCAAAAACATCACAGTGTTTCAGGATCCATTGAAGAGCAACGCAGCCCTTGATTTCAATAAGTTTGTGGTTTCATTCTGCAAGAGTGGACTAGTGCATTATTATTATAATTTAATTTAGTAAGCAAAAGAATAACAACTTGTGAATCAACAAGGAAAACAATTTTTTGATCATGGATGCTTTTAATTTGTCAATTGCATGAGCTATAGCAGCAAGCTTGCCATCGAAATTATGGCAGTATTTCTCCACAGGGCAGCTTATACTAAAATCTTTTGAATGCACTCCATCACCAGTATTTTTAAAGCATTCTCTGTAGAACAATCTGAAAATATGATACCAATCCTCAGAAGGGTATCTGCTATGAATTGTAGCCGGAGCAGCTTTTTTCAACTCACTCTGTAGTTGACTCACTCAATAGTTTTTCAATTCACTCTGTAGTTGAAAAGTGATTTTTAATTATCCAAACAAGATCTAGATGTACCTCCAACCTATCTAGATCCACAACAGGATTGCAATCCCCTGGAAAAAACTTGGCGATAAATAAGCAAATGTTAGATGTAGAGCTAGATTTGAATAACTAAATGGGGAGAAAAAGGAATTTTTATATTCAAACGAAAATGTCACAGTTCATCCCTTTAGCTATGGGACAGGTTAACCAAAGAGCTTCAGATACTTTTATTTCTAAAATGTTAACAAGAGTAGATTATGTAAAATTCTACATAGTTTCTTTCTACATTATTATAAAATTCTAGAAAAGCTAAACTGGGGAAAATGTACATGATTAGGCCAAACTGAACTCTGGGATATTATAATATCAATTTATCAATTTCAAAATTAAAATTAAATGATTATTGAATTCTAGCTGCCTTTTTAGATAAATTTCAGAAGCTAATAAAAAAAAGGGAAAAAATCCTTCACAATCAACAAATGAAGAATACCAGAAAAAGGTAGTCATATCAGATGCCTTTGAATATTTTTAAAAATTTATTATTCACCTACGATCTAATAGTGGGAAGAAAATGAAATTTTTATATATTTTTAGAATATATAAATTGTAAATAGCTATTTTTGCAAATTTAACTACAAAATATTTAATAAAAACACATATGCACACTAAATAAATTATCAAAGAAAAGCTTTTAGACTATCTCATTTAAAATATATTAATATTCTACTCTATTTGTAATGCAATTTTGAAAAAGAGCATAGTATAATGAAAATAAGCAAATAATTTATATTTGAGATAAAGAAATCATTACCAACATTAATTTTATAACTGAAATTATTTTTAATGGTGTATAATAGTACAAATTTTTAAATACTTATATATTAACAATTTTTAAATACTTATATATTAACAATTTTTTAACTTACTTAAATGATACATAATTTTTAAGTTACTTAAATAATTAAGGAATAAAATTCACAGAATTGCAATACAACTAAAACAAAAAATGGATAAATTTAAAATTATCTGTTTCCTGTACTAATTCTAGAACAGAGACAAAATAAATTTAAAATTTCCTCATATTCTGATCATACTGAATTTTATAATTCATGTTATTTTATCTATAAATAAAATATTTATAAAGATTTAATTCACAATCAATTATTAAATAATAAAATCAATCAAAAACAAATTCTGAAAGCTCCATTCAATGATATCTAGAAAAATATCACACATTATTGTAAAATACATAGTTTAGGCTATAATTTATTTATTAATGCAATTTTAAGGGAAAATAATGTAACAAATTTTATGAGATAATAAAGCAATAAAACACTCAATAACAGTAACCACTGTCCAAAAAGGTTTTCACTACATCTGTATAGTTAAAATTGAATACCACTGTTTTCCTTTTTAATCATATTTAGAAACTTTTTTCCACATACCAAATTTTCTCAATCAAAAACTAAATATTTAGAAGCAATTATATTCAATACATTCAAACTAAACTATTCAAACTAAAACATAACAAACCTATGAGTTACCCCAGAACATGCTACATTTGTACAGTATGATAGGTTTTCCTTCAATGTAACAAAACATTTTGAGCTAAACGTAAAAGATTGCACACTTTTGCTAGTCATTCAATTGATAGCATTTCATATATAACATAAGTTTTGATTTAAATGATAAAAATGAAATGAAATTTTTTGAATTAAAATCATAATAACTTCAAATTACCTCATAAATAATACATTTTTTAAAAAATTAAAATAGAGGGAACAAATATATGACTGACTAAGATAGAAAGCTTTACAGACAACTAAACATTTAAATATGGCAATTTTTTAATTACCTGAATATATTCTTTACCATAAATGATTTTTATATGATACTTAAAACAAAATTAGTCTTTAAAACTTTATGAGCATATAAAAATAAAAAGGAAATTAATTTGAATTCTATTTAAATAAAATTAAAATTTCTGAAAAAGTTTAAGAAGTAAGGCATTTGAATTAAATTTTATGAAAAAAACTTTAAATGAATGAAAAACAAGAACAGTTTCTAATAATTTTAGACTAATGGCACATGTTTAATTAAAAAACTTAGTAATCTTTTGAAAATATTTTAATATATAAAATGAGTTTATAAAATAAAACTTATTTCATTAATTGCTTGTCACATATTTCTGTTAAACAAATAGCTTCTATAAATGGTTTTCACTTTTGTGGGAAGAGAAAATTTCATTATTGACTTAAAAGTTCATATTTTTCAAAAATAATTAGAAAATGATCTAACATACCCTGATTGTGTCTTTGATATCTTTCATATGCTCTTCATCTTTAGCTTCAATATTTTCAAGTTTTTTCTCCAAACGTGACTTTTCAGACTCTAAAGTTTTCAGTTTTTGTTGAAGCTTCAAAACTAAAGTTACGTCTACTAAATCTTTACCAGAATCTTCTGAATCCAGCTGTAGAAGAAAGAAAAAATAATTCATATTTTTGATTGGTGAAATTAAATCTGATTTCCTATGCTTAGTTCTTATTAATGCTATAACATAACAAAAATTTTATCTTCATAATGAGGTCATATTAGAAACTGTACACAATTGTTTAAGGAGATAAAGAACAAAAACCGAAAAAAATTTAAAAAAGCCAAAAATCAATAAAAAATTTTGTTGATAAATTTATTACATTTATGAAATTATAGAAAAAATACCTTAAAAACAAATGGATTTAATTTATTAAATGACAATGAAAAATATAAGATATTTCAAATATTTTGAACACATAAATTTATATTTTATTATCAACAATAAACAATTTTCCAAGGGAAAAAATCCTTTAATGTAACAAGACAGTTATTTCTAAATTCAAACAGGTGACATATAAATAGATATTCTAAAGATGTGCATACTACATGAAGGCCACATTTAAGAAAACTAAAAAATATTTTGTTTCATCTATGTAACCTTAACTGTTTGCTGAACTTTTGTCCAGAAAAATAATAGCAGAGTTAAAGCATATTTGAATTGAAAATGATATATAGCACAGAATGGAATAAAATTCACAACAAAATGTTGGTTAACACATGGTTGGTCACAACAAAATGTTAAAATATAATTAAGCATGAATTTAACTTAGATGTAAGGGGGAAATATACAAAGAGGACATACAGGATAAAGCAAATTAAGTGATCATTAATAGGAAGTGATAAAAAAAAATTAAGTGAACTCAATAATGTCTAATGTTTGTAAAACAATCATAATAAAAGGCATACGGAACAAAAATTGGGATATATATTAAATGTTGAAACAATTATAAAAGTGAATTGCAACCTTCTTTAGTAATGTTTTCCAAGAAAAAAAGCTGCAAAGATATTTTTTAAGGCTAATTATGTAGGTAAATGTTAATATTAATATAAAGACAAAAAATGAAATAAAACTAAAAAATTCATAAAATTGTAACCAGTAATAATATGTGATAAAGAAATAAAATATATCATTTCCTTTTGTTTTACTGATCATATTATTGAAATTTTACAAACAATGATAAAAAAATAGAAAAAGTAATCAAAATAGAACAGTAATTTTTATTTTTTTATTCTTTGTTTTAAATAATTTACTTTAATTTCTCTTCCTTTACCTAAGCAGATCTCCCTGAATTATTAGATTGTCATACAGAAGATACACTATTATTCTCTTCAGTTTTTCTCTAAGTTTATCAAGAGATTTTATCAAAACTTTGATATCTCATTCCAAACATTTCTTTTTATATTTTTCTGTTCTTATATTTCATCAGATATAAGGTTTTTCTTTTTCTTATTTTGTGATAGGAATCTCTTGTTTTCTAAGCATGTCGTTTATTTTATCTAGGGTTAAATTTGTAATATCAATGTCACAAATGTTTTCATGAATTGGATTAATGCAATCACAAATAATTTGTTGGCAACATATGAAAGACTCTTCATATTCTTTATTTTTAATTTGTTGTTAATATTGAATTCTTTTTCAATTGTAGCTTGCCTATGACTAAGTATTAATACAACTCTTCATAAATTTATCATAAATAAACAAACTAATGACTCCAAATTTTGAAAACAAACACATTTAATTAACAAAGAAACAAATTTACAAAGGAGTCACATCTGCATTCGCTAACATCTTACTCCCGCCTGCGTAGCGTACAAAGAGTAAATATCAATATTACAAAGAAAAGAAACGCAGCTTCTTCAGTCTGCTCCTGGTGCCAACTGTCTCCCTACTCACCCTCCCTATCAGAGGCTCTTCAAATCTCAAGTGCTGACTATGAGACATTACAGTTATTTGGAGCTTATGGTACAAGATTTAAGAAAGAACAAGCTGAGACAAAACTTAAATAAAAAGAAAGTAATAATTTTTACTTATTTTACCAAAACCCAAACAATTTAAATTCATAAAAGCATTAAAATTTAATTAAATTATGAAAAACATTACATACAATTAAAGTTAAAAGCTAAAAATAATATAAATATAGAATATATTAGATTATACAAGTTTAAAATATAAAAGGGATAAATTAAACAAAATTTATGAGACCAACTGATTACAAAAAAACAAGTTCTCCCAACAAATCTTTTGAAGAAAAAAGCTAAAACAATGATGAGTAAAATCTGTCCATGAAATTAAAATATGACAAACAGTATAAGGATATCATGTTTCACACCAAGAGTTTAGATTAATAAGAAATAAATGCTTGTGTGTAAAACAAGTCTGATACGAAGGCAAGTTAATCTAATATCCCCACTTAGCAGCAATAAAACTAATGATGGAATGACATATAGGAAAATGCTTTGCAAATTGTTGATAATTTGCATATTCCATTACTCCAGCCAAAGGAAATAAGAATTTTATGCCTTTTTAAAGCTTGAAACTGATGGCTGAAACAGGCTTGAAGTAGCCTTTGCAATTTATCAGCCTATCATTGCCTCTGGTATCCGTGTGACTTGAAATCCAAAAGAAAGTAATTTTCTAACCCTTCCTATGCAGCTACAGAAAAGTTGTGAAAAACAAATCATATAATCAGCAGACATCAAAATGCTATTCCAAAATTAGAAGGTTTCTATAAACATAAAACTTAAAAACTATGTCTGTGGTCAAAAACTTTTATTTCTTAAGGGGAAACTATAAAATATAAGCAATAGAAATACATTTTAGCATTTTTCAGAAATTTAAAAAATCTCTTACTAGAATTGTTCAAGTTTTTTTAGCGACCTACAAACCAATTTTTTTTTCCAATTATTCTAAAAAATTCCATGGTTGAAAATAACTTTTAGTGGCTTTAAATTATAATGTAATTTTGAAATAAAATATTGTAATTCAAGTTTGGATACTTTATAGTTTTTAACTAACTTAGTTTGAAATGTATCCTTAATATATGTTTCCAATTTTTACAAAATGTTTTGTTAAAAACAGCCAATAGCTTTAAATTAACTTGCCAACTATACTTACATTTACTGGAAGATTCTAACAGTTATTTTATATTTACCATATTACCATTTGCTCAAACAGCATGATAGTTGCATTAATTCTTAAGAATAAGTAACTTTTTAGCTATAACAGATTTATGTAATGTCGTTTAAACAAATCAAATATTGTTTACAATAACATAACTTAAGTTCAAACTGCAAAATTTATATTTATATATGACACAATTTGAAAAAAAAAAATACTTAATTAAATAAAATAGCAATAGCATAATTTAATTTATCAAAAACAACATTAAAGCTTCATCTTAATTTCAATATTTACTTTTGTATCATCATCAGGACTACCTTCCTTACTGATTGGCGAATGATCATCCCAACGTGCATCATCTAATTTCAAATGGACATCTTTATCCTTGCTACGAATAGAGCCATAACCCCCATCCTATAAAAAATCATAAATTTATCATGATTATTCTTACACCCTTAAAAAAGTCATATTTAATAGTGGAACAAAAACATATTTTTTTACTTTATTTACAATAAATTATTTCACAAATAAGATTTTGAGTATGATTTTTTATAAGATTTAATTATTTTTCAATCAAAGTAAGCACTTTAAGTGTTATTTGATATTTTATAATCTATTTACTTGTAAGAATATTTTTTTAATCATTTGTAAGATAATTGTAAAAACATCTGGAAAATAAAATTCTTAAATTACTTTAATTAACACTTTTTAAATGGCCTTTCTAATGTTTTCTTTTTGTTGTTGAAAGTAAATAATTTTTAGGAAGTTTACTTATTTTTTGCTGAAAAATACAAATAAAACTGACATGAAAAGTGCATTTAAGATTAAAAACAGCAATAAATAAAAAATATTTAACTAATAAAAAACTTAACTAAATAATAAAAAACATTTAACTAAACAGCAAATTAACTATAGAATCATCATCAATGTTTGTTTCTAAATTATTTTGAGCATAATTTGAATACTTAAACATTCAAATAAGTGAATTAAAATATAATACTAAATATAAAGAAACTTGAAGATTAATATTTATTTGTTCCTTAAATACAGCAAAAATTCATTAACGATCTCTTTGAGTCATGATAATATGCAATTTTAGCTATTTTATTTTTAGTTTCTATAATAAAAAAATTATGCTAAATTATTCCAAAAAATGTTTAAGTACTCATTTTTTAATTAAGTAATTAAAAATTTTAGATTAAAATAATAATTTAACAGAAAAATATTCACTATATGAAATAAAAATTTTATAATTGTACTATGTCACTTCTAATAGAAACTGCAAATGTGTAGCAATAGTGGCATACAGAGCCTAATGAAATCTTGAATTCAATGTCAATAAATTCATATTTTGAAATTTTTATTTGATTTGCAGACAAGCATTTTGTTTAAAAAATCCATCAGTAAATAATTATAAATGGCTGTAATGGATTAAATTATCATAATGATGCATACAACCAATACAACAATAATAGACATATTTGTATAAATTTAGTCTTCTTCCAACAGGAACATGAAACAATAACTAGTAAAAGTTAGTGCATTTTTTGGGTCTGAATACAGGTAAACTGCATTCTGCACTCAATGTGCAACATAACATTAGATAAAAGCTCCATACATTTTTTGTAATACAAATGAAGCACATTTTGAAAAGTTATAAAATATTCTGATGTCTTAAGACACTTCATCATGATATATTTTTCAAAAGGGAATATCATGCAAATGTTGATTCTTCTTTTGTGTACTTGTCCATCTGTCTCCTTATACTGTTCTCAGAATAATTTTAAAAACAACTGAATATTGTAGGAACATGCCATATCCTTTTCACATAAAAAAATCCTTCTATTTAACTTTTAATATACCACCTGTTTCATAAACAATTAACTAAATCAATGTACCCTTGACAATAAAATATTTTTCACTCATATTTTTTTATAAAACACTAAGAAAATGCATATTTTTGACACACTTGATATTTTTTTAAAGCATCATTTGCATACTCAGTAAACAACTAAGAATCCACAAAAAATATACTTTCCTATTTTGTTTAAAAATCCTCTTCAACAATGAATGACAAAAAAAAGCTCTACTTATTAATTAAGATGCTTTTTAGTATTATAATTAATTTCCATTAGTAATTCATGAAATAAAGGAAAATCTTCCATGCCTTAAAAAATTTTGTTAAATAATAGTTACTTCATTTTTAAGTGAAAAATTTGATAAGTGATAAAAAAGAAAAACATAAATCTAATAAATATGTAGATACGGTATACCTCATCATGAAGATCGGAAGCATCATCCCGCACAACTTCAGTGGCATCACTCTTGACACTGATGAGACTGATGTTGGAAGGTGTGCGATTATGTCCCATTGCAGAACCTCGAATCCTTGACATTTCATTCTGCAGATTTTCATAACGCTGTTCAAGTCTCATGTTTTCTTTCAAGAGTTTCTGATAAGCTGCACGTTCTGCTGAAAATTCTTCTAATAAGAGTCGTTTTTCGCCTTCAAGCACCTCTGAAAAGAAAAATAAATAACTTATAGAAACTGCAATAAGATCAAAATTTTACTTCAAAGTTTTAAAGTAATTTGATTAAAAGTACAGAAAAGGGTATATCGAAGTACTAAAAATTTATATGCATAAGCTAAGAAAGAAAAAACATAATCTTATAGTTTAATCTAGAACTAAAAATTCTATTAACCTCATAATATTTTTAATATAATATAAATTATTTTTGTAATTTGTTACTTTAAAATAATAAAATGTTTTCTTAAAAGTCTCAAAATTTTTAAAATAGAGGATTAAATCAATTTTTCTTGTAAATTCTAATAACATTACATAATCTAAACAAAAGAGTCCTAACATTTTCAGCATTACCCATACCTACAGGGTGATTATAAAAAAACTTTGCCAACATCTGCACTTCTAGCGTCCATTCTATTTAACCGATCAAGATGATACTTCAAATATAGTTCTTTTGAGATATGCGCTCGAGATTCTGTGAATGGCAACACAGTGGCCCTCGCGGTTACAGTTATAGTGACAGAAACTTGAAATTTTCGAATGGCAACGTCTACTTTTTACCATCGCAAAATGTTCAGCACATGCGAAAACCCTAAATAGCGTTGAAACGGTACCGATATGTCTAAAAACGGACGTGTTCTGCAAACACAAAAAAGAGTTCTGAAAACCGGCCAATAAAACACGATCTGGGCGCACGCAATAAATTTGCATGTGACAGAGTCAAGAAACCAATCACAGAACGCCGGTCGCCAGATATTCAGCGTAGGAAACCTATAAAATACCAAGCGGATATGCGAAGTCGTCATTCGGGAACTCGCACATGCCGACGATATGAGTCTTCCTAGGAAAGTTCGCGGTGAATTGATCAAACTCTATTACCAAAATGGGATGAACGCTGCGGAAGCCTTGCGTGTGTATCACCGCAATCATCGACAACGACGCGGCCCATGTACTCTGCAAGCTCTGCGTGATTTAGTGCGGAAATTCGAAGATACAGGCTGCACCTGTGACAAACAGCGTTCCGGACGGCCAACTGTTTCTGAGAACGTTGTCATGGAAGTGCACCATACAGTGACTGCAGGACTCACAGAAACCGCAAGAGGCATAGCGTGCGTGTTGGATATTCCGAATTCAACGGTCCGCAAGCTCTTGCGCTCGGTACTTCACATGTTTCCCTATCGGTTCCAGCGCGTCCAGATGTTGGAGCCGGGTGACCCACAACAACGTCTGGACTTCGCAAATGCATTTTTGTTACGATATGATGCGGATAACGACTGGCCACTTCGCATACTATGGACGGACGAGGCGCATTTCACCTTAAATGGCAGCATTAACACAAAGAATTGTGTGCACTAGGGAGAGACGAATCCTCATGCTGTGGCGCCAGTACCATTATTTGACGCCAAAGTGACTGCGAGGTGCGGCATTACAGCTACATTTGTTCTGGGCCCGTTCTTCTTTGAGGAAACGACCCCGACTGGCCCTGCAACATGTTCTGTAACGGGCCCTCGGTATGCAGCCATGCTGAAAAATTATGTCTTACCGGAGTTGCGTCGGCTGAATGCACTCAATGACATTGTTTGGATGCAAGATGGCGCACCTCCACATATAGCGAGGTCAGTTAAAAGGCTCCTGGATCAGCATTTTGGTGATCGCATCATCTCATGCTATTATCCTTTTCCGTGGCCTGCGCGATCCCCAGATCTGACGCCTATGGATTTCTGGTTTTGGGGCTATCTCAAATCCAGAGTTTATCTGTGCAATCCTCAAACATTGTCGGACTTAAAGGATTCTATACAGCGTGAGATTGGAAACATCCCTCGTGCCATGTTGCGTGCAGCGACATTGTCCACCGTCTCCCGCATGCAATGCGTAATTGCCTGTGGTGGCACTCATGTGGAAAATGTTTGAAATTAATAAAGATTTTTTTTTCTCTATGTGTTCTCATCATTGAGCTGTGTCTTGTCTCTGTCGTATGCATTATTCCTCCGTGCGCCTTGAAGAACTGTTTGTATGTGTATAACACGTCGGTTTTCGGACATATCGGTACCGTTTCAACGCTATTTAGGGTTTTCGCATGTGCTGAACATTTTGCGATGGTAAAAAGTAGGCGTTGTCGTTCGAAAATTTCGAGTTTCTGTCACTATAACTGTAACCGCGAGGGCCACTGTGTTGCCATTCACAGAATCTCGAGCGCATATCTCAAAAGAACTATATTTGAAGTATCATCTTGATCGGTTAAATAGAATGGACGCTAGCAGTGCAGATGTTGGCAAAGTTTTTTTATAATCACCCTGTATATGACTTAAATATAATGTCATTTATAAGAGAAGGAAAGAGAATTTTTTAAATTAAATACAATAAAAAAATTTCTCAGTTTTTCAATATAAATTGTTTTACAAACAATAAAAAAATGTTTTAATCAAAATCAATTGTAATGACCAAAATGTTTGATATTATCAATTTGTTTTCAAGGTTTTAAGATTCTTCATTAATAATAAAGAATAGGGACTTGAAATATAATCGCAACTTTTGGAAGAAAGGCTGTTGTGGTTAATAGTTAAATTTTTAGTAGTATAGCATTTCTAGTGATGCATTGTTTGCATCCACTTTAAAATTATTTTATGATAATTTGTATAAAGATTTAGAAGTGTGATGAAATGAATGAAAAATTAGCCAATAGTATTAGATTCAAAAATGCTGAAGTATATTTACTGTATTGTAGATTGTATAACAAGATATGTGTGGTGATCTGACACACTAGAATCATTTAGATTTTAATTTAGTTCAGGGACTTGATTAATCTTTTTAATTCAAATAAGTATAAAACTTATGTTTCAAAGGCATCAAATAATGTACAGTTTACCAAGATTATTTTGTAATCGAAACATAATTTAAAAATTCTCTTTTCCTTTTGACATCTCATTATAAAAATATCAAATAAATATATAAAACCATACAATAAATATCAAAATGAATAAATATAAGCATATTTGTGAATTTAAATATATTTCCAACATTTCCAATGTGCTATAATTTATTCTTGTGCTGCATTTTCCTTTTAAAAAATTTTCTTAATTAATATGCAAGACATACCCCAAGATTTACGACAATGATGTACTCTGCACTCCCAATTTAATTTAGTGTATTGTTTCTACATAATTAAATTTTTTTAAGATAGATCTCTTAAGATGGCACTTATACTGATAGGTATTTCATTCAGAAATTTTGGATACTTATAATATTAAACGTCTTTATGCATTTCATAATGCTCTTTAATATTTTACTTTGAATGATTGCATTTGAAGAATAATTATAAATTAATACACATTTTAAAAATTAAAACAGTAAAATAAAAATTATTTTTATGCTTAAAGAAATGTTCCAAAATACAGAATTGATTAGGTTTTTATATAGAACATTTCTCAAATATTTTTCTACTTTATTTAAATATACTTTGCAAAGTAAGAATTCAGAATTTTAAATTTACAAATACATACCAATTGCACTTTTTTCCTGGGCTTTAATACGTTCATTAATTCTATCCAGATCCTCTTTCAGCCTGATATTGTCCTTATTCAAATGCTCTACAATCTATAAGAATCATTAAATATTACTTTAAATTTAAATGAACACCTTTATTAATTTTATATAATTAATCTTTGCTTATTCTCAATGATTTCTACAAAAAAAATTATATTAGATACGAATGAATCAATTCCTCAAAATAATTACCATATTATAAGATGTGAATAAAATAATTAGATAAATTCTAATAGATATTTACAGTCATTAATAAAATAAACATATTTTTTTCATTTAGAAACCTTAAATAAATCATAACTATAATGTGTAAGCTTTATAATAGACAATAAATTAATATATGCCAATCTATAAAAATTGTTTCATCCAGGAGGAAAGAAACAAATCTAACTTGCTTAAAGAACTTGCTTACAATGTGACTGATGTGAATTCACATCACAAAGATCCACACTGGATCAAATTCAGATAAATATTAGACAATTCTAATCTAATCTCAGATTAAAAATATAATAGCAAAACTTTTCTACTTTTTATAGAATTTAAAGTGGCCTATGATGATATAAAGAAAGATAAACTACATGAGGCAATGAAGTAAATTGGAATTCCGGCTAAAATAGTTGATTTAACTAAAGCCACACTTATAAATGTAAGATTAATGGTTAAAATAAGAATCCATTTATACGAACTTTTTACAAAATAGAGAGAGGTGTTTGCTTGCCTAATTTATAATATAGTGTTGGGGAAATACATAAAAAATAATGGATTAGATGAAAGGGCCACTATATGGAATAGGTTAATTAAATTATTAGTTTATGTATGTGAAACAAATATTATCAAAAAATCAAAAAGAACAGAGGAAGTGGCCTAACAAACCTCTGAAACTTCTGCTACCTATCAAAATGATAAGACTAAATATATAGAATATCTGCTCTTAGCAGTAATAACAGTACAACTCTATGCATTCATGGTCACATACATTTGAAAATATTAATGAAATAATTACTTTGTCATGATAATCAACAAAAACAAACTTAAAGCAAAAGTTGACAACAGAATAAAAAAGGCAGACAAATATTTATTCCAATTGAAAAAACTAACTAAATCGAAATCAGACAAAAAATTCATATTAAGAATAAATAAGACTCTTATTATGAATGTCTAGCTCTATGCAAATAAAATGTGAACTTTTAATATTGATATTCAACATACTTTGAATATATTTGCATGAAAGTGTTTTAGAGCTATTTTGGTCTGGTATAAGAGAGAGGTTATTCATGAATTAGATACAGCTTTGAGTTAAGCACACTCTGTGGGCAGGCACATTAACACAGATCTGGAATGATAGGTTATGATAGATTCGCCGTATCTAGATAAGCTTAGAAAACAATGTAGTTAAAATCATTTTTAAAATATTCAACAGAATTTCATGCCGAAGAAAGGCTTCCAGCTAGATATTAGAGCAACACAGTAAAAGACCTAAGTAAAAATAAGATTAGAAATTGTAAATGAGTTACTGTATATAGAAAACACTGGTAAACATGCAGAATTGAAATAGCTCAGGTCTATAAGAGGCTATTGTACTTATAAAGAATAAAACTGAGCTGTTATTACTATTTTTAATAATTTTTTGAGTTGTGCAAGGATCATTGATTAGCTTTTTTAATTCATATTTCGAGAATGTTTGATAACATTCTTATAGATGGAATTATATGTACAGTCTATTTTTCATGCAGAATTCAAATGAAATAACATAGATTAATTTTTGAAAATAATGGTCATTGTACAAAAATAAAGAATTTTAAAATTATTTTGGTGATTATAAAAAAAATTTATAGACTTATAATTAATAAAATTTATAACTTATAAATTTAAATTTATAGACTGAACAGATTCTTTGTATTTTGCCTACACTAAAAAAATATCTAAAAAGAATTGTCATACTTCATCTTTTTCAAGTTTCAAAAGTTCTTTTTCAGTGATAATATCTTCTTTTTCACTTCTGAGTGATTCATTTTCAGCCTTAAGAATAGCAACTGTCTGCACTAATTCTGCTACTCTGTTGTCATAAGCACTTACAGTAGACTCCAGCTCTTTTATGCGACCCAATTGTGCATTTACTTCTTTAGTATCCACTTGTTTGGTTTGCAAAGACTTATTTTGGGTTAACTACAATTAAAATTCAATCATTTTAATAAATTTAGCAAACAAGAGAAACACAATGCTTAAAATCTTCATTTTTAACTATAAAAAATCACATGAAAGCAGAATATTTAATTCCACTCAAACTAAGGTAAACAGAAAAAAAACTTATTTGTTTTTATTCAACAGTATTAAAATTTAATAAATCTGAGGTTTAGTTAGTGCAAAATCAAAGTGCTTAATCCATGAAAGGAAATACATCAAGAATGATCTATATTTCATAAAATGCATTTCTTAGGATGCACTGGCAATTTTATACAAACAAACCTTGGATGACAGCATGAGGATTTAAACTTCTTATGGGGATGAATATTATATATATATATATATATATATATATATATATATATATATATATATATATATATATATATACATAAACCAATATATTAATAATGAAAAGAAAAATTATTTTTTTGATCTTAAATCAATTTTAAAAGCTACATTAAGAAATAAGTAAAAATTGAGATACTACATTTAAACGAATCTTTATGAAATTCACTAAACTTAGACCAATGATGATAAATACTATCATAAATTAAATACCATTTTTTTATAATGAACAATAAACTAAAGACAGAAATACAAAAGCATCAAAACATTTAATCAAGGTTTACAATTTTGTCATATACAAAAGATATAATCAAAGGTACTTACTAATTCTTCAATCTTCTGTTGTAATGATATAATCTTATTTTCTAAACCTATGTTCAATTTTTTAACATGTTCCACTGATTTAGCTTCGATCTATAAGTGAAGAAATTAATTTACATATTGACAAGAAAAATTAAAAATATTTTAAATAATGCTATCATATATAAAAAAATATTTATAAATAAATGTTAAGCATAAATCCAAAAACATATACAGTAAGTAAATGAAACAATATTTATCATAATGATGTCAAATTCAAAATTTATAAGAATTTCTATATAAAAATTATTAGCCTCTTTGTAAGATTTCAACAATTAAAGTATCATGTACAATGATATTAAATAAAACTGATTTCAGTAAATTGTTCAAAAGAAGTTAAAAAATACATCTTTGTGACTGAAGTATTAATAATAAATAATTTTAGATTACATCAAAAACAATTCCTTTTAATATTTGACACTTCAGTTTGATTTATTAAATAAAATTATTTAACATGCTCCTCAGATAGAAAGTGAATTCTTTTACTTTGCACTCTACATATAAGAACTTCCTTTTTTAAAGAAAAATCTTAGAATTACGTAATAATTGAATTTCGAATAGATATGGAAAATAACAAATAAATTTCAGAAAATTATCAACTTACAAAACTGTAAGCAACTGAAAAAAAAAAAAACTCACTTAAAACAAAACAATTTTCTAAAGTAAAAATTTTTATTCTCTTTTTGAAAATTTCAAAATCAAGATTTTAAATACATAAAAATTCTCAATTTATTGGTATCAACTAAATGTATAATAATATATCTGAATCATACATTTAGTCTGAGTAAATAAGCTAACTTTTACAAATAATTTGCAACAAAAATATTTTTAAATTTGAATGCTATTGAACTCCTCAGAAAAATTTTACAAATTGACAAACACAAAGAAAAATTAAAAAACCACTAAAATTTCTGTGCCACATGTTACTATATATAAGTAAGTTTTTTTTATTCTTTACTACTTTTGCTCAATATTAATTTGTTTTGCATTGAATTATTTATTTTTTTACAATGAATAGATATATTTTAAGCACAAAAATATTTAAAATAAGCAAACTTTTAAGAGTAAGTAATATAATTCAAATATAAGAAATCATTCTAAAGCCTACATTTACACATAAAATGTTTCTAAATACAAATACACACATTTTAATGTAAATATCAAAGTTTTCAGAAAGAATAAAGAAATTCACATTACAGTGTAAAATTATGTTTTTTTTTTCTTTCAAAAATAAGTAAGTACTAAAATGAAATTAATAAAATCACACAGATATTTTATCAGGACTTAAAGTTAGTAAATTTTAATTTATATGCAATATTATGCTGCATTATGTTTCACAGTTTTGACTTTAGTTCACAACAGAACACTGAAATACAGTGTACAACAGAACAACGATAAAAATATCATTACCTTCAACTTCTTCAGCTCTTTTCTTGCAAACCATCTTCTTACAGCAGATTGAGCAACAATAATATGTCTTCGAGACCTTTCATATTTTGACCGAGCAATATAACCACGGACATGTTTCTAAAGAAATATTGTGAATTATTTCCAGAAACTTAAATATTAGTATTTTACTCATTAAAGCGAAAAATTTTAGCAAAAAGTATTTTTGTTATAAAAAGAAAAAATTGTAAAAATATGCTATATTTTCAATAAAATATAATTAAAAGTAAAGGAAGTATTAATTGAAGAAACATTATTCCAAGATCAAATTGAATAAAAATATATCAAAACAGGATATGCATGGCATGGTCAACAATTTTTAAAACATTTCAGAAAGCATCTATGAATATTCAAAAGAACTTTTTAATGTAAATAAACAATATATATTAAATTATAAATATTTTTTGAAAAAAATTTGCAAATATAAATTGAATATCTCATTATTATTCTTAATAATAAAAATGGCACTCTTGCCTAGGGAAGAAGTTACATTTGATAATGCAGTAAAGGCATAATATATTGATAGGGTATTCAGGCAACAAGTATACATACAAATAGTTTATATTAAAAATACTACAATTTATAAAACAAAACTTTTAATGTAATCAATATAATTTGTAATACTATAATAACTTATATAAAAATTTATTCCTCATATCCTCATAGGTCAAAGTCATTAATTGCTTTACTCATATAAAATGTGCTTAAATAATTTTGCACCTTAAATAATTTTCTTTTTTTAATATATAATTTCTTATTAGTATTTTGTAATTCTCTGTCAAAAAATAAAATTATATAACCATAAACTCAATATTAAGACTGGTCTTCTTCACTCTTAAAATAAATTATGAATTTATGACAGAATTAAATTGTATAATTTATAATTAAATTATAAACTTCATAAACATCAAAATGTGAAGTGTTATTTTATTTTACATCTTGTTTTGGAATTAATAAAACAGTAAAAATCTATCAACAAATTTAATTCATAAAAATAATATAATTAGTCAAACAATTATTTTCTCCTGAAACAATGTTTAGTTAAATTTAGTGAAAAAATTATTAACTAAATTTAAAATTTGATTTAAAAATGAAGAAAAAAGATTTTGCTGAATAACATGAAAAAAATATTTTAATTTTTCCTCACATTATGGATGTGCACTTATATATTTTATCATACTGTAATATATTTCTAGTAAAAAATAAAATGAATGATAAAAAGAAATTTAAAAAAGTACTTGAATAATAATAGCAGCAGCATCTCTTCGCAGATGTTGAAATTTTTGTCTTGCCCACTTTGCTCTTGCTAAAGTTTGGATACCAAGAACAGTTCGACATATACGTTTGTATTTTTTGCACTGAACAAACATACGGACATTTTTCTGTATAATGATCGCAGCTTTGGTTCTTCGAAGATGCATAGTATATCTAAAAGAAATTTAGATCAAAAATATATCTAATTTGACTAAATTATTTGGGATGGACAAACATAAAGAACATTTTAAATATTTAAAATTAATTTTCCATTATTCATATCAATTCAAAGATTTATACTCAAAGGGATCAAAGATAAGATACCTAGGGCGGAAAAAATGAGCCATGAATGTTTGATTATGATTCATATACAATAATCTGTAAATGTACAATTTTTTTTTTTATTTAGAAAGATAAAAGCATATTTAGATTTGAAGTATTATGAGATATTGTAATCTAGATATTGAGAATAATATTACCAGTAAATGTTGCATAATAAAACTTTTTTTTTTCCTTTTTGCAAAGTTACCTTAATTTTAGATTTTGACAAAACAACCTAGATTTTATATTATTTTAATGGACATCAAGTTCAAAAGTTTCTCGTGCCATCATTACCTGATCTGAGTTTGATTCAGTTTGTTTGTCACTCAACAGTATTTTTTTTTTTTTTTGCACACAGAAGCTAATTAGAATGGTTTAAAGTGGATTCTGAACCAGTACAAACATCCATGATCAAGGTGGGATTTGAATTCATGAACTTTCTGATTTGAGAATAATATAGTTGAAACCAGGAAGATGTGTCACTAAGTGGAACTAAACACTTGAAATGTATTTACAACTCATTCTCCATATAACAGAATAAAAATATTATTCAATTTTTTATGACTAGCAATATAAAATAAAATCTAAGAACCATATTAAATTCTTATAATTGATTTTGTACTAGATGGAAACTGAATTTGTTTGTTAAAAATATAAAGTATGCTTAAGATGGAAAAATTTTTTTTTAATAATTTACCCTAAAATAAGAAACTAATAATTAACTGTTAAAATAATTAGAAAAACAGAATTTAATTTTATCTTTATTGTTCAAAGCACAATAGAATAAAAAACCAAGGACAAAAAATTTTTCAAAGAGCAAACATGACACTCTATCTTGAAAATATCCACTAGGATGACATCTAAAAACTGCTTGTAAAGTGATATTTATCAATATACAAAAAATGTATTCACATTTACGAAATATAATCAGTCAAATTTTTCATAATACATTCTCAAGACTAATAAATATCTGTGCAAATAATAAATTCTCAAGACTAACAAAAACAAGTGCAGACATTAGTCTTTTTAATAACGTTTTCATAATGCTACAGAATGTATTTCACATTTACATTTTAAGACATTAAAATTTAATAACTACATAATCTAAATTTTTTTTAATTTTCAATGAGTAGTTTTTTACAACAATCTTGAGAATTTTTAAGAATTCATAATAGTATACTTAAATATGAATAAAAAATTTTTGCATTTTATTTTGAAATAATTTTTTAATTAAACTCATGCGAAAAATATAAAAAATTTCAATCAATACCAAATAAAAAAATTTACCTTCTAGCTAGAAGTCCTCTACCATACTTTTGTATAAGTATAGCAGTTTTACGAATCTTCAAATATTTGTGCTTGCATAACCAACCTCGAATATGTTTTTGAACCATCAAAGCACAAGCTCGAAGCTTGTCTGCCCTGAGTTTCTCTAAGTAAGCAACTTGTCCAGCACGAAAGAATATTTTTGTCTTTCCAAATTGGAATTTATCTTCTTCCTAAAAAAAGAAAACAAGACAAATGAAATCATTACACTCAAATCATATTTAAAAGAATTAAAAATAAAAATAAATCTAGTAATATAATATTTTCCGATAATTTTAAAAGTAAAATATTTTAATGTATATTAAAATGCTTTTGCTTGTTTTCCAATTGTAATGTTAATAGATTTAATCCTTCATTTTTAAATTACTATCAAAACATTGATAGTAAAATATGACCCACAGATTTATTATGAGTTTAAATTTTATAAGGTAACAAAATACTTATAAACAGACACAGAAAACTGTGAAAAAAACTCAATTATTTTACACCATTATCAACCTTCAAAAATTGTTAACAAACATAATTTTGAAATGGAAAGATAAGAGAATTTAACTCTTAGATTGCATATAAGTAAAATACATCAGGTCAGTCCAAAAGTTTGTCCACATTTTTTTTGAATTTAATTTTTAGAAAATGTTTAAAGGAGTAAATAAAACACACACAAAATTAAACATTTTAATCAAAGATATATTTTCTTCCACTATCTACATTTTCTCACCATCTGACATCTTTTCAATTCAATTGCTGTAGAAAAACACTGGTTTTGATATGAAAAATTTTGAAAGTTCATTTTAGGTATACTATTTGAAATTTAAGTTTTTCCCTAAATAAAAATTTAGTAATGCACGAAATAAATGAAAATTATTTAGGGTAATATCCAATTAGCAAGAAAGGTGCTGCAAAAGTTTACAATTAAATTCACTTGTTTTTATACTGTTGTTGAAGCTGCATATGCACAATCAAGTATTATCATTATGAAACAACTTTCTTGAAATTCCTCAAATGCAAATGTTTTTTAATCAATTCTAATTTTAAAAGACAAAGTTGTTCATAGTAAATATCTACAAATTTAGAATTGATTAAAAGACACATGTGATTGATGAATATCAAGAAAGAGATGTTTCGTCATAACTTTATGCTAATAATGCAAAAAACAATGCAGCAAAAAATTAGGAAATTTAATTGGGAACTTTCACTGCATCCTACTTATTCCCTAGATATTGATACAAATAATTTCCCTAATTTTAAAATTTGTTTAGCCAGGGAAAAAAGTTAAATTCTAAACAAGATGCACAAAGTAAACTTTTAAGATATTTAATCAAAATCAGAATTATTTTTATAGAAACAGAATTAAAAAGTTACTTGCAAGATGACTAGAAATTGTAAAGAGTAGTGGGAAACATACCATTGATTAAGATTGTTAAATTATGTTTTAATTGCACTATTCAAAGACTTTTTATAAATGTACACAAGCTCTTAGACTGACTTAATATTTTATAACACTGTAATTTTAATAAACTCAATGTAACCTGAAAAATCAAAAGTAAAAATCTATTTGTCTCAGTAATACATTGATTGATAAATTAAAGAAAGCATTCATAATTATAAATTTTTTTGTCTCATACGTGAAATTTTCTACACAGAGAAAAATTCTATTAAAATAAAAATCTATTAAAACTAAAGTACATAGTAATGTTATAGAAAAAATTATGCAAACTATTTCCTAATAAAGTTTTACTATCAAGTTATTGCTTTGCTTAACCTGTTCCAATTTATATTTTTTAAAACCTTAATACCATTAAATTGTTCCAATGAAAAAGATACCAGTATTCAATTTAAGAATATAAAAGCCAGAATCAAATATTTAATTCATTTAATAGCCTTGAATATAAAAGTTAAATGCATTACTTTTTTAAGGTTTATTATTAAATCTAACAAATTTAATAATAAACTGATTTCAGAAATAATATAGAACCTCATAAAATCAAAGAAAAAATAATAATTACTTTCGCATTGCAAAAGTTAAAAACATTTATTTCACTTATAAGATCCAAAATAAACATTCCTGTATATATGCAAAAATAATAAATGAAATATGCAGGAAAGAGGATAAATTACAAATTGAAAAATTGAAATAAATTAAACCCAATAAAATATTAAAAAATAAAACAATTTAAGGTAAAAAATATATATATACAATAAGTATTGAAAATATTCTTATAGAATAACAATATGCATGAATTCAAGAATAAAAAAAATTATATTAAATTTAGTCAATAAATTTGATTTTGTCAAAAAATAAATCAGTTGTTAAATTTAGAATAAAAACATGAAGAATCTCCATCTTCCTAATTAAAAATTTTTGTAATAAAGTGTATGCAAAAACACTAAGCAATTTTCTAAAGATTATATTACAGAGAGAGAGTTATTACTAAATAAAAATTCCAACTAAACATGTATAAGGATAAAAATGCATAAATTTCTATAATAATGAACATATTACTTTAGTAACAAAAAATTTTTATAATTTAAATTAAAAAAAGGAATTTGCAATCAACTAATAAAATTCCTCTGAAATTTTAAGTTAGAACAAAGTTTATAAAAACAAGAATAAAAATAAACCAGAACAAAATTAATGGAGAGACCAGATCAATATCAGAACTTCTAATTCCAATAGATTTAAAAATTATTTTCCAAAATAGAAAAATTAAACATAAAAATGCAAAACAGATTTGAGTTTTCATTTTGTATACAGAACAATGGAAACAAGACATGCATTGCTTAACAGTTCCATAATTGCTGATGTAAGTCACAGCAAGAACCAAATATAAGAATAATAACAATCTATATAATTGTCAATCAATTTAATATGCATATGAGTGAATGTCTTTTTCTAGTTCAAAATCCAAAAAAAAAAGGCATACTGCAGTGAATAAATAGTTAAAAAAATCTAGGTAATCAGAAATATAAACATATAAGTCACACTATAAAATTTTAAACAGAAATTAAATTTGATTTTCCTTGAGAATTTTTTAAATTGACATATACAAAAAATATGGTAATTTATTATTTTCTGAGCAATCCATACCTTTTATTCGTTTTCATCAATAACGATGGGATGAAAAGAGGAAGGGCTAAATATTGTGCAATTGATTACTCTTAAAACTGAATATTTGATATTCATATCATAACTTTTTAATAAATTGAATTAAATGTAAGCAAAATATATAAATATAATTTATTAATTTAAATACCACATAACTCAAATTAGTGGTATTTTGATTAGAAACATTATAAAATGTTTAATATAACAAATGAAACAAAGGTTTGAAAATAATCAAATGAAAAATTCATCAGAAATTATAAGAAAGCAAGAAGTGAACTATATTTCTCCTACTTCATCATTAAAAAAAAGAGAAAAAAAAATGTACTTAATGAATGATAAACAAAAAATGTAAATTCTTTACAATATCAGAATTCTTGAGCAAAGAAAAAATCTCAATAATTCCAGAAATTTTGAATAGGCAACTATGATAGCATAGTTATATTTTACTTTCAAATACTATTCATTATATTTTATATTTCTATATTTCTTTATAGATTGATTAAAATTATAACATATTTATAGCATAACAAATTATAAAAGTTCCTATTTTTAATGAAATTTATTAAACACAAATGTATATTTTTGAAATGCAAAAATTTTCAAATTAAGACAAAAAAATAATTAAAAACAAATTATTATTTTGTTTAATATTTTATTTTCAATTCAAATTTAAAATAAACTAAATATTATAATTTTTCAAAATCGTACATTATATGAAACATTTACTTTAAAATATTAAAGTTATAAATAAAATTTTTCTACACATTTTCAACTAATCATTCCAATAGTTCAACATAAAAATTTAAGCAGATTTTAAAATAACAATTTATAATGAAAATTTTTAAAAATTAATCAATAAAACTTTTGTTTACAAATAAAATATTTTTTACTCAATATTTTTAAGAAACAAAATTATTTTAACACAACTCAGATATATATAAATTTATAAACATAAAATTAATTAACATAAAAAAATAAGCAATAAAATTCAAGTATCACAAAAACTAAATTTCTTAATAATTAAACCTACTTTTTTTAATACTTAATATAAGGAATATTTGAATGTCCTAAATCAGTAAATGCACTTCTATTACAAAAATAAAAGAATTTACAAAAATAACTTTAACAAAATAGTTAAATATTAAAAGTGATTTACACACCTTAATTAAATTTTCTAATATTATTTGACAAGTAGTTTTCAAATCAGTCTTCTTTATATCTTTGGAACGAGTAAGAACTCTGTATCGTTTCAAAAAGTCTTGATAAGTCCACCTATCAAAAGATAAACATAATGATAAATATCATTGCAAGAGATTTAATAACATAGACATAATATGCTTTTTACATATTAAGTGTTTATTAAATGTAATTTCAAATTAGAATAGTTAATTATATTACTCTTTGGGCCACATAAATATATTGTCCTAAAATAAATAATAAAAATATGATATCCCATAGTAGATGGTCTGATATTCCTAGTTAGGTTCTTCTGAATATTGATTATATAATCACCCTTCTCTATAGAAAAGATTTTTCAACAAGGAGTTATATTCCTACATCAAAAGGAAGAAAAACACAGACAGCTTTTAAGCATCTAACCTAACTGATGTGCATTCAAAAAAAGAAATATAATACTGATCTCACAATATTCAACAATATGTGGAATCACACAAGAGACCATCTACTCAAAAAATCAAAAATAGTAAAGAAAAAAGATAAATATATTTCAGTGCATTAAGCATACATACAAAAATCTTCCAAAGCAATGTCTTACCTGGATGGATATCCAGCGGCACTTAGCCTTATTGTTTCTAAAACACCACAAGCTCGTAATTGTTGAACAGCTCTATGAGGATTAAAGAAAAAAGCTTGCTTTTGATCATTTGGCTTTATACAGCGAACATAATGTGGAGTTGTTGCATTGAGTGTAGACATCAGTAAACCTAGAGACTCCCTGAACTGAAAAATTAAAACATTTTTTGTTTTAAGAAAATTTTAATCTTAGTTTTTGAACAAAGACAATATTAAATGTTTGAATTCAAACCATATTTAACTGAAAAGAATTAACATAAAAAATATAAATGCAAATTAACATTTTTGAGGAATACACAGATGAATTACATTAACTGACTACATAATAAAAGAAACTGCACCATAATTTATATACTCATAAGAAATTCCTAGAAAATATTTTTTCAACAGATAATCTAGTTTAATATACAAACATTACTTAGTAAGTTAATAAATACTTTTTTAATGAAAAAATAAAAATAAAATGTCATTTATATAAACTTTTTAGATTTCTATTCTTGTTTTGATAGATATTAGGAATTTTCCCCTCAAATCAGATTATTTACAGGCAAGTTATTATTCACTAATCAGTCAACAAATTTAGTCATGAAAAAAATAATATGCTGTATTTTTGCTACTTAAGATTTATTCATATTATCTGTAAAATTTGACAGTTTCCATTTTTTCTAATCAAAACTTCAGATGTAGGAAACAGCTATAACATTTTCCAAAAGTATGTCAGAATGTATACTATGTATAATTAAAGAAAAATGAGCAATACATTTTCTGATATGCTGTCCATTTCACATAGTATCATATAAATTTTACATTACTAATCAAAATGTCTTTTTGATGTCTTGCATATGAGTAATCCATTCAATGTGCATTTTTATAATTATAAAATAATGTTTATTTTTTAAAAAAATATTTCCATCAATAATTTGCAGAATGAAAATAGATAACTTATCATAAATAAATATTAAATGATATATAATAATTTATTAAATAAAATCAATTAATATCAATGCTTACCTGAGATCCAACGCTTTTCTTGTGTTGTTTTTGGCCAGTTTTCAAAGGAGGTGCGGCTGATCTCACTTTAGCAACAGGTTTTAAATTGCTCTCAGGTTTAGAATCTTCAAATAATTCAGCAACAACTTCAAACTATTAAAGCATTTTTAACAAATATTTTATTAATTTTAAATGTATATAACTTTGAAAATCAATATGCATTTACTTTGAAAATGCTTTTTTGAAAAATAATATTTTTAAAAAAATATTGTTATTCAAAAGAAGTTGATTGTTTCAAGTTATGAAATTTTTAAATGAATAAAAATAAAACAATGGTAATCTGATTAAAAAAAAGTTTCCCACTTTTTCATTTTTAAAATAAAATAAGCTATTATAAAAAGTACAACAAAAATGTTTTTTATTGCTTTATAATGTTAAAGCACATTTTTTACATATCATAAAACAATTTTTTCATAAAACATTTTGATATATAAAAAACAATTAATTTTTCCTATTTAATTTTTTAAATGATTATCAGAGACTGATTTAACAATAATAAAAAACTTATATTCATTAATCATCATTAGTTCATAGCTAAGGATGTAGAAATAGAGAATATTATACATTGTAAAAATAGAAAATATTTTATTTGCAATGCATTTAATTAACAAAATATTCTCAATGTGGATTGGATAGACTTTGAAAGTTATGCTCTGGAATTAACCATACAATATGTGTGAGTATAATATTTTCCAATTAATAACTGTACAAAGCTTAAATATTTATATTTTTAGTAATTATATTAATCAGCAATTTATAATTGGATTTTATAGATTATTTAAAAGTTATTAATTTTCATTTTCTACAATTAAAATTTATAAAAATAGAAATTTTTAAAAAATATGCAAAATGAACATTGATTTCATTTATGAAATGAATAATTGGAATTTAAAAAATAGATAAATGTCATACAATCTTAGATTTTCCATTAATGTCATAAATTTTATTTTTAAATGAAATTCCCACATTGTATTCATGCATCAATTTTATTTTCCTTTTTTATAGAATCAATTTCAAAAATAAAGTTATCATTCTACGCTAGCAATTTTTATAAAATATTTTCAATAAAATTAATCTTTAGGAATTAAGACATTGAGGCAGATTGTTACTTTCCACCACTTGCATACATATAAAAGCTAATATTTATTTTAAATGATTCTTCATTAATTGTTATAAACTTAAATTGATAGCTCAACAGGCATGACAAAATCAAATCAAAAAACAAAAATTGCTTTGATTTAAAATCAAAGAAATCGACTATTTTTGGTTTTTAGAAAGAAATATATTACTTAGTACAAATCTTTTTTCTCTTCTTTAAATTTCTTAACATACATCTTATTGTAAGCTAATTCAAGAATCTGCAGAGAAAGCTTTAGTATTTTTATATGAATTTGATAATACTGTATATCCAAATGATTTTATTACATAGCTAAAAGACTTTACAGTGACAACAAAAATGTACAAGTTGACAACTTGGACTTTAAATTTATAGTTCACTCCTGATGATGCAAATCTGTAATTTTATATATATCATATTTCCCTGTATATAACCTGCAGAGGCATAACATTCTCAACACATCGCATAATCCGCAGCACATTTTTCGGCGAATAGTCGCAAATATATACTGCTTAATAAATGTGGGTGTCACATAAAATAAAAAAATTCACAGTGTGATTAAAAATATAATAAACTGTACAGAAAAAACATTTATTATGAAAAAATCCGTTTGAATAAGTGTGATAAACTGTGATGAAAGCTCAGTCCAATCAGGAGCAATAATTCTGAAAAGCTAATAAAACTTGTCAATTTTTATTTTTTAATAACTTTTAAAATGAGGTTAGATATATATTTTCCAAAAATAAAATTTGTTTTGTTAATAATTAAATGAAAGAAATGTTTTTTTTTTTTCGAAATGCACATTAGAAATATTTTTTTTTTATACCGCATATGTTTAGTTTTTTTTTTTTTAATTTCATTATCCTACTTTAACTCATTTGTCGCCAATTTTTATTGCGTTCTCCACAACTTTTTAGTTGAAAATCTGTGATGCAACTTAAAAGTTTTTGCTTCCACATGAAAATATATGAATACAAATTTTCAGAACAGAACTCTTGGTTATTTCATGTTTTTATATTCCAAAATTAGCAACGAAACACAAAGTGTGCTGCAGAATGAAGTCTCTAAATATCATAGACACCTAAAAGGTTTACTTCTGAGATTTGTTGGCTTAAAATGAGAAATGAAAAATAACTAGTAATTTTTACCATATTAGGGATTTGTTACACTTCATTAAACACTTGTACATAACAGCATCTCTACTATCTGATAAATGACAATGAATATTTACAAACATGAAAATTTAATACTAAGCAAGTATGTGTCAAACAAAGCTATTTCGCAAGAGTCATCTAACAGAGAACAAATTCTTGTCATTAAAATTCAACAAATACCCACATCCAGTCACAGCCTTAAATATACAGCTTAAGCACAGTCCTCTTCCAATAATTAGTTCATTTTACAAATTCAAAACCTAAAAGCTAAATATTTCTGAAAAGCAGCCACTTAATGGCTAAAATCTAGGACTTAAAGGAAGACCAACAAAACGCAAGTTTTGTTGAAAGCAGAAAGATTCAAACTTTTACTCTGGGAGTGGAAACAGGATAAATTCAAATTCAAATTTTATTTTTTACATAGCAATCTGTAAATAATTTCAGTGTAATCTCTGAAATTATTTCTGCTTTAAGAGATTGCTGAACAAGTATAGACTAACCATGCAAGAACACTGTTTTTTATTAAATATGAAAAATAATATAAACTTTCAGAAATACTTAATATGGCCCAATAGAAACAACTCAGGTCATGACAAAAGGTAACATGATGATAGCCAATAACAGCTGTAATTTTTTGCCGTGGAATTTTCTTGAATATAATTGGACAAACCTGATTGTAGAGATGAAATTAGCCATCTGAGTTGTAGCATCATCTAATTTTTATTTTATGACACATAAGCAGTATTTTTTAAAAAACTTGTAAGCTTTTTTGATGGAGAGTGCTTTTTATCAGATTATCTGCTGTGGCGTATAATGCACAAAAAAATTTGTAACATTTTTTAAAACATAATTCTTGGATTATATACAGGAAAATACGATATTCTAAAAAATAGATTTAATCATTTTTCTATTTTTTTTTTTAATCACAAACCTCCACTAGCCTCCTCTAATACTATACCTTTTTTAAACATCCATTAACCATAAATGTTTTACCTGAAACCTGCTGGGAATTACAGCTTAAAATGCAATTTGAGTAGATCTAAATAATACATGTTACATAACTAACAGCAGTAAATCATAAATATACGATGCAAACAATTTTTAAAAATGAAAATGTTTAAATTTCCATTTAAGTATGACAAAGTCATAATTATTAACATAACAATTACAATAAAGTATTTACTTGACTAGCTTTTAATATATTTATATGCTCTTCCATGACAGTATCACGATTCTTCTCTAGAAATCCTGTTACTTCATACTTTACTTTGTCAGCAAAATGATGAATAATAAATGCAGTGTTGGAAAGCCTAGGTTTTTCAAAGTGCTTCCATTTCTTGCATTGAGTAAAAAGTTTTTGACACCATGTTTGGTCAGTACCTTTGGGCATCTGTAAGATTGATAAAAAAAAATTTATAAAACTGCAGCAAAAGCAAAAAGTATTCACTGATATAAAAATAAAATTTTAAAGTGAATTTGACAACTACATTAGATTCTTGTTTTTATTAACTTATAGGGAACAATAAAAGAGTTTGTATAATAGAAAGTTTATAAAATAAAAAATATTATAAATTATTAAAAAATCTTATTTTTTTTATAAAGTACCATTAGAAAAAAATTATTTAGAATGCATTAAAAGAAACACATGCAAAATAAGATTTATAGTTAAAAACAATACTTATTTTCATTTTATTAATGAAAAATTAGGAAACATTATTTATCTTTTTGCTTAAAAATATTTTTAAAAATATATTTTCCAAATTTTTTTAATGAATAAAAGAATTTTGCTGTTTATTCCCAAAAAAAGTACCTTCAACATGTTAACCATTCTACTGCTTATTTTGTAGGCAGTCCTTGCACAACATAATTTTTATTTTATTTAATATCTGATAACTTTTTCACTCTCCTTCATTAAATTCTCAATAATTCATCATCTGATATTTCTTCCATACATATCACATGTGAGTTTATATTCAAAAAATTCTCAAAAGAAATTTCAGGTGGCAAAAGGGATCTTTGTAGGAGTTCATGAATGAGTGATACATCTTCACACAATTGGTTGGTTGTGTTTTATGGTGCAATGTCCAAAATTGGACATGCTGCCCCAACATCTTCACACTGGCACAAAATGCTATCAAGCAAAGGTGCCCAGTACCATGCAAGCCCATTAAGAAGAATATCATCTTCACACAAGTCATCAGGCAAATTAACTTGACTTCTTCAGTTATGGAGGTTTTTTTAATAAAGCCTGCATGCTGAAGTGCTCTCAATATTGTCTCTTTCAATATCATTCTCTTTCAACATAATTGACAAATGCCACCTAAAAGGTCAATTTCATAAGGCTGCTGTAATTAAAAGTCTAAAATTACTTTGTAAAGGTACCCAAAGATACTTGCTCTTGAAGCTATTGATTATGCCCCAATTCATGAGCTGTGAGCCAGAAGTTACACAGGGGAAGAGAAACTCCTCATAAATCAATTCAAGATCTAGGACTTCAACATGAGGAATGTAGTTAATCACAATTAGAATGTTACAATTTTCCAATAAAAGATTTAGATATAAGTCTCTCAGGCAATTTTCACAAATTGTACTGTCATCCAAGTTTTAATATTAGCATAATATACAGTAGGTAGTTTTGGAACACTTTAGAAACATTTAGGCTTTAAATATTTTTCTATGAAAAGTAAAAGCAGTTTTTCTATTCCATTCAAGTTGGCTGTGACCAACAGTACAGTTCTATGCTTTGCTTTTTTACCCCACTACATTTGTCGCCTTTAAAGCTAAGTACTCTTTAGGATAAAATTTTAAAAAACAAACTTGTCTTGTCTTCTGTGAAAATATCCTTTAGGTCATACTTAGAAAGCAATGATTTCAATGCTCCTTTTCATTCAACTTCTGAAATTTTATTCACAATCCCACTTTCACCACACAATTTTCTAATGATCAAATCATGCCTCGTTTAAAATTCTTATAGTTAGCATCTGATACTTTGAAATCTTTTATGCTCAGCTTCATATCAAAGCCGTTGGACTTAGCTTTAATGACATTACTAATAACAAGAAAATTCATCCCTTTTTTCCCAGCCAAGCAAGCAAAACATTTTCCAGCTAAGAATGTTCTACTTCTCTACAATATTTTAAAGAAGGAGCACTTTTGCTGGCACTGTTTCTTTATATACAGATTTTTTCAGAGTTTTAAAAATTGTCATTTGTTCTTCGAAATTTTACACTTTTTGGCTATTTTTCAAGGAGTAAAACTAAAAGTAGATTAAAAATACTAGACAAAAAGTCTTTAATATTTTTAATCTACTTTTAGTTATTTTCTTTTTTATACTTCGACTGATACATATTTGTTTCTTTAACTACAACACAACCTCAATGGAATCAGCTCAATCTCCTTCTCAACAAAAGAAACTTCATAAAATGAGTTGTTTAAATGAAACAAAATCAAACATAGAGCAACAGAACACAAACTTTTAAGAATTTTTTCCTTTTCTATGTTTTTATACACATGGAAGACATTAGTCTAATTCAACAAGACATTAGTCAATCACAGCTGAACACCATCAAATATATGTTCCCACATTGTCTGGAATGACTGCATGTGTCACTACAATGCTTAACAATGAATCAAATTCACAGGCATTTTGTAAAAAGGAAATCAAATTTAAAATATATATAGATATGTATATCATACCATAAAAATAGATAAAAACTGAAAAAGGACTTTTTCTAAAAATAAAAGTTTGAAAAAAAATTAATAAAAAAATTTTTATTCATAAATGGGAGTTATAATTATTACTGTGTCTATAGCGTCAGGGTAGGGTCTAGCCACTAGTTTGTAAATAAAAGGTTCATGAAAAATAAATGTCTACTGTATTAACTTATACATTATCCACTAAAAAAATTACAAACTACACAATTACAATAAAATTTTTTAAAAAGATATGGTTTTGTCAATTTATGTGCATGAATAAATTTTAAATGACTCTTTAATTTGTTTTTTAATTAGTGATATAACTATTTCCATCAGTCTATTTTTAGCCAAACAGCTAGCAATTAACTTCACTCAATAAAACACAAATAATTACAAAATAGGTAAATAGGTTTGTTCGATATTTTTATATAAATGCATTATTAAATTCACAGTGAAATTAAAATAAAATAATATTAAAAAGTACAGAAACAAAGAACATAGTTTTTAACAATATTGTAGCACTTGTCTGCTATGACTGATAATGTCTCACATACGAATAGTTCCATTTTTTATCTATACTAATGAACTTTCAGATGACATCTCCATAAATTTGAAAACCCTATGCTGTCATTGATTGCTTTATGCTGGAACAACCATTAAAACAAATATCAAATCAAGTCCTAAATCTCAAAATTCTTCACAATTATTTCTCAATTCCCATGAAAATATTCAATTGAAGTAGCTTAATATTACAAATTATGACAGCTGATCCACAATTGTATTAAGATTTTTATATCCTGTAATATGTATGCAGTTCAGGGATAGTCATTAATGAATTAGTTACACAAGCATTATGCTGCTGAGTGATTTATCCAATGAACTGATATTTTTTCTCCATATGTGGAGTAAAGAGTATCTCAACTCAGATGTCAGCCTCATCATTTATATTTTTCTTGATTTACACTGTTGAAAAATAGTTATAATCTAAAACTCCAAAACCCTTACCTGTGCTATCGATTGTAACATTGCACTATTAAATTGGTTCTATAGTAAAATTATACCTTAAATAATATAGGATCTATTGATCCTATATTATTTAAGGTAAGAATTCTAATACAAAAATGAAAACATTCCTAATTTGTCCATTCACTGATGACCATTATCAATGTATATTTAATAGAAATTTGAAGAACTGCATTGACCATTAAATATATTCCACAATTTGTTAAGATATATATTTCCTTTTATTAAAAAATTTATTCAGATAATAAGAATTTTGCAGTTATGTAAATGCTAAATTAAACATTAAATTTAAGCAAATTAAAATAAATACTCCATTTACTTTTTTTATTAATGTATTTTAGAACTATGACAAATAATAAGCTTAAGTGCTTAAAAAAATTTCAAAGAAAAAAGTAATAAAATGAGTAAAATATAATACCTTGCATTCTTCATCTAAAAGATCTAAAATTCCTAATTTGCTTTCAATAAGATCAATGCATGGTTGATTGTCATAAAAATCAATAAACTTCCATTCAATCATTTCTCTTACATACTCTTCTTGTTCTAGTTTAAATACATGCTGCAAAAGAAAATTCAATATCAATACATTAAATAATTTTACAATAGCACAAAATCTTAAATATTTGATACATTATAAATATTGTGAAAGAAACTTTTCTTAATATGTTTAATATTTTATTATTATTTATTATTTTGATTTTTTATTGATATTCAGTAGTTTTATGCTTTTTCCTAGAAGCTTAAAATATAATTAAACATATGAAATACATATTTTTTATATTTTTGCAATTCAACACAACAATATTTAACATAAATTTTGTTTCATATTATTTGCTAAATGTTTGTCATGTTAATCAGACAATCATTGTAAAAATATTTTAATATTGACATTCGAATATAATTATAAATAATCATATTCACTAATCATTCTGCACAGAAAAATAGTGAGTATAAAAAAATACATTAAAACAAAAATTAACTATATCAAAATTTAAAAAAAGCACTCACCTTTTATTTCAATTGTAATATTCTGTAGCTGAGAGATAATTTCATAAAATCAAAATTCAAATTGCTTTAATGATATTATGAATGTAAAAAATGATTTTATGATTCATATTTACAATACCAATATGGATTCTAATTAGATTCATTGTAACTTTATTTTCCAATTCTTAATTTCATACATGTGTTAAATCTCATTTAAATACTTTATATGCTAATTATTAGTTTAAAAAACTATTAATTTGCAATTCTTTTCTTTAAAATGAGTTTAACATGCATGAAATTTTATTTTGAAGTTACTAAGAACGGGAATATACTTTATAGGAGTTCTTTGATTGATAAAAATGTAAGTTAAATTTAAAATTAATTCACAATTTTCTGATATTAAAATCATTGATAACACTAAAAGATAATTATTCGGTATGAATAAATATGCAGCATGGTTTATAAATTAGATCTAATGAAAAAATTTGCTTTATATATGCATATTTACATACCATGTTAAACTGTTGTTGAAGCTTTTCATTAGCATAATTTATGCAAAATTGTTCAAAACTGTTAATCTCAAAAGTTTCAAATCTAAAATAAGACAAAAATATATTGAAAATAGTTAATCATTAAAATACTTGCAAATCCAATTAATTCCAAATAACTGAATAAAACTAAAATCTTACCCATAAATATCTAACACTCCAATGAATTTATGAACTTTTTTGCTGGAAGCTAAGGACTTGTTAATTTGAGTAACAATCCATTCAAAAAGCTGAGAATAAATATGTTTTGCAAGAGCGTCACGTGCAAAAAGTGCCTGAAATAAACAAAATTTAAAAGTTTAATCCCCAATAAATTGCTCAAAATCAAAAATAAAAAAGGTTTCAGTTATTTCAAAAATTTATATATACCTCAGTAATGGTTTTCTATTATTATAAAATATTTTATTTCATTGTACAACATGTACATATTAATAAGAGCAGTCAGAATCTGTCATAAAAATGTTTAAATTTTATAAATTAAAAAAACAAAGAAATAATCACCACACAAAAATTACACAGCCAAAACTTATCACAATGAAAACTGATAATTTAAATCGAAAATGTAAGCAAACATATATATTAACTGCATTAATTGGGGGTATAAAATGTAAGAAAATGTATAAAAATTATAAACCTATATCAATGATTCAACAATGCACATTTGAGATAAATTATTTCATTAACTTAATTTTTCAATTTTAGGAACATAAAAATACCTAGATTTCTTGAAGTAAATTAAAGATATAACTAATACTTTTAAGACACAATGCAATAATTAATAGATGTATCAATCAGTAAAATTTGTATATATTTAGATAATAAAATACTTTAAGTATAAAATTTTAAACACTAATTTCCATGTTCCAGTAACACTTCTTTGATACAGCTTGTTTTACAATGTTAAGTGAAATGCAAATATTTTGAAATGAGAATTAAAAATATTTAAATAATGTAAGAATATTCGAGGATAAGTATATAATCATCTCTGATGACTTCATACTATTATTTAATTTTGATTATTTTTAAATTTTGATGCTCCACATATATCAAGTAAGACACTAAATACTATATATAGCAATATTTAAATATATTCACAATGAAGATTTGTAAAACAAGGCAAGGGTAACACTACCTTAGAAATACAACAGCAAATATAGATTATTTGATGATTGCAGCAAAGTTTAAAAGGAATGAAATAACTTATTCTTTCATAAAGTTTATATATCAACAAAATCTCAAATTTTAAAAAATACTGTTTCTAAAAAAACTTACTGTTTCTTATTATATGCAGCATTAAGTTTATAAAATCACTTGTTGCTTATATATCACTGATTTCATGTACCAAAAATCTTTCATAAGGAAGGACACAATATTAATAGCTGAGAATATTAATATTAATAATATTAATAAGAGAATTTTCTCTTATTGAAGAAAGAGAAACTCTTGAGAAGAAAATGAACAGGTTCATTTTCTGTTAATGCAACATTTAATTTAAAATCTTGATTTATGTCACAATTTTAAACATAGAAAACTAAGGATCCATTGCCCCCTTATAAATAAAATAATCCTTATAAAGAATGCATGCTCAATAGTTATATTTTGCAGGTGAGGGATAATCAGACTGGGACTTGCAGTTTAAACTAGATTCCCCAAGGTGAGAATAGAATCATGGTTTGTACAGATTTCTATCAATCAAATTTCAGGAGTCAAATCAAAACTTTGAAAAAGGTATCAACATTCGTATTCAATACTTTTTTTAAATTTATTTTCAAAATTGTCCTTAACCAAATATGCATATAATTATGTAAATGCAATATTTTTCAATCATATTTGTAAATAATAGAAATAAATTATCGAAAAAATTAATGGGAATATCTCTTTATTTAAGTTAGAATTATATTTTATGATTACTTCAAAAGTCTTCAATAAATTTATATCTATAACAGGAAAATTTTTATTTAAATAATCAATATTCTTTACTTTACTGAATATTATATAGTATAAAATAATGGGTAATTTTAGTTTTTAAGCATCTTCATTCGATTCCTTTATATTAATTTATTATTCCAAGGTGTGTATAACAACCTCCTTTCAAATAAATATATTTATATATTCAAAACAAAATAAATACAACTCTTAGATAAAGTTTCCTGGATGTGACTTTTTCCCCAATTATTATTTAATAAAAGCAATTCTAAATTTTTCTTCAGTTTACTTTCAATCTATTTTAAAACTAAAAAATTTTGCATCAATATTCTAAATATTTATTTTATTATTCAATAGATTTTCACATTTCTTGCATATTTCTATATACATAATGTTGCTATTAGAAAATGTTAATTTTCAAGCTCTATAACTTTCGCTTTTAATTCATTATTAATATTGAGTAATAATTGTTGCTTCTCTGAAGCACCATAATGACATGAGTTTGATTTTGCAATTAATATTAATTTACCGGTTCTTTCAACTTCCTCAACGATTCCTGCTGTAGATTTTTTAAGTTCATATATATCATCTTCCAAATGCTGCATTTTGATTTTCAGTTCATCAATTTTTTTCAACTGTTTTTTTGCTTCCATTCTGTTATCAGCTTCTTCTGCTGTTTTAATTTATATATATATAATTTGTACTTCTACCTGGCACCAGTAGCAAAACTAAGTATGTCTTTCCTAATTATTATGTAGACATCTCCTTTACTTCAATCATACAATTTATTATTTAAATTTTCTACTATCAAATTTTTATTCACAGAAAACCCATGTTCAATAGATGCTTAAACATGAGAGAGTAGTAAAAGCAAATTAATGGGTTTCCATAAGTAACAATAATTTGTCTATTTCAGAGTAAGTTAGAATAAAAAATTTACATTCTATCTTTAATAGGATCAAATTTTTCATCAATACAATCTTGAAATCTTACATAAACAAAATAATAATAAATGTAATAAGTTAAACTCTTATACAA
Organism: Latrodectus hesperus; assembly: GCA_037975125.1. Lineage (NCBI taxonomy): Eukaryota > Metazoa > Arthropoda > Arachnida > Araneae > Theridiidae > Latrodectus > Latrodectus hesperus. Next base: position 10,123,296 of record CM075861.1, read on the forward strand.
AATTACAAAATTCTTTATTTCTGAAACATGCAAAGCCAATCTTTATATGGCTTTTCCAGAGTCCACTGGTCATTGAAAAGACACTTTCCACCAGGCATATTAAGCAACTTATTTCAATGATAAACAAATTCATTCCTTTTTACTGCTATGAAATTATATACAATTTGCACCAAGAAAAATATGAAAAGTATGTCCCCATAACGTTGTATGCAAATAGTAATATACGGTGAATTTTATAAATTATAAAGAAAACTGAAACAAATAGAAAAAGAATCAATTAAAACTTCCCGTCTGATAGCACCACATGACGATCTTATTGGTGATTACTCTTCACTCCACACAGATGAATCTAAATATTACACATACAGCCCTGATTGAACTCTGGCTCATCACAAAACTAATTGTGGCTGAACTACATCTTAATTATAGTTAACAGTTATGAATACAATCTAATGTCGATCATGCCAACATCTAGTGGTAACATTCATAACTAATACTCAATTTGGTTTACAAACAATTTCATAAAAAATTTTAAAATCTTAAAATAAAAAACTCAAAAAATTATATTTTTTTAAAAAAAATAAATACATCAAGATAAGTAAAAAAATTTCAAATTTTCATTTTTGATTTTTCTTTTTTTCAAATAGACAAAAAAATTTCTATTTTTCAAATAGAATAAATTTGAATAAAATTTGAAGACAGTAAGATAAGTGAGAATTGATTTCTTTAAAATTAAGGGAAATTCTTAATTTTAAAGAAGTCAAAATTACAGGAGTTTCAAAGGCCCTTAAAAATATTTCTAAATTCCAGGAAATGCATGAAATCTGTACAACACACAAGTGATTGAATCAAAGGCCTGGGAGCTATCCATTCAACTACAGTTCAGCCCATCATCTGAATAAGCTCAGTATAGCAACAGAAGTTCACTAATTTGAACTCTTATCCAATTAAGTGGGCATGCAGACCTTGTTCTTTAGAAGTCAGTTTTTTTTTTCACATACAAACAGAAATTTGTTATGATTTAAAATTTTAATAAGCAAAAACATTGTATATAATAAAGCATTGCACAATGCACATAGGAAAACTAAGCATGATTCGAAAAATAGGAATTCCTATACAAAAGTGTACATACATAGGAAAAACTACCAAATGATTTTACAATCATTTTTGTCATTTAATTTGTAAGTTATAAAATGCTTTTACAAAGGAAGCCTAATGATGAATAAAAAAATTTTTCTTCAACAAAACAAGTATTTTCCATGATACTTATGAAAATTTTATTGAGATATTAATCATTATCTATAATAACATATTAAACAATGATTTTTGTGTCCCTTTATTAATAAATGAATACAGAGTTTCCCACACTAATGAGAAATCCATAATAAATAGGTAACATTTTAACCAGTCTAACATAATCTAAATGCATTTATAATACAAAAGCACATTGAGGGATTATCGCTATAATAATTGATAACAATAATAAATCAGCAATTATATATATGACATTTTAATAGGTTTTTAAGTTTTCTTATACAAATATGACAAATTCATAGAATTTAAAGCAAACATAAAAAATTTACATACATGGAATCTAATTATATTTTTCTAAGAGAAAAATTAGCAAAATTAAATAGCTAGATTAATAAACTAAAAAGGTATGTGAATTTTCTTTCAAAACCATTCCTGTGTTTACTTATATCAAAATACTTTAGAAATCATTGAAATTATTTTATCAGTTTCACATTTCAAAAGTCTTAATTCCTCATTTATTTTCAACACCAATGATACACAACGATATTCACACAAACGAATATTTTAAGAATAGGAAAAAATATTTCAGTACATTTGATTTCTTACTTGAGAATGAGTTAGTTGTTTAGTGATGACTTCTCGCATGCTCTGAATTTTCCTATTACATAGCCAAGTATTCATTTGGTCACAGTCTATTCCCAAAAGATCACACATTATGACTAGATGTGGATCACTGCTCTAAAACAACACACAATCCACAGTCATAACATATATAATAGGAAGTATTTTGACAGTAGAAAACTTTAAAAATGCCATTCTTAAAATTATTTCAAATACTAGAATTAAATAAAAAAAGGTTATTAGAATTTTAATAAAAAAATTTTAAGTCTGTTTCAAATAATAAATATATTATTCTGAGCTCTACTATAAAAGTAATAAAGAAAATCCATAAGATAAAGAATTTCTAAATTCTTCTCTAAAAAATTTAATATTTTTTCATTAATCAATTAATCAGTAGAGCCAAAATAAAAAGTGATTGAAGACACTGTCACATACAATTCATATGATCAAACAAATCATATCAAATTTACTAATTAGGATTAACTATTATAAAGAAAAATACAAAATTAAATGTTTTGAAATATTTAAAAATAACAGCATTAACCAAAATGCAAAACTTACAGGGATTGCACAACTATCAGCATCATCCTGATTTTGTCCTCCTTGTACTATTGTTATATTTCCTAGATGTAAGATAGCAGATAATATACGGAATATAGAGAGTTGCTGTGCATCAGAGAAACCTATCAAAATTACAAGAAATTAATTTTAATGTGAAAAATAAGCACATGCAGGATTTATTTATTTAGAGGTACACTAAAATATTGTTCAATAAAAAATAGCTTAATATTTTCAACTTTCTGCTTTGTTTTTCATGAATTTTTCAAAAACAGAAAATGTACAAAAAAATTAACAAGTTTTCTAAATTTATTTGATACACATAAAAATTTAGGTCATATTTTTCTCCATAATAAATTGATTATTTCAAAAAATTTTCTTAAGTTATTATTACAAACAGATTCTAATTTTCATAAAATAATAGCAGTAGATTAAAAAAATTTCTTAACTATTATTGAGAGGAAATTAATAAAAATAATTTAAAAAAAATAGTGAATAATAAACTACAGATTATCTGTAATATCTAAATTTCAATGAAAAAAATTAACAATTTTTTTAAAGTAAATTTTTAAAAGTTTAAATGAATTTTATTATTCTTTGAGCATTAAGTATGTTTACATAACCACCTAGTGTCTTCTTAAATTGTTCACATGACTGTTTGTATTAATACATTATATCATTTCATAATTTTGTAAATTTCTGCAATATCCATCAAACTTAAGGACTGCCAATTTCTAAATCAAAACAACATCAAATTAATTCAATTATCAACTTGCAATCATTTATTTTTCATAACAAGGAAGTAAATACCTTGGAGCTTTTTTTCACTGTCATTTTTCTTACATGTAATTTTTTCTGTAATTTTTTTTTTTTTGCACAATTGATTATAAATTATTTATTTGCCAAGATCAAATATTCAAAATTTATTGCTCTAAATGATAGATGAAGTCTACCAAAAATATAATATATAGCTTACATCAAAACCAATTGTACTTAATGTACAATATAGGAGCAATTAAAAAGTTACTTTGTTGGTAGGTTTGGTTTGGTTTGTTTGTCGCTCAACGGTCATTTTTTGCACACGAGGGCTAATTAGACCGGGACTTACGGTTTAAAGTGGATTCCGAACCACTACAAACATCCATGCCCAAGGTGGGATTCGAACCCACGAACTGTTGAACCGAAGGCAAGAGCGCTAACCATTCGGCTGCCAGCTTGGCTTTTGTTGGTAGGAAATCACTGCCTTTTACAATGATTCCAATTTACTTTATGAAATTTTCGGCAGAAAATTGCTTTTAGGCACGATAACCATAGTTTTTATACTTTTTATTAAAAGTATTCTATGAATCTATGTACATTTATTTAATTTAGATCAATATTATTAATGTATATTATAAATTAAACTTTATAATTTAGTATAATTTTAAAAATATTTAAGTTGAAATGTTTTCTACATATCTTGGATGCTAAACATAAATATATATGCTAAATATATCAGATAGCAAAAATATTATGTTGACTTTGGTAATGGATGAATAAAAACAAAACATCTTTGAGATATTTAAACTATAAAATTAATTAAAGCACCAAAGAAAATAATATCAATACAACATGTTTAAATACAATAAACACTGAGGCACTTACTACTTCAGCTACCACCAGCTGTTTATAAATTCTTCTAGATATTACAACCATCTTACCTAACAGTAGCTTCACAGCATTTTTTATGTTGGCAACACCACACTGATGTTATAAATCACTTTTCAATTAAAAAAAGATATTTTAACTGTGACTAGAAAGAGGTGATTAACACAAAAATTATGTGAATAAGTTGTTAATAAATATAAAAAAAAATATTTTTACTTCCAATATTAATGATTATTTTGAATTTTCTTTAGATTTCCTTTACAACTTACAGATTTTCCTTTAACGACAGAAAAGCGCATTCATTTATTGAAAAGCAATTGGATTTTTTTCTTTAACTCCTTTCAAAGAAATAAAAATTATACAGCAATGTTTTATTAAATTAAATCAAATGATAATTGTAAATTGGAAAAAAAATTAGTTAAATTTAAAAAAGTATAACAAAATAAGCTTAGAATTTATTAATTAAAAATTTGAACAATACCTAAAAGAGTAAAGGCATTCTTTGTTTCTTGAAAATTCTTAGCATCATCCACATCTGGGATGACTGGAGAGTCACCAATATTGGTATAATGAAAGTATGTACTGTCACCTAAAGATGAAAACACATTAAGCAAAAAATTTAAATATGAAAAACTAATTCAGTTCACATTTATTTAAATGGAGATATAAAAATAATTTAAATAAAATTTTTTGATAATATGGCATAAGATATCATATGCAATTAATATTACAAATTTTTATTAAAATTATCTTTAGTACGTACACTTATGATTAATGCAAATTATAAATAGTCTAAGAACATATGAAATTTTTAAGAGATAATAAAATCATAATTAATTTATACATATTTTGAAATTTTAAACTCATTCAATGTTTAAAATTAGAAATTGAATCAACTGAAATAGATATTTTATTTTTCTCTGATGAACTTTAAGCAGTACTCCATTTAACATTATTTTAATTGAGGAATATTAAATTTTTGATTTTAACAATAGAAATAACAAATTTAAGTTCAATTTAAATCAATTTTTTTATTAATTATTGAGAAAAGAAATTGAAAGATTTAAATTAAGGAGAAAAAAACACTATGAGTCTTATTTTTAAATCTAGTACAAGTGTCTACACTCTATGAAACAATATATACATTGCTGGCCATTAAAATTGCAACACCAGAAGGGAAAGCTTTTACAAACATCAAAATCACATAAAAGATTTTTTTCTTTTTCTGTTTCTTTGTCACTCAATGGCTATTGTTTTCACCTAAGGGTTAATTGAACTGAAACTTACAGTTTAAAGTGCGTTCCAAATCACTATAAACATTTGTACCAAGATAACATTCAAACCCATAAATTGTTGAAGACCAGAGCGCTAACCGTTTGGCTGCTAGCTTGGTGAAGAAAAGGTTGCAATATGCAAATGGTTAGCATTTTAGTGCATTTTAATGATTCAGGAGAAATGAACACTATTTGAAGCAATGAAAGAATATCATGTCATGCCTTGAATAAGAAAAAATACTTACCAGCAAGTATCAGAATTCAATAAAGTCAGGATCATTGCTCATCAAGAGTATGAGCTATCCTTCTGATATTGTCACTTGCACTGATTGAAATCAAATAAGCATCATAATGTGAAATCAATAGGTCACATCACAGACGGTTAATCAGGAAATGGCCATGTTTGCAGCATGATTAATATGATAGTTTAGATCAATGACATTTGACACAGCTTAAACTGTCAGCATAGCAACCATCTTTCAGCATGCTTTGACAATGCAACACAAAAACAGTATCTATGGTATGTTCAATGACAAAGGTAAATACAGGAGTGGTACAATATCTTTTAAGATGAATCGCATTTCTGTTTGTACCATTGTGATGGCAGTAAGAGCTCCAAGGAAAATGATCGTCAGATGCTTGCATTCAATATCATCATAGAGACCCTCACATGGTATGATAGTATAAGCCATCACTGGATACATGACACATACATCTCTAGCTTGGTTTGACAGTAACTTAAACAGCAATTGGTATTTTCTGAAATATTAAGGTTAGCAGTTGTGAATGTCTTCAAGGCCTGAAAAACTTTGCCTTTCAACAAGATAATGCAAGAGTGCATGCTACACATCTTGTTCTGACTTTTTTAATACAATGGGTATTTGATTGCTGCTTTGATCTATGTAGTCAACAGAGCTTTTACCAATCGAAAATATCTAGTCATGGTTTGGTGAGAAATTGGTTCACCATGCCCTTAGCTCCTATGGCTGATGAAGAGTGGCAAAGACTTGAAGACCCGTGGAAGGAATTGTTCATTTCTGTCATACATGCTAAAATCAATTTCATGCCTAATAGGATAAGGACTACTTCAACTGCCAAGGATTGAAATAATTTCTATTATTTTCACACCCTAGTAAAACCCAAAACTGCATACCAAAGATAACCATTTTGTTTTTAAGCAATATTGTTTTGTAATAAATTTTATTTTTCATTTGGTTTCTTCCACAGTGTTGCAATCTCAATGATCAGTAGTATGATAAAAATTTTAATTGTTTTGATTGAAATGTCTATTTGTAAATTCAACACTTGCATAAATCTTGTATAATAATTTTTAAACTTAAATTAATGCAATGTATGATATAATTATTTTACAAACAATAAAAATGATATTTACAGTAAATCATTGAAATTGAGATTTTTATATAATAAGCATAAAAAAAATCAACCGATAACCAAATTACAAGTCATAAATGTAAGATATTTAATATTGCATTAAGTAATTAACAAAACTACAAGATTGAACAGATAATTTACAAACTGAGATTTAAAAAAATGAAAAGAATAGAAACCCTTATTCTTATATTTTATTTAAGAAATCTGTAAAGTTTGAATAAAAAAAGATTTAATATTTATGATGTTTGCTAGTGTATTGCACTGTAAGAGGTCTCAAAAAAGTATAGGAAACTAGTCCCTCAACAGCAGCATGAAGATTAAAAGATATTATATAGAAATGATTGCTTTGGGAATAAAGGATATTTTTTAGAATTTCATTAATTAGATTTGAATCTCTTAAACAAATATTGCTATTTTCAGAGAAAGTTTAATACAGAATAGGAAAAAGACTGAAAAGAAATACAATAAGTATTTTTAAATTAACAGTTTGAGATCAACAGATTAACTTCGGTAGACATTTCTCTTATAGATTCCCATTTTAATTTTCATATCATTAATTACTGAATTACACAGCAACATGATATTATATGAGGCTGAGAATTTGTTGATTTCCATAGTAATGCATCAATAATACATTTCTATTCATTCTTCCATTACTAGATTTTTAAAAATTGTTGTTTTTGGAGAATTAAGTTTGTATAAGTATTTATACATATATGTAAATATGTATCCATGCATGTCAGTATGTGTGTATTATTTATACGTTAAAATTCCAGATCTTATTATATTAATGTTCTAATTATTTACAAAAAAAATCATTATAATAAACAAAACATATTCTTCAACTATAATAAATTGAAATAATGAGGTATTTCAATATTTTTTTTAATTTAATTCAATTTGATTGTTGATTTAAATATTATTTTTCCTAATATTTAAAGGACTTACTTAAAGAACTCTTTTCACAAAATTTGTTTTTAGGTATTGATAACCACATTAACCCAACAGATCATAAATTCAATTTTTATACATGCATAATTTAGAAAAACTATATTATTATTAACATCAACTGGAATTTACACAATTTCTTTGAAATAAAAGTGAGAAGACAAAACAAAACTTCAAATTCATAAATTTATAATGACTGTAAAAAAATATTAAAAGTAAAATAAATAAATGTTTTTTTAAAAAAAGATATCTGACATGAATTTTATCATAGCACAATAGTAGTAAGTTAAATCATCATTAAGGATAACATATAATAGGGCTTTAAAAATCATGAAAATCCTGTGTAAAATTATTTTTAAGAAAAATAAATTACTTTCATTTATGTTGTACAAGAAAATATTCTTAAGCATAATATTCATTTAAAATATAAAAAATTCTGATTAAAAAAGCCTACAATTCATACTATTGTGCAATACATATGTTAAAACTCAAATATTTATCATTTGTACAATGAAAAAACATAATAAAATAACAATAATTACACAAAAGAATAAAATAAGGTTAGAACCTAGCTGCAGATCTTGTAATTCTTCTAATTCAGAAGAAGCACAGAGCTGATAAAATATATGATAATTTCTCTCATCAGGAGCTTGAAACACCACCCTTGATTTTTCAAGTAAATAAGTTCTCATGTTAGCTCCAACGATGTTATACCTTGTATTGAAATCAATTTCGATGTACTTCCCAAACCTAGAACTGTTGTCATTTCGAGTAGTCTTAGCATTGCCTATAGCCTAAAATGTATTACAAAAATATCACATACTATTTTAAACTTTAAAAAAAACTTAAAAACTCAAATTTTTTAATGATTTAAAATTTACTTGAAAATTAATAATTCTTGTGAATATCAATAATTACACAGTTTCTGTACAACATTTAAATTTTTTTACCCAAAGAAAGCATTTCTAAAACCAAGGAATGACACAAAGTCAAAAAAAATTCTTATTCCTCTGGTAGATGACACAAGCTTTTTAAAGAGTTAGATTATTGAACAAACAATTATTTTTCAAAATAATTATTTTATATTATATATTAAATAAAAGTTAAAAAGTTTAAAGAACTTTGACCATTATAGAATGCATTCAACTATTATCATGTATTTGTATTTTTTAAAATTTCTCATATTTTCAATTAAAGATAAATAGGTTTCATAAAAAGTAATAAATCATTTGCACCTCCATAATAGGATTTGACGCTAAAACTTTTTTCTCTATTTGTGTCTCTGCAGAGGAGCCTCCAACAGCTGCAAAGTATCTCATGGCATATTTAGCCGACACTGTTTTACCAGCACCAGATTCTCCACTTACAATAATGGACTGATTTTTGCTTTCTCTGAAAAATTTCATTAGACAAAATCAAACTCTACCATATAATCTGCAATGACATCTCAAAGCACAATATAAAATGACTGCAAAATTTATGCACATAAATGTTCAATTTAAGATTTTTTAAATATAAACAAATTAATGAAATAAGAAGTTTTTTCCTTAAAGAATTGAAAAATAAAATTTTATAAGAATAACAATTGTTGTTGAAGATAATATTTAAAAACATAATAGCAAACTAAAATTTTATGTATAAAAGTAAATAGCTTTTGCAAAAGAAATTAATGTTCAGATTTGCGACAGTGAATAAGATACATTTTGATTCAAAAAAACATTTTACTTACTATAAGAATAAAAAATTAAGTTAAAATAAAATGCAAATACAATAATTCCTATTGTGAAGAGCCCTATGGTAAAGAGAGTAAGGCAAGAATAGGGATCCATGCTCATAGTAGATAGCTCAAAGTTCAATTCAATGCAGCACCTACAGGTTGAATTGCGGTTCCTATTTAAGGAATTAACCAGACCATCAGTAGGTGAACAGGTGTGTTTCGTCCAAGTTAAATGAAGGAAAATACCAATTAAAAAGTACAAAGGATTATGCAAAGGAAAATTCATTGAATAGACACAGTAATTGCCATTTGTAAGATTCTTAAAAGCCTAATGATGGTGAACAAACATTGTTTTTATTTTCAAACCCTGTGTCCAATTACATATTAATAGTTAGATATATAAAACAAAAATATTTATTTCAAATAAAGAAACAGGATTCAAACTATTTGATACATCAAAAACTATTTAAACTATTAAATTCCTTTTTAATAGTTTAAACACTATTGAATTACAAATTCTCAAAAAATTAAGTAAATAGAAAGATATTATTTTAAATGGTTTAATTTGTAGTTCTAAGGTAATTTTTGCACAGCAAAACTTTTGTGAAACTATTAGATGAAAATGAATAGCTAACTAATGCAGTCATCCAAACCAAAGATAGAGGTTGACCAGATTAATAGCTAGAATTGATATTGGATATTTACCAACATAGCTATTTCCTATTAAAAAGAATTCAAAGAATTTTGGAAATGGAAAATAACTCTCATATTTGCAGTTTTGTTAATATAAATTTTAATTATTAAAATGAATATTTTATTATAGCAAATAAAAAAATTGATATTTACTTTAATATTAAAAATTATCAAATAAAGATAAATATTAACATATAAACCACATAATTTTTCAAAATTTTTATTTTAATTACAACTTAATCTTGTATATCCATTTGACAAAAATATTTTTAAAAAACTGTAACACTTCCAGTATTCTTTATTAAGGAAAGACTATGGATTTTAAATTTTAACAGGTAGGTAAAAAAAAACTTACCTTTCCATTTGTGTATATGCTTCTTCAGAAACTGCAAAAATATGAGGATCAAGGTCTCCCATGGACTGACCACGATATGCCATAATAGTGTCAGTGCCATAAATGGGAAGTTTCTCATATGGATTGATTGCAACAAGAACAATACCTAAATACAAAAAATAATTAAACTACACAGAAATAAGAATAAGTAGTTAAACACTAAAAATGTCAACAGAAAGTTTTTAAGATTGTGAATAGATCATGTAACTTGATATCAACTAATATTATAAGTAACTTAATACCACAAAACAGTCTTAGAATTAATTTATTCAACACAAACATCTATAAAATCATAGAATGAATAATATTTGGAATCCACATTTAAAATAGAAAAATGTACACATTTTTACATACACACAATATATACACACACACACATATATATATATATATATATATATATATATATATATATATATATATATATATAAACATTATCAGAATATATTAAATTGAAACCAAATAAAGTAAAAAAAATTTATTGACACATTAATTTATAATTTATTTCATTATATAAACATTAGGAAATGTATGACATCTTTAATGTTAAATGGCATCAAACTAATATAAATACAAGCTACAATATCCTATTTAGTACTAAAAATCTTAATATTATAGACAAACGTCATAAGAAACTCTTCTTGTTATTTTGTTATTGAACTGTACTGTACTATTCTTATAAATTAAATAATTTTTATATGTCTTAATAAATGTCATAGATTTTTCTGAGTATATAACAAATATTTAACATTTTTTAATGTATATTTCAAATTTATTACTATTATAATTGTGTATAAGATGATGAAAAGAAACTGTAACAATTAAATGGTTCAACAGAAAACCAGAGAAAGTGTAAAAGAAAATAAAGATCAGAGTACAAATGATATATTTAGAGTTTTGTTAAAAATGATCTAATTGGCATTAGCTTCAATACATTAAATAACTAATTCCTAACTTATTTAAATATATGTTCAACATAATAATTTTATTCTTACAAATCTCAATTAATTTTAATTTGATATTCTGAAATGCCTAATTTTCCTTGTAATAAACTTCATCAAAATTACTTTTCATTGACAATGAAGTAAAATATAAAACAGTAAAGTTCGATAAGACTAAAACTTCTTTTCGAGAATTTTATTAAAATTTTAAACATTTTAAAATAAAAGTCTGAAAATTGTATAAAAATTATCTCGATATAAGTAACCTTGATTTACAATCACTTACAGTAAAAATTAAAATATTGTACATTAAACTTTGTAGTGATATTATGATGGATTTTTATAATTACCAAATTTAATAAATAATAACAAAATTAAGAATTTTTCATATCATTTTAAATACTACAAAATTTAACAATCTCAAACTTTATTTAACAAACTTACCACAATAGGTGTAAATGGCATTTTGATTGCAAAACCGGACTTGCAAGTTATACAGAACTATAAATAAAAAATAATAATAATGATTCTCTTTTAGGATAGATAAGAAAAGAATTTTAAAGAATATAAAGAAATTTACCGGCAGGCTCATGTAAATAAGACAAAGATGTGAGATCATTTTCTCCAATTAAAATATCTGGATTTCTCAAGGGAGGTAATTGATCATCTGATGTTATTTTAATAACTTGTTTCTAAAAAAAATATATATTTATTTACTCATAGCTTGTTTCACTTAAACATATGAAAAAATTAAGATTACTTTTAAAGAATAATAGCTGATATCCATTAATGTGGTATTCTTTGAGAAATTTCTCATTAATGCAAACAATTTTTTTCTTAATATGAAAAATCTTATGCAATTGCATGTTAGATAATATGAATTAAAATTCCATTTTTGATTTTAATATGTACTTTCTAAACAACACTTAAAATTTTATGACACTTTATTAGATTTTTACTGGTTTTATTCATTAGGAAAATTTTTAAATCATAAATACTAATTTCCCACAATGTGATCTTCCATCAACTGGACTAAATTTTAAAGCTTTGAAGTCTGCATGAATGAGAGCCAACAGTATAAAAAAATGACAACTGAAAGTTTTTACCTTATCTCATGAAAGTAATAAATTTATTAGATGTAAAAAGAACTACATGCAATAATATTGAATAAATTATTATAATATAATATAGAGATTATATACTTAATATAACATAGGTTTAATACAACAAATTAATATGTATATAGTATTAAATATAAAGACTATATATTTAATACAACAAGCAATATTAACAAAAACATTTTGCAAAAAAATATCTTTTGGAGTAGAGAAAACTATAATAGGACTTATAAAGAAAAAATAAGTTTGCTTGCCTAAAATACTAATTAGAAGCATTGATATGAATAAAACAAAAATTATTTTAAAACTTTTAAATATGAGCAAGAAAAACTTCAATCCATTAAAAATTATAAAATTTAGTATTTAAAATATGAGAAAGAAATAAACTACAAAGGTGCTCTATAATTTTTTATTTAATTTAGCCAGAAGCCATGACAAATAAAGAAAATAACAACTCTCTAAAATACTGAAACTCAGTTAACTTTAAGTAAAAGATATTCTTTTGAAGTTTGAACATGGTACTTTAAGATGGAATTAAAGTTACTAATTTTGTTAATAAATTTACACTTTTGCATAATTTTAGAAAAATATTTATATAAATGCTGAGTAATAAATATATTCAACTTCATTTTATTAAGACTAACCTTCATTATTGCAAACATTTGTAAAACTATCACATCTTCTTGTATAACTTTATTTATTAATAAAATATAAATCAAAATTACTTAAAAAGGGTTTTTCATGAAAATTAAAACAAGGCTTATTTCTACACTGATATCTGTATCATTTCTTTATTATAAAATTATTAGAATACATCATTTTAAAAGCTTCACATTAAGCTGTAAAATTAAATAATATATTGATAGTGATTAGATAGAACAACTCTAAGGCATTAAAAAAATTTTACTCTTAACATGACAACACTAAAACTTTTTCTAAATACCTAACTACTAGGAATATTAACCTTTTGGAACAACTTCAAGTAGCAGAATTGATAGCATCTTGTGTAGTTAAACAATTTGTGAGCATGCCATTATTGTCCTGATGGTGGAGGGGTCTTTATAATTTAAAGAAGAGGATCCCCAAGATATGGCCTACTAACCTTAGGAGATTTCTTTTCCCTCGGAAAACCTCGACCACGATCTATTTTACATACGCTTGCCCCCATTAGTGAGCATGACCGATCTTCTGTTATATCAGAAATAGAACTCACTGCCTTCGATTATGAAAACAAAGTTTTTCCCAACCTGGCCATTGCAACTTACAAATCAAAACATTAAGACTAAGATTTCATAATATTAATAAAAAAATTTACTTATCTTTTTAGTGAGTGCACATCAGAGTGTTTTGATTTCTAAAAGATCTTTAAAATATGCTTAGAGATTTCAGATTTTAAAGTGCTTATTATTAAAAGATAAATTGATTATCTATGAATTGTTTTATCTTATCCAGGGACTATGCAATGAAGCCAACAAATCTTATATTTTATTTATCTTATAATATACACAAAAAATATTTTTTATACATAATAGGAAACTAATAAAGATATAATTATATTAAAGAAATTATTTTATATGTTTACTGGAATTTAATGAAATAATTTAGGAACATTTTTAACTGTCTCTGGTAACTTAGATTTTAAATAACAAATAACAGTATAGTTAAGAAAACTGTTTAAAGTTAAGATAAAATCCTAGTATACATAACATGTTTAGTACAATTTTTAAAAGTATTGCCAATGATGAGATTTCCAAATGCAAAATGTATAAAAAGTAATAACTCATTGAATCTCACCAAATCAACAGGTTGTGTTAAAATCTTAATCTTCAAAATCCTGATTACACTCAATCTCCAGTTTTGTATATAATTTCATGCTATTTTTGATTTCAAATATCAAATATTTTTTATATTTACTTAGCAAAGAACTATAAAACTAAATGCTATAAACCTAACTGCAAATATTTTATAAAATTTACATATAAAGATTATTATAAATATAAATCTCTGAAAGTCGATGTTATTATTCATAATTTAACAATATAACATAATTATAATAAATTTTTTAATTTTCTTTTAATTAATCAATAGAATACAAACATTTTAAAAATACATAGTATATCCCTCACAAATCCTATTCTGTAACCTCAAAGTGGTGTGAGGGTGTAAACAGGTAGCACAGGTGATGTACGTCTGGAACCTAAACTTAGTTTTGGTTCCTGGTAGGGTCACCCATGGCGAGAAGGCTGTGCTAATACACCTGGCTAATACAGAAAGGTAACCCAATCCAAGGTGTTAGGCTCCGTGCTGATGGATGAATGGCACCAGGGTTATGGTGTCGCTAACGGGCCCCTCGAGGAACCAGGCAAAACCTCGTTGTATGTTTGCCTTCCACCTGTACAGGGAGGCCATGCAGGTGGTGACCGTATATTTTCCTCCCAGTTCCTTGATCTGTTATGGATGAAAAAAATAAAAAACAAAAAGTGAAAATGATAAAAAAGGATTGGATACATCTTCTGGTGTTATCCAATCAGCCGGCGAAACGGTTCCTAAGGAACAGAATCCCGGCAAAAAGGAGAACACTGGCAATCTGGCTGCTGGAGGAAGTGGAGTTGCCGCAAGGCAGCACACTGGCACCACAGTTGGAGAACCAGGAGGTCTCACAAAATCACAAAGACGCAATCTAAGGCGTCGTAATAAAGCAAAGGAGCAGGTGGAGACTGTTCAGAAGGTGGGTGGCACCAAAAGACTTAGGTCCGAGGTTTCAACCCCTTCTCCCATCAACACTGCCTCCAAAAAGCCCAGGGATGATCATCAACCTGGGACTTTTGCTCAGGCTGTTAAAAGCCATAAAGCAGCTATTGTGAAGGATGGTTTCCCAACCATCAAACTTAACAAGGAGGATATTGACCCTATACAGCTGGAGATTCTCACCAGGACAGATGAGGTCCCCATAGGAAATCATCTGCCTAGGATTCGAGGCTTAAGCTTAGTATCTGGGGCACTAATTCTCCAATGTGATGACCTTGAAACTGTGGAATGGATTAAAAAATCCTTCCATGGTAACAAGAGTCTGTTTGGTGGTGAGGGGCTCAGTGTTCTGGATCCCAGTGATCTACCTAAACCGGTAAAGGTGGCCTTTAAGACAAGGGACACTCATACCAAAGATCCTGCCATATTTCTGAAACGGCTAAATAGACTCAACCCGGAGTTGAAGTCTTTAGAATGGCGTACTCTGCAGAAATCTGTAGAGACACATTCTATTAGATGGATCTTCGAGGTTGATAAGGAAGCCTCAGAAGCCATTAAAAAGGCAAATTATGGTGCCTATACTGGTTTGGATTGGGGAACTTTCAAAATTCTCCGGAACCCAAACCAGAAAGATGTACAGAGCATTGAAGAGATGGAAGTTGAACAAGAAGGTGCAACTTCCTCTCAAGTAAGTAAATCCTCTCCTACTTCTAGTAAGGAAAGCGAATTACCCAACCTTGAAGAACTAGATTTAGATTCTGGTTCTGATATAACCCTGCAACCCAGCTCTCCTCTATCTGAGAGTGAGATTGAAAAGGTTTTGCAGGAAACTCAAGTAAGTAAGTCCCCTACTTATGGAGACTTGGGAGGCAGTGCTTCTTCTTAGCTTCTTTGGGTGCCACAATGGTAAGTATCATCAAAGTAGCACAGATCAACCTTCATCATAGTCGATCAGCTTCAGCTATTCTTAGCAAGAAGATGACTAGGAGGGAGGTTGATATTGTTTTAATTCAAGAGCCATGGACTTCCAATGGTTCTGTGTTGGGCCTACATGTTCAGGGTTTTAACATATTTTATGATAAATGTTGTTTGAGACCAAGAGCATGTATTGCTATTAGCAACAAATTAAATGCCCTCATTCTGGTCAATTACCTAAATGGGGATAATGTTGCTGTAAAAGTATCCTGTTTATTGCAAGGAATCAAAGATGAAATTATCTTTATGTCTTCATATCTTCCCTTTGAAGATAAAGACACATTCAATGAGCAAATTGTTAGTCTTTTAGATTATAACAATTTGAGTAAGAAACTCATCATAGGATGTGATGCAAATGCTCACCACACTATGTGGGGAAGTAGTGATTGCAACAAACGTGGTGAGGATATTTTAGAATACATTTTGTATTATAATCTATTTATTCTTAATAGAGGTAATGAACCTACCTTTATTACTATGAATACAAGAGAAGTCATTGACATCACTTTATGTAATAGTAAGTGTGCTGACTTTATTAAAGATTGGAAAGTGTCTGATGAAATAAGCTTATCTGACCACCAATACATTAGCTTTTCTGTTTTAGGGGCAAACAGACTAGAGGTGGTAGGTAGGAACCCAAAAATACCAATTGGGGTTCCTACAAAAAAGATCTAGAAGATCTTAGCAAGGAAGGTGACTTCGGTAAGTTATCTTCGGTAGCAGATTTGGAGTTGGCCGTTGATCAAATGCAACATGCCATTCTCCAAGCTTACTATCAAAATTGTGATGTCAGCAATACTTGCTCTCCAAGGTTAGTTCCTTGGTGGTCTAAAGAGTTAAGTAAATTGCGAAGACAATGAAGAAAGCTCTTTAATAGAGCCAAAAAGAATGGTGAGTGGCAGAAATATAAACTGGCACTTACCACGTATAATAAAGCTATCAGGAATTCTAAAAGAATTCTTGGCGAAATTATTGCACTGACAATAAAGCTGTGTCTGCTACTGCAAGACTCGTTAAAATAATGTCTAAAGACAGGAACTGCTGTCTAAATACCCTTAAATTGCCAAATGGTAAGTTTTCAGAATCTGGGAGAGAGACTCTGTCTGAACTGTTCAGAGTTCACTTTCCAGGTTCTAACGAAATAAATGGTACTCCTAATTTTACACTCCCTACTTCAAATTGTGGTAGAAGTAAATGGGATATTGCCAAAAGAATCATAACTTATGATCAAACAAGATGGGCAATAATGTCCTTTAAACCCATGGAGGAAGGAATATAAGAGGAGCCGCCCTATTGGTCAGCGCTTGACGCATGTCATATCCCCTCTGTCTTCCAAAACATTACACTAAAACCTGTTGTTTACTATAAAGCTTCTTGTTGAATTTGTTGTTATTCGGAATTTTCTAATTTTAAATAATAATGGCTGCTTGCTGTGCTTATGGATGTACAAGTCGACCTTCAAAAAAATTCCTGGAGTAACTTTTCATAGGTAATTTCATTAATCTTTAAAACTTTTTGCTTACTAAAAATAATGTTTCTAATCCTGTTGCATGTGCATCATATTGTTCAATTTTATATGCCAAAAGCAAGCGTGAAAAAATTAAAAACTGATTTTTTAAAAATTTTTAAATTTTCTTTTCCATATATAGGTTGTTTATTAATTCAAATGGAATTTTTTTAAAAAAAAACCTTAATGACAACTTACATATTTAATTCTACAAGTTTCTTCACATTATGTGTAATATTAAGCATTACCAAGTTCTTAACTTTACAAATGCTTTCATGTGTGTGCATACTTAAAAAAAATAGGCAAATTTAAATATTAAACTAATGTTTTAAAATTATATTTTAAATAAAATTAAAATTTTATATTGCATTATATTAAAAACTTATCTCTCTGTAAAAAAATTAATTTGAAGGAGATTAATTTTATAAGTTTAGGAATACATTTAATTGTTTTGCTAGTGAATAAATTCCAATTTTTTTAAACTAAAGTACTTAGTTTTTAACATTACATTAATATTAAAATATACTTTTTGAGAAGATATTTTAATCTTGTATAAATCTTATTTAATATAATAAATCAAGATTTATTGAAAATCAATTTTAGATTAAAATATTTAGTTTCTAGGGTTTTTACAGTTGACTTTAATTTTTTTTATACTTATTTAACGAAATTTATTTACAAATAATTGATAAAAACTTTTTGTTCTAATATTGGACTCAAAATACATCAAAATAAAAATACTTTTACTATATAGATATAAATAAATTTATATACAGAAGTATAATTCTTTCTTATAAAAAGAAAAATTATAACCAAGTAGCAGAATATTGCATGCATAGATAAAACCACAGGAAATAACATGGGTAGGAAACTTTGCCACTGAGTAACAGCAAAGAAAAGAAAAATTGACACTTTTTCCCATGATTATAAATATTATATGATATTTAATTTACTTCATAATTTTTCAAGTGTATCTCAGTCAATAAGGTGAGTAACACGCCTAAAATTTCTTTATTGAAATACATAATATTAATAAGCAGAAAAAATACAAATTAAGCACTTAACTATCAATAAAAATAACTTTTTTACAAATAGTAAGTACTTTAGATCAGTTTTATTTCGATGTGTGTAATTTAAACGAAAATAATGCTTGCTTTTACAGTGCCCTCAATAAGAAAGTACCGTTTCTCTTGAAAGTCAAGGTGGGCGTGGTATCGTCTGCTAGCTACTTCACCGGCGCTCACGCTATTTCGCGGTTAGAACGGCTCCTCTTATATTCCTTCCTCCATGTTTAAACCTTATAAATCACCGGGAATGGATGGGATTGTACCGGCTCTGCTTATTGAGGGAGTCCAGTGCATTGCTCCAATTCTGTGTAAAATCTTTAGGGCAAGTATAGCCTTCGGGCATATACCTATTGCCTGGAGGCATACAAAAGTAATTTTTATTCCTAAAATAGGGAAAGATAATTACTATGATGCTAAATCTTTTAGACCTATCTATCAGCTTTCTTCTAAAGGCAATTGAAAAGCTGATAGACAGATATATTAGAGAAGTTTACTTAGTGGAAAAACCACTTTCTGACTCTCAATATGCATATCAACCTGGTAGATCCACTGATAGTGCGATCTATAACCTATCCTTCATTTTGGAAAAGAACTTTAAGGCAAAGGAACTTGCTTTAGCTGTTTTCTTAGATATAGAAGGTGCCTTTGATAAAGTACCCATTGAAACCATTTTACAATCTCTTGCTAGAAAGGAAGTTAATGACACAATCTTTTCTTGGATAGAAAATCTGCTCAATAACAGATTTGTCACTGCCTCATTTTTAGGTGAAAACATGATGATCCAAGCCAAAGCTGGTTGTCCACAGGGAGGGGTTCTTTCACCCATCTTGTGGTGTTATGTTGTAGACTCCCTTCTAGAGGTGTTAAAAAAACCAGGCATAACCACCATTGGATATGCAGATGATTTAGTTATAATCGTCAAGGGTAAGTTTGGTGAAACAATCTCCAACATCACGTCCAGCACACTCAAACAAGTTGAGACTTGGTGTAAAAAAGAAGGCCTTTCTGTAAATCCTCAAAAAACCACTATGGTAGCCTTCACAAAGAAAAAGAATCTTAATCTGAAAAAGATAACTTTTTTTGGTCAAGAATTAACTTGCTCCAAAGAAGTTAAATTCTTAGGAGTATTTTTTGACATGAACTTAAGTTGGAACAAGTACTTCAACTTTTGTATTGAAAGAGCAAAAAAAGCTTTCTGGTCTAGTAGAAATGCATTTGGAAGAACTTGGGGCCTAAATCCCAAAATTATTCATTGGATTTACACTATGATTATTTGTCCCATCATTACCTATGGTTCAGTGATCTGGTGGTTTAAAATCAGAAACGTAACTGCTAAAGCAGAATTAACAAAATTTCAAAGGATGCTTTGTGTAGCTATCTCTGGGTGTATTCGTACAACTCCTACATCTAGACTGGAGCTTCTGCTTGGTATGCATCCTCTTTATATGCGTATTGAAGCAGAAGCAGTGCTTAGCATGAAGAGGCTTAAAAATACAGGTCAGTGGAAGGAATACTCTAGATTTTTATCCTGGGGAAACCTCAATGCTGACGTAACTAGTCATCCTTTTATAAGTATACCTACTGATTACACGATTGTTAAGCATGCTTTTGATAAGCCTTATACAATCAAATTTCCCTTGAGAGAAGACTGGAATAATGTTGCTATCAGTGAAAGCTGTATTTACTGGGATACTGATGGATCAAAAATGAATTCCAATACTGGGGCTGGTATTTGTTGTCCAGCTGATGGCACTAAGTTATCATTCCCTTTGGGTAAATATACAACTGTATTTCAAGCAGAAGTCTTTGCCATTCTTATGTGCAGTAGAATATGCTTGGACAGAAACTATTCTCGTAAAAGAATAATCATCTGCTCTGACAGTCAAGCTGCATTATTAACTCTACAGAAGTCTACTATAACTTCTGTTCTTGTCTGGGAATGTTATATCACTCTGTGTAAATTAGCTAATAATAACCCCACCACTTTAATGTGGGTGCCTGGGCACTCTGGTGTTCCTGGCAATGAATTAGCTGATGAGCTAGCAAGGACTGGATCAAAAACTCACTTTTTGGTCCTGAACCAGTGCTAGGTATTTCAAAAGAATTGATCAGAAAGAATGTCTTTGATCTCTTCAGAAAACAACAGTTTATGAATTGGCACAATGCCAATGATCAAAGACAAGCAAGGCTATTAAATAGCACGTGCTCTAGCAAAAGGCAACAAGAATTATTAAAGCTCAATAGAGACAGTCTAAGGAAAGCAGTGGGACTACTAACAGGACACTGCCACCTTAAAAGACATCTCACGATAATGGGAGTTTCAGATGATCCCATTTGTAGAGGTTGTCATTATATGGAAGAAACTTCAATACACATCTTATGTGAAACCTTTTCTGCACATAGATTTGAACACCTGGGTCAGCACTTGATTGAACCTAAGATGTTACAGGAAATTCCTGTAAAATGTTTGCTGAACTTTGCTTCAGCCACTGGTCTCTTCAAATAGGGCTTTCTGAGGGGTATAGTACAATAGACCTATGGTCGCGGTGCTAGGTTCTTTTGGACCACCCTAATTTTAAATCTAATCTAAATCTAATACATAGTATATAATAAAATTAAGTATATATTAAAAACTGCTTTATGTATCTAAATCAATAACATAAATTTTTTATGAAAACTGTGTTTCTAATTAACTGGACACTGGTAATTTAGCTTAAAATAATACATTATTCTAGTTTTAATTAATCAAATAATACATTTCAACAAGAAACAACAAAAATAATTCTGCTATACTTAATAACTTGTACATATTTTACTATATAAAATAGCAAATTAAATAGAAAAAGTAAAACTACTTATATAATCAACTTCCATCACACACTCCAAATTTTAAAAAACTTTCAAAACTATAAATATAATTTTGAAAATATGTTTCAAAACTATAAACTAAGCAACTTTACAAAATTAAACATCTAATTAACTTTTAAATAGTGAGAAAATAAACAAGATTTCATGTACACAATTATTTAAAAATAAACTTAAGAGTTACTAAAACTGTTAATGAAGCACCACATTGGAACATGTCATAGAATCACCCAACAAATCCATTCAGATCCTGTAATTTACGAGTGTGGCCCGCTTAGCACCCAAACTGACTCGTAGGATGAAGACCAGATAGCAATTTTTATCATTTCACATCTGAAATGTCTCTGAACATTGACAAATCCATCGCATTCCATATATTAAATTTAAGTGATAGTTGATATAATCATATAAAATTTATAAAATATAAATCTTAATTTAAATTGTATTTTTCTACAAAATTCAGTATGATTATAGGATATACTTTTTCAATAGATGCATAGTAATTTGCTTACACTTAGCACAATATAGGCACTATTTGAAACAGGTAACATCAACTGGCATGTACCTAGCCAAACTGTTTAGTGAAGAGGTAGAAAGCTTTTGGAAATGAATGAATATTAAATAAGAAAGGGGAAAAAAGAATAAAGAATCATAAGTTTACAAGTTTCATTTATATTGCTCTCATTATGCTTCATATTCTTATCATTTCACGTTTTCATTTTTTTCCTTTAATGGCAAGCACTGGATGACTAACCTTTTTCCACAACAAGGCCCCAGAAACTGCTACTCATTTATGATTATCTAGTGAGAACCTGTGAACCAAGTCACAGAGGCATTACTCATGTCACTCCAAAACAAACCTGTTTGTATGGTAGGATGAATTTTCATCATCTCAGAAGAAAGGACAAGGAAATACACAAAGAGAGAAAGGAACATCCATGCCCAAACCAGGATTCGAACAAAGGATCAATAGCTTATGAGTCAGGAATGCTAACCACTCAGCCATCAGCTGGCTGTTTTCATTAGTTTTACAATAAAAAATTGATAATTATACAATTGAGATCAATGGTTCATCAAAACATCATGAAGGCTACAGATTCATGAAAAATCAGCTTTGAGTTTCACATCTAAAATAGCAATTAAAATAATATTTAAAGCGCTTACAAGATAATATCATGTGTATGTATTTAAAAATATTCAGGTCTTACCCTTCCATCTTCCAACTCAACCTTTAATTCATTTTTTTCAAATTTTTCTACTTCAGCTCCAATCCAGACATGCTCGGGATCATGTATCCATACACGAGCACCCTAGAAAAAAAAATAAAAATAATGCTCCACAACAAATTTAAAAATTGCAAATTCAATTTAAATATTGAACACTAATTTTAAGTTCAATAGCTTTTACTAATTCATAATCTAAAAAAGATGTAAGTACTTTCATGATGTATATAAATGTATGTACTTTTTCAAGAAACATGTTATTAAAATAAATCAAAAACCCTTCAAAATATAACATGAATTTCTTGTTATATTGACAATTTCCATCAATTGACAATTTACCAATGGTTTATGAAAAATTATGTTAACTAAATTTTTAAATGCAAAATAAAGAATTCAAGAAAAGAATTCCATTTATAAAATTGACATTTATTTCAATAAATTTTAAAATGGTTATAGTTGCTTCATTCATATTTTAAATTGTTTAAAAGAGATCAGAGTTATACCTTAAAAAAAGTACAAAATCTTGTATAAAAATGAGAAATTACTAATCGATATAGATAACAATATAGAGCATACCATTAAGATCAGTTTTGGATATTTATTTTTATGGATGACAATAGAAAAGAAATAATTAAATCTGGAAGTTATTAGTAAACATGTATACATTTGCTAATAACCTCTAGATTGCACTCTGAATTATTAATAGACATTAAACTGTTCATTATAAAAGGTATTAGGACAATTAAATGTGGTGTAACCATATTTTCTTACTATTTGCATAAAACATTTATAATAAAATATATTTAGATCTTCTTTATAAATAATCCTATACAAATGCTTATAAATTTTATCAATTTTCAGAACAAGATGTGATGACTTACCAATATAATTATACCAAAGCAATATTCTAAAATAAAATTTGATAATTTCATGATAAAAAAATTTTTCAAGTAAAATAAAAAGATCCCTTATTAATTTTTTTATTTATTTTAATTTTTTTTGTTTATATTTTGAATGTTACCTATTATCAGATTAAGCATTCATTCAGAAATAAAATTCTTCATAAACTTTCATTCATTTAAGTTTCACATTATATAATGCAATTCATTTTAATCAGATGAAAATACTTGTTAAAAGAGTATACTAAAACATAAATGAACATCCTTAGTATATAAAATATTTTCAGCATTCTTTAAAAAAAAAGAGCAGGACATTTAAACTAAGAGGAAGAGACCTTCTTTAAAATATATTAATTATTTTATAATTTAAGTTTATAATAATTAATACATTTTAAATGGCGAAAAATGGAAAAAAAAAACTTTAAACTAGATCATTATGCATAAAATAAATAAAGAAAATTGTTTCATTAAGATAATCTATATAAGAGCAAGCAGGATGATCAAAAACATCTTTAAGAATGATCTCTGATTTTTTAGCATATAAAATTAAAGAACATAATAAATTTTTTATCTGTGATAGAAATGGTTTAGAGAACTAGTTAGGCAATGTTCTTTGGACTGAAAAGTTCCAAGTTTAATCCCAGCAAATACTGAACAATGAACGATAGCTAAAACTAAATAAATAAAAATAACGTCCAAAATTAAATCTTTGCCTACTAGTGCAGAGCAAATACTCAGGTCTTTTGTTATAGGCACTTAGACCATAACGAAACAGCTAATTATAAAACATTTGATTAGCTATTCCATAAGAATAATTTTGAAAAATAATCTTCCAGTTTGACAAAAAAGCAAGGAAAACATGCACATAAACTAATTAAAATAAATGAATACAAACTTGATTACTTTTGAGTCTTTTGCTGGGCTAACCAATTTATTATTTTGGATATTTACAGATACTGAAAAGTAGACAGATTTTATTCTTTAAATGATATTAAAAGCTTCAAAATGTGACAAAATTGAATAATAGAATAACAATCCAAAATGTCATTAAATTTATAACTGAAATTTATAGAAAAGAACAGTTAGTTTATTTGTTTTCATGTATGAATTTAAACAATGGTTGTATATGAGGATAGTTTCAGTTTGAATTTAGTTTTAGTTTGTTTATTGATCTAATCTCTTTTTGTATATGAGTACTAATTTGAATGGGATCAATAATTTAAATTGGATTTCAAACCATAATGAGCATTCATAAATTTAATCAGCTCAGTTTTACTGTACGGTCACCCTTGGCACATATTTTTTTTAAAGCCAAATTTGGCGAACAGAGCCTTAATTTTTGTCTCATATGATTCTCGCGAGATGCTCGTATACAAATGAAGACCAATAAGAATTAAGGTGAAAATTCAATTTTAACAACTCTAGTGTTTACGTCATCGCGATGAAATTTAAAACATTTTGTTCCATTTCAGCATTTTACTAGAAATTTTTGCGAGTTAACTTCGTAATATATTTTAGTGTGTTTTACAATTTGCTTGACAGTTTGGATTATTAAATTCCAGGTTGTATTGCTCTTTTTCATTAATTTAAAAATTTAAATTGAATTTAAAGTTACTGTTTAAAATTGTGTTGATACATTCTTTCTTTAGTTTATGTATATGACATTCTTATAATTTATATTATTACTATAAAATACTATATAATTTGTATATACATTTTTAAAATTATTGTTTCTGTATTTAATTTCTTAAATATATTCTATTTAACAGTTTAATTTGTACTTCATAATTTATATTTATTCTTTTCCGAATGTTTTATTTTTCATTGTATTTTCATATACGGAGTTTTTTTTCTTTGTTTGGATTCTTCTGGAATTTTCAGTGGAATTCGTATTCTGATTTTCTTAAAACTGCTATTTACTTTTTCGAAGTTCCCATATTTTCCTTATTCGCATTCGTTTCCGAAGTACTTTATTTTTTTCAGCTCCCTCGTTCTTTTCAAAATAGTTTTGTGAATCAAAATATTTTATCAAAATCAAAATATTTATTTGAAATATTTTTGTGTTTTGTTTTAATCAAAAAATTTTATGGATAATTTAACATATCAACTTTATTATTTTACTATTGATGTTTGAAATCTATAAATTTGCATTTTTTGTTAATTTTGTAATATTACTTGAGTATATTGATAGATACCAATAATGTATGAAATATTTGTCACTATTTCAGCCATTTTTCCTCTTGACGTTTTTCCCAATCAGAAATTCGTCATAAGTATGACGTCATACGGCCTTGGCGACTTTTTGAAAATTTCGCCAAGGGTGACCGTACAGTAAATTTTAACCATTTAATCTTTTAAACTATTGGCTATTCTGATATCAATAGGTCATGCTATTAATTTTGGAAAAAGTATTTAAAGATTTTTGATTTGTTGCATTTAACAGAAAATAACTTGCTGTTATGGAAGATATAAAAAATATTTTGTAAGAATCAAAAATATTTTATGGGAACATAGAGTAATGGACTTTTCCAAGAAATTCTTAAGGATTAAGGAAGTTAGATTTTTTAAATATATTTTGAAAAATTACTTATTAATGAAAATTGAGAAAGGAAAATGAACTGATATAAGTTATTTTAAATGATACATTTAAAAAATAAAAATAATAGATAAGGAGAAAAATATGGATTCCCATAATCAAACTATGAATAAGGTCTAAAATATTTTTTTAAAAATAACAGAATTTCTATTTTAATTCAACTTTGGCAAATTTTGTTAGAAAATTACTAAAATAACAAAATTTGCCAAAGTTTTTCTACAAAACTATAAAAAAATCAAGTTAAAAATTTTTCATAGTTTTTAACACAAAATTGAGAGCTAGGGACTTCACACTGTATGATTTCAGAATATTGAGTTTTAAATTTTTAAATCCCAAGCAAACATTTAAAAAATAAAGAAAAATTATTTGTGAATTTACAGATAAAGTAATTGTTTTAGCTTTGTTTTCAGACAACCCCAGTAAGCAGAAAAGCCAATATAATTAACGCAAGCAAGAATAATTAACAAATGACTTAGATAAAGTATAATATAAGGGTAATTAAAAAACAGTCAGGCTAAAAAATTTTATGAAAGAAAATAAATGCTACAGTTTGGAAAAGTATCAAGATAATTTTAACCTTAACAATTCGTAAAATTTAGAAGTAATTTTTTTAGAAATTATTGGCCAAACTGAAAGGCTTCCTAATAGAAACATCTAAAATAAATTTTTAATGAAAAAATAAATAGATAGGTTTGAAAATATTAACAATTTTATAGAACATTAAAAAATATTATAATAAAACTTCATTCTCTCCATTTTTATTCTCTTTAATTAAAAATTTTAATAATTTCCAAACAATTAGTAAGGCATACTTTAAATGAACAAGTCTACAATTAAATTGATCCTAAATTTTATTTGAAATATAAAATTTAAACTTTGTCATAATGTGAATGAAGAATGAATAAATAATTACTTTAATTCAGATATTTATTTACATATAGTAGTTACATTAATAGTTTGTATAACCTACACATAGAATTTTTTTATACTTATCCATTATTTTGTTAACTATTACAATGGAAAAATATATAATCAAATAATGATTATAAATTAAAAATAAAGTTTTCATCAATTTTTTTTACTGAAGATACAATTTCACTGCAGTGATTTTTTGTAACATTTTGAAAAGAAATGTTTAAAATTTGCAATATTTGACAGCAAATTTATTTTACAAAAATGATTGATGGGATAATTTTGAGTACTAATTTTCTTATTATACACAGCATACAGTAAACTATTGTATCTATAAATATTTTCAACTAGAAACTCTCTTTATAAATGATTTACTTTTGATCAGTTTGATATAAAATCACTTAGGAATTCTGATGAAAAAAGTTGAAGTTAAGTTGAAAAACATTTTTATATTTATTCAGAAATTCAAAATTCAAATGTCCAAGTGATATATGATATAAGCACACATACATATGGAATTAACAGATGTTTATTTTATTATGTTATTATTAATAGATATGTGGTTTTACTTTATTTTTTTTTAACAAATGAAGGATTTCAATGCAATTTTATGCAATCCATTTAAAAAAAAAGAATTTGCTTCAAAATAATTTTAAATAAGAATCTAACAAGATATAATTTAAGCAGAAACAATTAATAGAAAGAATATAAATAAAGAAATGAAATATTTCATTTCAAAATGAAAATTTTCTTGCCTTTTAACTATTTTATTTAACAGGATACAGCAGAAGCATTACATTATTAGTACATCCAGAAAATCAGTAATTTAATTTCTCAACACTAAATAGATGTTTTCAGTGGTTGAAATATGAAAATTGATATTTAGTATTTATGTACATAAAATTAAGGGAAATAAAGAAGTTATTTTAGCCAAAATTACAAATTAAGATTAATCATTTTAATGTGAGAAAAAAAGCATTATTTGATTTTCATTGAAATGATAAATCATAAATCATTTGAGGGCAAAAAACTGCTTAAAATCATCAAATGAAAAACTAAAAGCATTTTCATTCCTGGTTTTTGTCCACAGAAGTTGATAAATTAAATATAATTCTTTTTTTAGTTTAAATATTGTAAAAAATTAACAAGTGAAGAAATGTTATTTTCTTTTTCTCAGAAAAAAATATTATTGCTCATTCAAACATGCATAAATGGACATGAAATTGAACTACACATTAACACGAGCATGTGAAAATGCAATTTGAAAATTCAATGTATGATAAGTAAAAGTCATGACAAGATAGAAAAACTGTTAAGCATATACAAGAAGTTTCAAATTGGTTATGATTTTGGCATTGTTTATTGGTACAAAATGGGTTTAAGCAGAGGTGCCTTATATCAGACAAACCCAATATAGAATTGGCATTGTTTTGATAGAATGGCCAGGAAAATTAAGTGGTACCAAAGAAACTTCATCTTTATAAATAATTTTCTTATAAAGATTGAGAAATATTTTTATAGCACAGATAATAGTAACAGGTATGTTAAAGAATCTACACAATTTTGGAAATTTAGAAAAAGACTTGAAAAAGTATTCTTTTTAAACTTAGAAATAATATAGAAATTGATTAAAAAATTCTCTTATCTGTTGATATAATAAAAGTTCTGCATTCTTTAAATAAATTTTAAGTTTGAAACAATTCCTAAAGTATTTTATGATTTGCCATGAAATTAATACTTAAAATACACTATTTTATGATTCCATAAGACATTTTCAATGCTATTACAAATTATTAAATGACATCTAAAAGGAAACAGAAGAATTTTCATTTGCACTGCAAAATGATATAATAATTATTTTCAACTATTATATATATATATATATATATATATATATATATATATATATATATATATATATATATATATATATTATATATAAGTATATATAATAGAACACATTTTATTTCTCCTGATGATTAAATTTGCATTAACCATTCATCTAACCTTGCATAAATTATTATCTATTCTTATCTTATATTCTTCTTATTCATTCAAAATATTAAAAATAAATAACACAAAATAAATCACAATAGTAAAACTAGATATTCACATTTATCAAACTGTTGAATGAAGAAAAATCCTATTACAAACATAAATAAAAGTTATTGTAAAAAACTGTTTTCTACATTAAAAGAAAATAGTGAATTTATAAATAAATCCAAACATCAAAAACATTTAAAAGATATTAAAAATTCCTTAATAAGTACTATAAAATGGTAAATAAAAACAATATTTAAAAGAAAATATTTGAAAACATTACTTTACCACATTCATCCCTATCTAAAAATTTTGCAATCTATCTTATATAAAGATGAAAAAGTATTATATAAAAGTGTTTATGAATTCATTTTTTATTGTAATTATAAAATTATAATAAACGAATCACTATTTAAAAATGACCGACTTTACAAAGATGTAAATACTTAAATTCATTTTATCATAACTAAAATGAGAAAATGATGAAGTAAACAAGAATATTATTTCAGTCATCATTTTATAGAAATAACAGCGAATAAGTTAGAAAAGAAAACCTACGGATATTAGAATCACGTGAACGAATTCAGTCACATGCAATCTAAAATTTAAAAAAAATTAGGAGGAGAAAAACACCAAACATCAGCAGATCAAGTGATGTGTCGAGCATAGTTAATTCAAAACAATTAATATACGATATAAAAAAAAGAAAAGTAAACGTACTTTGGAATATAGTTCAGTGGTTGTCATGCCGAATCCAGAGTCTTTCTGGAATTATCACTTTTTCATTAGAATTTTTTTATGAAAAGCAAACATGATCACCAATTGCAATAGTATACGTTCATAATCTGTGAATTAGTGAAAAGATCTTTAAAAAAAACCAGTTTTAACAGTTCCTTCTATTCTCTGGATTTATTTAGAACAACGAATTCGGAAATACAATCGAACTCGTTCTACTTAAAATAATTAAACAATAGACTTCATCATCATTTACTATTTTGGCCGAAGTCAGGTTGATATTGTGTTTTGACCGTCAATGTTGAGTGTCTGGAATGGGCGGTCCGCTGAAAGCCGCACAGGAACTCGCAAAGCTTGTTTCACACCCACCTTTTTGTCGTGTTTATTTATTTACTAGTATTTTTATAATTTATTTATTATTCTTTTTTTTGTAAATAACTGTATCAAAAGGAAAACATAATTTTCCTTTTGTGCTTCGTTTCTAAACTTTCTTTAATTTTATTTTCATGTTTTACAGCACCAATAAAATGTTTGCGGTGTATTTAAATAATGCATTAAGTATTAGAAAAAAACCCATTATAAATAGTTAAGGAGTATAAAATAACACAAAATCATTTTAATGAATTTGATAATAAAGAATAAATTAGTTGGAAATTCAATACATAAATATTTTTAGCATGATTTTATACATAAGGGCCACCTACCTGGCATTATGATTATGTGTCATATCACGGACTGGATTGATTCTAACACAATGCATTATCTCTAGCTAGAAAAATTTACCCAATGACTTTAATAATATTTAAAAAATAAGTTTCTTATTTCAATAAATACAGAACTTGATTTTCGATAGTACAAATGGAACTCAGAACTTGACCAAAAATCCTTGTTGCTTCACTGGCCTTCTAAGTAAAGTTAATTCACTTTTTTGTGCTTTTGAATAACTGATTTTAGCGAATACACAATGTAATTTTGCTGTAATTAAATAGTAAACGGCAAATCCAGTACTAATCAAATGTAAAAATGAAACACCCAATTTTGTTTTGCCTAGGGAAAAACCCATCCAATTTGCAGGGGGACCTATTTATATCGCTTTCTATTTATAAGGCTTTTCCGTGATTCAAACTATAACATATTTTGGATATCAAGTACCTTTGCAAACCTTTTGGTTATCCATAGTTAACATAATCTTTACAAATTATATGGAATCTTGAAAAAAAAATCTTTTTCCTCTCAATGAATAAAGTATAAGCAATTTTCTATGTAATCTGAAAAATCTAGGTTTTCGTAAGTACATGTTTAAGATTACTTTAATGCCTTTAAGAAAATATATAGAAATTATTTTGACACTATATTTCTTTTAGATCCATAAATTTCAAAATTTTATGGAAATATAAACCAGTATACACTACTAAAAGTTGGTGTAAGCAAGGCCTTTGTATCGAAATATAATTTAATAAACAAACATTTTAAAGGTCGGTCTAAATTATAACTTGCTTGTACAGACCATTTCTTGCTTTCACAAGTGTCAAATATCTCCAATTACTTTATATTTTACTTTGGATTAATTTTTTGGGAAATCTGAAATTCTTTTAAAATTTGCAGCAAATAAATAATTTGTTTGTCCACAATTTAACAAAAATGCGTATACTTGTGTAAGATATAATTTTATCTTCGTAAAATTATTTTAATTATTAAGTTTAAAATGTCATTTTTATATGCATGAACTTTTTTGATAGACCTGCTATGAAACTTGGACTAGGATGCGGAGTCGTTTATCTTGCTGCTGATCAAGGCTTGTTTAGTGATGTACCAAAGGAAACAATTGCCGCTTCGAAAAGAATATCAGAATCCCTACCTGCTGTTAAGCCGTATACAGAAAAAGTATGTTTTCAAAATGGCAGTTTTCCTTGATAATATTTAATTTTTTATGATCAAATTGCTAATATTGCCCTACTTGCAAAATAGCTTCTTGTGACATATAATAAATCACCTGGACTGTATTCGTTGGAAGTTTGTGTTTAAGAATTATATGATTTTAAAGGTTCTTACTCATACTTTAGGGCGTCACATTTCATTTTAGTAATGATATATTCCGACAAAAACAATGAAAATGCAATAAATACATAAGTTAAAAGTGTTGAAATAATAAAAGACAGTATCAAAAAATTTTATTTGTGATTATGTACCAAATGATTGAGAGAAAAAGGTAAGTATCTTTGGTTTTTCTCTTAAGCATCACTGCAGCCAATTATGTGTCAAACTGATATAGCACCACAGGAATTTCATCCAATTATAATAACAAGAAAGAATTTTAACTTTCAAAGAAAACAAGAAAAGATCTTAACTTTTATGTTTTTATTTAAAAATAATTATTTATAATATTGTGATTAATATTAAAATTGGCTGCAGTGGTACTAATATGTAGGTACCAAACCAAATTCTGTGAACTTTTTTTCTTTGTGGTGAAGCATGCTGCTTGTCTTAGAGACATTGATAGTTAAAAATGTAAAGAAATTATATTTTTATTTTTTTAAAAAAAATTATGACATGCATCTTCTTGAATTTACTTTTAAAATATGTTTCTTTTTCCTGTTCATAAACTTTTATTATGAATAAAAATTATTTCTCATAAATTGCCATATGATCTAAATTTAAAATTTTCATATGTAAATTAAATAAAGTTTTACTTTTTGTAAAATTGTTTCACTGAACCTTAGAAGTCTTCAATGATATTTGTAACAATATTAATATTTTTTAAATTCACTATAGTTCACTGAATAAAATACATGTTATTCATTAAATTAGTTTAAAGCTGTTGCTAAAATAAATTGAGAAATGGGGGGTTTGTTGTCTTCCAGCAAAGTATTATGCTTCACTTAAAGCTGAAGGAGTTATGAAGCTATTTTTATTTTATTATAAGGATTTATTCATATTATTTAGTTGATTAAGTACTTTCGATTTCTTTAAAAATTGTAAGAAAGTTCAACAATTGGAAATTTAAGTTTTTACTGTGCATATTTTTTTATATACAATGCTAAACTAAACTCAGTAGCACAATAGCCTATGTGAGGGCCATAGTGTACAGTACCTATATTTATTTCCCTGATCAAGGGCCAGGAGTGTGAAGCATATGTCCTGGTTAGAAGTCCATATAAAATCCTTAGTGTTTAGTTCTAAGCATGTTTGATACTCAGTTTTATTGACCTCCTAAAATTTGTATACAATAATAAATTAAAATAGTCAAAGTATTTTTTTACAAAGCAATGAAATAGAATTCTGCAATTTTCTTCAATAATGTATTCTGGCAATCTTAAGTTTCATGACAAACAAAAGTTTAAAAATAATATATTCAAACATTACTTAAATCAATATTTGACCAATTTTATATCTAAAGCTGTGAGATTCACCAATGTGCCAGCTGAATGATTAGCATTCTGGCTTTCAGTATTCCTAGATTAGATACCCACCATAGTCATAAATGTTTGTTGTAGTTTAGAATCTACTGTAAATTGACAGTTTATGAGGAAAAATTGGCTGTAATTTGCTAAACAAAACAGCATGACATTCTTTCATCATTAACAAAAATAATTGTAATGAACTATTAATATTAAATTGGCTATAAGTCAGTCCTTCGTTACTTGTAATCCCATTATTATTTAAAACATACTTTCAAAACTTTAAACAGATGTAAATGGTTGTCCTTTATATGAACAACCATTCACATCTGTTTATGACTCGCATACAATTGCAGTTTGTTATTAATAACTTAAATTCTGCAAAATTAAATATAATAGCAATGTAAATATAAATTTCATTGGAATTTTTATTTTTAAAATTACAAGCCTGTGACACAGTAGCCAATGTGTGGGCCAAGTGGTGTGTGTGTCCATATCTGTTTTCCAGGCTGAGGTAAGATACAAAGAATATGTCCTGATTAGGTGCTCAGCCTAGTGCAAAACCCACGATGTTTAGTTCCAAATGCTTGGTAATCTGTTTATTGACACACTGAAGGAATGAAAAGCTTAATTTTAAAAATAATAGCATTTTTTTATCGTAAATATTTTCTTTTTCTAACAAATGATGACTGTCTTAAATTAAAGCAATTGTGAATTTGATTTTTTTTTCTCAAAAAAAAATGTTAAATATGATAAATTGTTTTGAGATTTAATTGTTAATTGCTTTAAATATGTTTGCTAATTGAATTATAACTGAATATATAATGATTTACTTGAAATTTGTTTTTTCAATTATATTTAGAAAAAGAAAACTGTCTTGGTAGTTAAAATATAAGGGCATCTATGATATTATAATATGCTCTTCAATGTCTTTCTTATTCAAAATCAGTAATGTAAATCATATTCATTTTGATAACAAACAAATTTTAAAATGTATTCATAAATTGCAGTGTAATAAAGTTATAACTTCTGCATTAAACATGATCTTTTCTTTCCACCATTCCATGCATTTAGTTCATCTAGTAAAAAGTATACAAAATTAAATAAGATTTACCTCTACCATTAATGAATTCTAATAAAATGTTTCAATGTGCTTGGCATTTTACTAGAATAATTATTTGATGAAATTATATTGCATTTTTAAATCTTTGGGCATCCAAACTATGATCTTGTAAAAAATGTAAACCTGATTTGTTGTTTCACATATTCTTTTCCTTATAATCTTAGAATTCCTATTAGTATAACACCAACACTTATTGAGTTTTACAAATTGTAGCTCAAAATAAATTGCAAAATGATTGTGTAAATTAGAATCATTACATCAGAGAAACCTCTGAAAGTGCTTTCAAGTTACTATAAAAATTCTAAATTGAGAAAACTAATGAATTTTTTTCATATGAAATTTATTTTTTTCCTTTCTGACAAACAAGGTTGTAGGAAAATAGTCTGAATTTTAGTCTTTCATTCAAAGTTTTTTCTTACACTTTTGACTGTGTATGCATCGAATGATTTAAAATAGACTTCAGTCAAATTAGTTCTGGTAAGTAAAGAGTGAATATGGTCATAGAAATACAAACAAGGCAATTCTTTCTTTGTCAGTTTGCAGTACATTTATTGGAAAATAATGTGTTGTTAGGATTGATTGTTGACATTGAAAGAACATCATTGATAGAAACAATGAAACTGAAAAATTGTTGTCTATTAATATTTTGATTGAATCTGTATTTTTACCCAGTGTAGTAGATAACTAAATTCAAAGTAACAGTGAAACTCTAATGATCCTAATAGCTGATTTTCCGAATCAGTTTCAGAATGTCAGAAAAATAGATTAAGTCTAAAGAAGGGAGAAGAGGATGAGAGAGAGTGGCTTGTCACTTTTGTGTGAGTAATTCAAAAATATTCTTTTGAAAGTTCCTGGATGTTCAGAAGCAAGTGCTGAAGATATAGAAAAATGGATTATGAGTGAGACCCAAAATTTCAAATGATTAAAAGTGTTGATTAAGGAGATGGCTTTAATGTTCAAGTTCAAGCAGACACTGGACTATAAGCTGATGAAGCATTTGCCAGCTTTGAAGTGGATAAAACATCAGCCTAAGTGTGGCCACATGCAAATTCTTACTATCAAGCAGTTATGCAACTTGGTTGCTCGAAATAGATGAAGGCTGTGAAATAGCTTACTCCGACCAAGATGTTCAGCAAGCAGTGACCTTCATTTACATTGCTGTACATTCATATTGTATTAAAGTACAGCTTTTGTAAGTACCTTAACATATAAAAGTTGCATTTACATAATTGATTAAAAACTCTTTTTCTTTAAAAATATTTTTTCTTATTTTTAACATTTAATAATTAAAATAGATCCTTTTTTAAAAAAAAATCCAACAATCCAAACGGCATCCAGTCCCATTTGATTTAGATAATTGGAATTTTACTGTACCTCTCATATTTAATGCTTATATTCATGTAGTATAAGTACTAGTGATGGAGCAATCATTTCTTGAAAATTCTCATTGATTGATAGTGTATCATCACTCATACAATTTACTTCCCTTAAAAATGATCTATAATTGGAATTTAGTGTTCAGTTGAAAAAATTTCTAGTTGTTTCTGTTTTTTCACTTTCATTCTTTACTTCTGCCAAACTGATCACATGATTCTATTCTCGATACATTTGGTTGCAAAACAAAGAAATATGCCTGTATGAAAGATAGTCATAAATAGGAATCAGTTGTATTTGGGCAAATTTATATATATATAAGATGGAGAGTAGGTACCAGCTCAGGTGTGACCTTATCACCTGACCATGCTGTTCATAAGGTACAGTCTAATACTTGCCTGCACTGATATGTATATATACCAGAGATAACTGGAGGAATTTAAAAAATAATCATGATCTTCAAAAAACATTATTTAGTAAATTGTGTATTAAAAATATATGAATGATAAGGTATTATTTAAATACATGGATGGAAAAATGTTGGCCAAATACAATTTATTTATTTGTTTAGAAGCAGTGCATTTCAATATTAATTTTTTCTTAAAATTCTTCACAAGTTTATTTTTAATTATCATATAAATGTTTTTTTATAAACTGTGAATTTGCAGTTGATTTGTATTGCACATAAACTAAAATTCTTATTTTCATTTCAAAACATTAGAAAATATTTTGTTAAATTATATAATTAAATTAATGTGCACCAAAACTTTATTTCAGTGTTTTTCTTATATTTCAGAAGTAAAGTTATAGATAGTGCTGAAAATGATATTTAATTATTTTGATACACAAAATTTAAAATGATTGTTTTAAATTTTGCAACAAAATTTCATGATATTATCACTTGCTTTTATGATTTAATTATTAATATATTTCTAATTTGAATTCTATGTAAGTAGTTGCCATTTTTTTCTCCTTTACATAGTTCCAGATTAGTTTTTATTTATTTATATCTCAGTTACCTTTTTTTATAAAATCCTCATTATTTTATGAAACAAAATATTTTTGATGATAGTTTTGACAATTAATTTTGTTAATAGCTTTAGTTCAAGTTAATAATTTTTGTTAATACCTGAAAAATAAATATTCATATCTCTTAATACTATAAACTTATTTCTGCCTTTTCTATCTTAAAAAATATATTTACATTATGTGCATTATTTGATCAAGAAATAAATGTTACAGATAAAAATTTTAATCAAGTTTGTCTTTTTATATTTTAATTAAACTTTTTATAGTTTTAGTATTTTTCTGCCAGTGCTAATGTTTATTTTTCATGTACCATCATTTAATTTATCTCATGCTCCCAGGGATGTAGATACTATAGATTGCAAACTATAAAACTGAATAAATACATAATAATTCTGGTGATAAGGTAATATGCACATTTATTTATATTGAATTTTATTTAAAACAATTTTTTTAATGCAACAAATCAACTGGTATTCTTTTTACTAAAAGAATTTACATTTGGCTGACTATCTAACTGGGACATATGCTTCTTGTACCCCAAAGTCCTCAGTTAGGAAAACTGATATTGGCACTGTGTGTAAGCCTTGGCCCTCATATGGGTTGTAATACTACAGGCTTAATTTTTAAAAAATTTTTATTTAAAATCAATAATGAAAATGTAAAAAAAAATTATCCCACCAAAAATGTCATGGATAAACTAATATACATATTCTACACAGTTATAGGAAATTATCATCTGATATATGTTTATAGGAGTCAAGAATGGAAAAGTTTTGCAATACTTAAAAAATATTTTGAAGGTCTCAAATTATAATATACTCTGTGAAAGAATGCTGTAAATAAATTTTTTTTCAAGAGTTTTCTTAATTACTTATGAATTTTAGCTTTTATTTTTCTTATTACTTTAATCAGAAATCTCATTTTTAAATTATTAATTTAATTTTACTTTTACAAATTTAAAACAATATAAAGTCCAGAAATATACTTCAACAATATCAATGATATTTGGCAATCATAATCATATTTGCATTGTCATATCATGTTAGAAATAAAACTCTGTTCTCAACATCTTATTAACTGTATTGAAATACATCTGTTAATCTTTATTTAATCATGTATTAAATTGATAGCTTAATTTTGGTCTCATGTTATTAGTAATGCAGAAATATCATACCTTTATTAAAAAAGAAATTCAAAGAATAATGAAGTTACTTTACAGTGTAACTGATATTGATTAAAATAATAACTATTTTGATTATATCTTTTATAATCATATCCTAGATCTCAGTGTACGTATATGTTATTTAAATGATAGTATTAATAGGTATAGAAATTTATATATTTACAAAAAGAGTCTAAAATCATTTTTTGAATTATTCTAAAAATAAGTCACATTAGGTATTAGAAAATTATATTGTCTAGATACAAGGAATAAACTTTCATACTGAGGAGCTGTGCTAATTTTGATTCCCATTGCCGATCACTATTTGAATTCTTTTAAATAATCTGTCAACCTTTTCTTTTTCTTTCTGTATTGTATTGCAATTATTAATACATATTTATGGATAGCTATTATCTGGAACATTCATTAATATGGCATATATTTTTGTAAATAAAGCTTTCAAAATTTATAGTTTGTAAATTTTAAAAAAAATTTATTTTCAGTTTAAATTTTAATAATATGTATTTGTTGAAAATGTTAGAATTCATTATTAATAATTTAATTCCAGGTATCTACATTTATGTCAAAAGATGAAATGACTCAAAAGTGGAATACAGGTACTTAAAGATCTTTTGCATTGATTTAATTATTTCAGTTATATAAATTACTGAAAATAAAATTTTTTACTTATTTTGCATATGCTTGAGATGGATTGATCAACTTAACATCTGCAATGTGAAATTCTGAAAGTTAGCAACAGTATTATTGGTACACACACTATTTATGGATTTGATTCTCATCCTTGGTGTGGATGTTTGCAGTGGTTAGATTATTCACTTTAAATCTTAGGTTTTGGTTCAATAAACAAATCAGCAAATGATTTGCCATTCCATCCTCAAAAAAAAAATTTCATTACTACCAGGATTAAATCAGCAGGAATTTCATTCTCTGAAATTTGCATGCACCTTACTTATTCTAAACTGTCTACTTTACAAAAAATCAATTGAAATCGAGATATTAAAAAAATGCATTGCTTTGTGTGTTTTTAAAATTAATATTGAGTTATCTAGAAAAAAATACATAAATGGTTGCCTATATAATGGATGGTCTCAAAAGTTAGGTGTCTTAATTTTCTTATGTTCAATAAAATCAAATAATGTAACAAAAATTCCATTGACGTTTTAGTTTTAAAATAATAGTTTTACAATGACTGTTCTTATATTCAAATAAGTATTTACTTTAACTTCAATTGTGATGACTGTGAGTTGGAATTTTTTTTCAACAGATGTCAAATATGGCATGCAAAATTTTTAATTTAAGTTAACTGATAACTACTTGAATTTTTGTAGTAAATTGAAAAATGTTGAACTTTGAGTCATTTACTTCACTTAAACTATTTTTTTCCTATTTATTTTTATTTATTTATCGATTTTTTTCTGAAATTTGTCTTAACAAGTAAGGAAAATTGGGATCCATGTGTAATTACTTATTGAGATAAAATGTTTATTTTTCATGTAAATTTCAATATTTATTAAAAGTTATTGAGTTAAGTATTTATCATTTTAACAAAAGTATCAGAATTGGCAGATATTTTGTGGTACGTCAATTAGTAACTTTCATCAGATTTGTCCAATCCAGTATTTACTTTTATGATATGTTCAGTATTTTTTATCAGATGTGTTTTAAATAAATATAGCAAACGTTTACATTGCCCTAACTACAATCTTTTCTTAAGTAATTTAGTAGTTACATCAAAAATTTTTAATTTATTTTAAAAATAAAGTATCAGATTATTAAATAACAATTCCTATTTCCATTGCCAATGCCAGTATTCTAAATTTCTACAAATTTGATTTTCTGCAAAATGATATTAAAAAGATTTTTGAATGACTAAATTTCTTTTTTAAGGAAAAGTAGAATTTTTTTAAATATTGATTGTAAAAATTATGTCTTATTTGAAATATAAAGGACCAACTGTTTTCAAAAATCTTGTAATACAAATTTTTTTCTTTAAAGAAAAGGTGATTTACCAATTATATGGCTAATAAATATTTATCAAGCATGATTTGATAATTTTTGCAAGTGTTTTGAAATCTTGCTGTTAATAAAAAAAATAAATGATAATAAAAAGAATTTAAAATAGATTATTTGTAGATTGAATATTGAAGAACAGATTACTTGGGTTCACAACAGAGTGAGGCAAAAAATTTATCTTTTTATTTTTTCAAAACTCTCAGTTCTATTTGATTTCTATATTTCTGTTTTAAAAAAACCAATATTTAAGTAATCAAAGCTTGATATCTATGATATCAATCATTTTATAATTTTACTACTCTTTTGTGCTCAGCTGACAATTGTGATAGTTACACACATGTGAAGTACTTTACTTTCACCTTGTGAGTAATTAATTACTTCTTTGACTTCCAGTATTTATTTTCTACAAGTTTTGTCAATTAAAAGATGAATGATCTCGACAATTTATCCAGTTCATATAGTTCTGAAAATTTTCAGAAGCTATTGAATATTTTATCTATTTAAGTTTAATAAAAATTTGAGAGTTCCACCCTCTTCAAATAATGTCAGAACTTTATCTACCTAAAAAAGGAGGAATAGAATTTTAATGAAAGAAATATTTTAAGCACTTTTAGTCAACTTATTTTTCAGTATTTTTATGTAATCTTCCAATTAAATTCAAAAAAAGAAGAAATATAAATATAGCTGTGTATAATAAAATCATTTATTAAACTGTTATAATTTTAAATATAATAGTTTATAAAATAAATGTTATACTGACTGTTATGTGTAACCATATCGGAATACTTTTAGATAGGTAAAAGTATTCATAAGATATACTTAAATATTAATAAATAATAATTATAATTTTCTTTTATTGCGATACATTGGTTTTCTATTTAATCCCCTTTATATTTAAGTTTTTTTAAAAGTTTTCCCCCTTATTTTTAAGGATATTAATATTTTTTTTCCAAATCCTTTCAAATTTCATTTAGTTTTAATACAGAAGAAAGAAATTATATAAGTGACTGGAAGGAAGATATGCATTATAAATTAATCATGTATTACTTAAGATTGTAAAATAAATTTTGTCATTCAATCCAATGTTATTTTTTTGAGAACTCAATTTGCTGATTTTATACTTAATAATAAAATGTTGAAAAGAAGTAAAATGTATTTGGGAAATTTTAAAGTAATGAAATAATTTTGAAAAAATATCTCTTCAAATTTATATATTTTTAAAATCATTTAAACATATTATTCATTATTTTTATGGAACTTATGATATAAAAATATGTAAATTTTTTTCATTATTATATTTATGAAATTTTAACTTTCTCACACTTACATAGATATTTTATAACCAAATAATATTTAATATATATCTGATTTTTATCAGTTGTTCCCAAGATCAATAGTGTGAAATTGTTTTAAATATGTACTTTGGTTTTGAATACTATTGTACTTAAATATATTTTTTGTGTATTTCTGAGTTTAAGTAATAATTCATTATTTATGATTTTTATTTATTTGATTGTAACAATGTGGAAAGCCTCAGTTATTGAGTTAAAAATTAGTAAAGAAATAAAATAGCCAGAAATAATTGTTGTAAAGTTGCTTTTTTTTCATTGATTAAATATTTAATTTTTTTAGCTTTTGTTTTGAAAAAATAGTGGCATAAAAATATCACAATAATGTGATTAATCAAGACGAGGCCTTTGCTTGTTATGACAAAAACTTCTGTAAGGAGTATTGTTGATTTGGAATACAAACTATTGACACAGGACTTAATGAACTATCAGCTATTGATGTGTTTATTTTAATGAACTCGATACGTCATGTCGACCAAGTAAGATAGGCTGCTAAATATTAAGAATGGGTGCAGAGTGAATCAAATGAATCATTAGAATGAAGTTCTCTTTAGTTAAGTGTTACATCAGACATATTCTCATATAGAAAAGAAAAATAAGCCCTAGAAATAATTCCTCATTTGTTTGAAAATACATTTCTGAAAAAAAGTGGTTTGATGATATGCACTGAAAATATCATAAATGGACTTATAAATTTCCATGTAATTTAGAATGGCAATTTGCCAACCAAAAGTATGCAGACAACCAAAAGTATGCAGTATGAGACCCCATTTCGTACTTTATTTTGAAGCCATAGGATGCTCCTTTTTTTAATACACAAGACTTCATACAGTTTGTTTTGTGGAAAACATGCTTGCCATTATAGGAGTATAATATGGGACATAACCAGCATGCTCTTTTAATTTATATCCAATTGCATATGTTTGCAGTATATTTGAAAAATATTGCTGAGAAATCAAGACTCTTTCCTGCCCTAGATTTGAAGATTGTACTTCATTTAGAGGGTAACATTATTCTTTAAAATGTAATTGACAATTTC
Organism: Latrodectus hesperus; assembly: GCA_037975125.1. Taxonomy (NCBI): domain Eukaryota; kingdom Metazoa; phylum Arthropoda; class Arachnida; order Araneae; family Theridiidae; genus Latrodectus; species Latrodectus hesperus. The sequence continues at coordinate 10,165,928 of CM075861.1, forward strand.
GTCACAGGGTTCTAAAACAATTTTCTGTAGTCTTTGCTGTTTGAGCGAACCAACATATGCCATATTGAAAATATTGTATGGTTTCCAAGAAATACATTTTGTCATTTACTTGTAACCAAATTAATGCCATGGTGCATCTTTTCATGGCCTCTCTATCATTCTTAATAATTAAAAATTCAGATTTTTTTCACATATGACATTTTGTTACACATTTATTCTCCATCTTATATCATTAATGGCTATTACGTATTCCTCCTTTTCTGCTTGCTCCCTTAATTTTTTGAGGGTATATATTGTACAGAATATATTCACTCTTTAGTGTTTTTATTATGATTAGTGGTAAGCTAATTTATTGTCATTTGTTAAAAGAATAAATACTTTTATTTTTCTCTTTTTAGGTGTAAAAGTGACATTTTCTGCTCTTGCTAATGTACCTATGAATAGCAAAATAGCATTTCATAAAGGAATGGACTACTTGAAAGAAGAAATAAAAAATCAAATGAAAAATACAACAAAAAACTCATAGTTTGATTATAAAAACTTTATTTAGCTGTTAATTTGGTGAATTAAATAAATTGATATCATAGATAATTGTGATATTTATTGTCATTTTTAAGTAAGTGCTATTAAAGTTTGTTATGCAAGTAATCAATAAAATTAAGACTGTTTTATTCCTGTGTATGGAAGTATTTTATTTAAAAAAATTAATTTGTAAAAACAATGGAATCTCTTGAAAAATAACTATGGAGAAATAGCTACACTGTCAAATTACAAAACTTCCCTTTCAAAAAGCATGATATAAATGTAATTGTTTTAAATTATTATGAAAATGTGTACATTTTAACATGAAAAATTTATGATAAATATATCAAATAAAAATATGTATATATTCTTTTTTTTAATATACAATTACTTTATAATTAAAAAGATCAATAAAATCACAAAGAAGTAATTTAAAATGTTTAAATTATTAAAAAGAATTAAGTTTTAAGAAAATGAGAACAAAAAATTGTTATTTATTTTATTTCAGCTCCATAAATTTTAAAATTTGTTATTAATACCTAACTGTTGTTAGCCAAGCTGGCAAACAAATGGTTAGCAATATAACTTTCGTTTAAAAAATTCGTGGGTTCGATTCCTACCTCGAATTCAAATATTTTTAATGGTTAAAAATCCATTTTAAACAATGGTTCCAGTTTATTAGCCCTCATATATAAAGTGTAACAATTGGGCAATAAACAAAATCAATCTAACCCTGACTTTTTGTATATGAATTAGTGTGATTACTAAAATCAAGATTATATAAAATTATAAAAAAAAATTTATAACTCTACATGTTAAGGAATTTGAATTATAAGATTGAATTAATAAAGTTTTTAATAATTTAAAAGAAATTTAAAGTTTTAAATTTCTGTAGGAATCATGTTATAGATGTAATAGAATGGGATATGAAAGATAACTAAAACATATAAGTGGCATTTTCTTTGAGAAAAATATTTTTTGTATCTTTATGCATGTGTATGTATTTTTAATAGAGTACTTTTCTGTTATAATATGTTTAGAGACGTTTGTTTAATTTCAGTGAAATTAATTTTTTACCAGTTGGAAATTTAATAATATTAAATATTTTTGTATTTTACTTGTTTTACGAGGCCTTCGTTAATTTAGCTCCTCTCACTTTCACGGAGATTCACTCCAGAGAAAAAATTAAGAGCAGGATGACTTGGATTGTCATTCCGATACATTACTGGTACCAAAGTTAACGACTTAAGTCGTCAGGAACAAACTATTCTCGCCTGATTTCGAAGTGGACATCTTAAAACCCTGAAATTTTCTGAGGGTTCCCGAACCTTTGAAACCTGTACAAACTGCTCTACCGAGCATGCTATCCTTGAGTGCCTAGGGCTCTCCAAGCAGGACTTGGTTGACGACCCTCTTCTGGTTTTGGACTATTGTAGAGTGTACAACGTCATGGACTTGGTCTAGCGCTGCTGGCCTTTGGGGGCATGCAACAACAACATTTTACTTGTAATACAAATCACTTTATTAAGAAGTGTTTTAATTTTATTTATTTAATATAAAAGTTAAATATTTTGATTTTGCAATTTTAATTTGTAAACTAATTTTCAGAAAATTTTAATAATTGGCATTTTTTTTTTTTTTGTATCGATAGCTTCCCAGAAAAATTTAAAATATTTGTAGTTATAAGATATCTTAAGTTTATAGAGAAATCATATCCAAATTAATGTAACCATTTAATGAGAATTAAATAAAAGTTATGATTGTATTTGTTTTTCAAAGTACCTAATCATTTACGTGCAAGTTAATAAATTAAGTTTTGGAGGAAAAATTTTCAAATTAAAACTTTTGTTATATAATGCCCAACCGCTGGTGTTTCCACTTTTCAGCACTACAAGTGGAGGGAGTGGGAAGGGAGGGCACTTCATATAGTGAGGAACCCAGTGGGTGTGCCATCGTATTCCCGAAAGTGGGCAGGAATCAAGCAGAAGACCCCCAGGTTTTGTCTGACAACCCCTAAACTATCATTTCACATGGAGGATATTGCGACCATGACTTATTTAACGTGCTCCAGCTGCCGGTGGATCTTCGGTTAGGATTTGAACTTACTACCTATCCGATAACGTACACCCTAACCACTGCGCCCAATTAAATCGTTTGTTTCACATATTAAAAATAAACTTAAAAGTACAAACTTTAGTTTCATAATTCTAATTTAATCAAATCAAGTAAAAATAAAATAACTCTCTGTGAACCCAGTCAAAAAAACGAAGATATTTATCTACTTAAGCAAGGAAAAAAGTCGTTCTTTTTCTTAAAGTTGATTTAAATAATAAAATTTCTGAAAAGGGTTGTCTCAAATTTTGCTTCATAGTATTTTCTTCAAGAGGGAAAAAGATATGCAAAAAATTAATTTTCATATTAAGTGAATTTTGCTTGTCAAAATACGCTAGTAACAAGTATTTTCGCATCTTAAAAACATGATTTAGTTTGCATCTGAACAATTTATTAATTTTCTGGGTATTACTTATTAATCAACTAGATATTGCAAGCAAACAACACAATATATTGATTGAATTGATATTGCCGTATTTTTCTATATATAATTCGCGGATTATGCTTGGATAAAGTTTCGAATTCCGTTTTGTGTATTAAATGCTTTTGCAAATAATTTAATTTAAACAATAAAATTTTGAAAGAAATGCCGTTTATATTTTATAAAACGAATAACAGGTGACGCCACAACTTTGCTGGCTTATGTCAGCTATGATCAGTTAATGTAATTGGTCAATTACGTTCAAAAACGAATTCGATTTCTCGAAGAGATTATAGTTGCTATGCCGCCCAACTTGTCTAGTGGTCAGCGTGCTTGACTGCGGATAAGGAGGTCCTGGGTTTGAATCCCGGTTCGGACATGGATGTACTTTCTCCCTCTCTATCTATCCTGTCTTTGTCCTTTCCTTGTATGAATGAAGTGTGAATGGTTGCCTACCCTATAAACGAGTACCTATGGCATGTGTGTAGAGCAAAGTCGTACTTTCACCTTCATGGTGCTCTGATTAAAACGAAAGACGCTCCCAATCGACTTAAATTCGCATAGCCAAGGCATAGCGAGCTTGGCTTGTCCAAGTGTCATTAGTAACAACAACAACAACAGTTGCTACTGTCTATCGTTATTTTGTCTTGGCCTGAAACTGTTTCGTTATGAAAATATTAAAGTAAAACAGCATGAGCACATTTCGAAAATAATCCATTTCCTTCATTTAATTATTAACGAAACAAATACATTTTATTTTTAAAATATGTCTAACCTCACATTAAAAGTTATCAAAAAGTAAAATTCAATAATTAGAATATTCTCGGAATTATATCGCTTTTGATGATTGATCTTTCCGATAAGCTATCGCACTTTGTGAAAAGGATCCAAATAAATGTTTTCCATTACAAATGGTTTTTCTGCACAATTTATTTTATTTTTTATATCATACTCTATTTCGTTTATTATGTGACTCCACATTTATATAGTTTTCGACTATTTATCAATAAAAGTGACTAGGATTGCGCCTAAGTGATTTATTATTATTACTTTTTAATCTAAAAAAAAGTTTTGCGAATTAAATACAGGAAAATACGGTATTTTTTTGGATAAATTACTTACTTTAAATAATTCATTTCTGACTGCATTTTTTGCAAAGTCTAATTTGACTAGGAATTTCATTTTAAAATTGATTTCGAATAAATATTAATATTCGTATCCAAGATAGATATCGACCTCATGAACTGAAAACTAAAGCCATTATTCATTTGCCTGCTAGAGTTATAAAAAAATTAAAAACAGAAATTTGTATCATGAAGTAATATAAAATCACAAAATTCGATTTCGTTACAGAAGCTATTGAGGAATTTGCATGGATTATAGCGCCTAAAATACGATGAATGAATTCAATATAAATTTATATATTTGTTCAAAACTCGAAAGTATTCTGCCTTGAATAATTCAATAGGAAATAATCGCGCTAAGTAAATAAAGTGAGCATTGAATTGATATATGAAAGATTTTAATATAAATGGAGTTTTAAGGCACTGAAAAATGGATATATGTAAATTAGTGACACAGACATCATGAATTTAATGATTTCAAATAACTTTCAAGAAGCAAAAGTCATAAATCAAAGACATGACAATCTTTATGCGTCAAAAAAGGGATTATTTGAGGAATTTTTCTTCGTCCAATTTGTTTTGTTAAAATAAAATAAATTTTCATTTCTGCATTTAAAATTAAAAAAAAAATGATTTAATTATACAATTGCTGAATATAAAATAAATTTCTTTATCTGTAATTTTGAAGAAATTTATTTAAGTATTTCTTCGGGAGAAAGACACTCTTATACTTGAAAATAACAATAAATTTTTAAATAAAACTCATTACATGAGATATTAAATAATGTTTCATAAAGAAAATATACATGCATTGAAAATGCAGAAAAATAATTAGATTTCTATCCAAACATTTAGTTTTAATACTAAAGTTATTACAACTGTGTAAGTAAAGGCACACACAAATCCATTTATAAAGATCAAAATATCTAAAACCATCAAAAAAACTTCTCAGCAAGCTTCTTCAACCTGTTAATGGCAAAGCTGTCTCGCCAATTCTTCCCCACCTAGCTCCAGAGAAAAAGTGTCAACAATTCACAATTAAATTGCGAACACCTAATTATAAGCATAATTTTTGATAAGAATAGTTTATATTCGAAGAATACAAACTATTATTCTTATGGAAAGAGGTATAAAAATAATAATTTATGTTCTTCGAATAACATTCTGTGTACAGTGCCTCTCCCCAATATTTTAATACATTCGGGAGATCATCTTCTAATATCTGCAACTGCCTCAGGGATCTGGACTATTACATCTTCGACTGCACGTTAATTTCAATATGGCATATCAGGAAACCGGAAATAATGGTCAACACTGTTCCTCTCCTGCGCCTTATCATCGGTTCACCACACTTAATGCACAAAATGATTTGCATTATTAGCTTCCTCAATCGTAATAGGCCTGGATCTGTGCGAGACTTTACCTCCAGGACACTAATATCCAACTTCCTGAGGATTCTCCAGCACCCCTCAGACCTGGATGATGTTCTTTTCCTGCTTCGTCTCCAGATATCAAATAAGCAGAAGTCTTTAAAAGAAATTTTAAAAAATGTTTCATCTATATCCATTATGGAATGTCAATTTTTAAAGAAAACTCCGAAATTGTGTGTTGTAAGATTATGATTCGATTCCAACGACTGATGAATTAAAAGAAATGGATATTGCTTTTTCTAGATTTTGCACGCACATTTGTTGGTATAGATGTTTGGGAGTTTTCTGGTTTTCTCTTATGCGACTTGTAAATAAACTAAACTAAACTAAACACGCGACAGCCCATGTGGGCCAAGGCCTACAGTGCCCATAACTGTTTTGATGACCGAGGGCCCTGGGGTGCAAAGCATATGTCCCAGTTAGGTGGTCAGCCTAACGTAAGACTCCTAGTGTTTAGTTCCCAAGCATGCTTGATATTCAGTTAATCGACCCACTGAAGAGATGAATGGCTGAGTCAACCTTGCCCAGCCCGGGGTTTGGTTTGGTTTGTTTGTCGCTCAACGGTCATTTTTTGCACACGAGGGCTAATTAGACCGGGACTAACGGTTTAAAGTGGATTCCGAATCACTACAAACATCCATGCCCAAGGTGGGATTCGAACCCACGAACTGTTGAACCGAAGGCAAGAGCGCTAACCATTCGGTGCCCAGCCCGGGGATCGAACCTCGGACTTGTGTCATGGGAGCGTGAAACGCTGCCACTAAGCCACCGAGCTTATGCGACTTGTAAATACAACTCACAATTTATCAAAAGTGTTCTTGAAAGGCAAGATATGGTGAATGCTCAAAAGCCTTGAAACATTCTTCATATTTTAGGCTATTCACTTTGCTTTCAAAAGTCATTTTAAGAAAAAAGAAAGAAAAAAACACCAATGAATGTCAAATCTGGTCTGTAAGGAAAATTGTAATACACATTCCACCTGGACCTTTGAAAAACAGCATCGAAATAAAGTACTGCCGTGAAAGACGGTCACTGAACGTTCCAGATTAGTTGCGTAATTTGATAGTGAATTTTAGATTTGCACACATTCCTTAACCATGAGAAGCGAATAGCTGTTAACCTTTCCCTGCGAGATAACGTACGAAAACTTCTTTACCAGATGAACAGTTATGTGAACTTCCTTTATTTATCCACACTTTATATGCGTCACTATATTGTCGAATCACTAGGTGAGAAATATTCCACTCATATTGATTACTTTAAAATACTACTGGATGTAACTTTTTTGATGCAATGCTGTGTGGGGACTGTTGTATTATCTGAACTGATTAATTAATTGTTATTTTATGGCTGAAAAAACAGAAATAACAAACCTTTCTGCATTTGCAGGTGAAGCCTCTGAAGTAGACCTTGCTGAAAAAGACAATGGAACCCAGAGGCAATCTATGAAGGGGCAGTAATGAATCCTTCACAGGAGGTAGAAATGACCTCCAAACCATCTTCTGGTGTGAGTCAGGAAGCTATCGCTAGCATGACTGACTCTCTGACCAGAATCAAGCTTAAACGGCCAAGCATATCATTTATGAATGCGAAGCTCTTACCCCCCCCCCTTCCATAGATTAACTTCTTTAGCCATCATCCATACTAGAGAGTTACACCTAGACTCCATTAAAGGGTTATCAGACTTTATTAATAAAGTGGGTGACCTGAGTAATGGAACTAGGAAACATTGGGTTTGGAGTTAATAGTAGAAAATGCTGATTAAAGCAGAGGTGCCCAATGACATACAAATCCAACTCTAAGAAGAAGAAGAACTTTTTTGATACATGCGTAAAAAATTCTGTTGATCAGAAGAAAAAAATTGCTCCAAAGAATAATAATTTCCGCCAACAATAGAAAACCATCAGACACAACTGGCCACCAATGAAATTTTATTTACTTTATTTATTTCATTAGCATTATATAAAATAACTGTGTGTTGTTAAAATATTGAATTTATTGCTTTATATATGATAAATTATTTTGGCAAATGATCTGGTCACCGGATGTTGTAAGACGTTGATTTCAACATTTGTTTTAAAAATTCTTTTTTTTGTTTTAATTCTAATTCAATAAGCTTTCAAAAGCAGCATGAAAAGATTAAATGTCAAGGTGACTCCGAAAGGCTTTCAGAATTTTAGGAAAATAAATTAGATTGAAGGAGATATAAAGAATGAGAAAAATAAAAGTGCTCAAGAAAAGAAGATGAGAAGGGAAAAGATGAGAATGCCGTGTCAGTTGAAGAATGCAAAACCATTTTTTTAAAAATTCCTGGATGTTTAGAAGTTAGTTTTGAAGATATAGGAAAATGGATTATGAGACAGACCCTAGATTTCAAATTGCAAATGATGGATAATTTATTGAAAGTATCGAGGAAGAAGATGACCTTAATGTCCAAGTTGAAGCAAACGCTGGGCTTTTAACTTGTGAAATATTTGTCGGTTTTTAAACTGCTTTGAAGTGGATGGAGCGTCAGCCCGAGTGTGACCGCATACAAACTTTCACTGTCAAGCAGATGACTTGAGTGCCCAAAAACGAATGAAGGCAGTGAATTAACTTACTCTGACAAAGATGTTCAGTATAAGCAATGACTTTCATTTATCATAGTGTACGTATATACTGTATTAATGCACAGCTCTTGTAAGTACATTAATATGTAAAAGTGTTGCCTTTTCATTAAATTCTTTTTCTTTAAAATATTTTTTTTCTATTTTCAACATACAATAATTTATTAAAATGGACTCACACACACATTTTTCGAAAAAATCCAATTAATCGAATTTTTGATTATCCAAATGTGGTCCGAACTCAGTTGATTCGAATAATTGGAGTTCTACTGTATATGAAAAGATTATCTATATAAAATACTTAAGAATTAGATCATTTACTGATTCATTCATAAACTCAAACTAAAGATGAAATGATTTGTGAAAATGTGTTTTTAAAGAAGTTTAAGTAAAAATTGAATACGATTGAAATGTTTTTGCCATATTTGATAAATAATTTTTTTAAATTTCTTTCAAGTTTATCTCGTTTAAAATAAACTTTATAAATCTGTTTATTTTTTGCTAGCAATTTCCTCTCAAGTTTTAAGATTGTTTACTTAAAAATTAGATGACAATAAATAGTATATTAAGATTTAAACCTGTATATATTTAAAAATAATAATAATAATAATTATTATTATTATTTTTTTGCATTTGAAATTTAATTTTTTTTGAATTTGTAATAATGTTTTTATTATAAATGAAAAATGGAAGAAGATACTAATATATTCCGGTACGTCACCTAATTTTGTAATTTTCACATTTTATAAGTTTTACTTTTATCAGTGAAGATTATTCTTTAATTTAATCCCTTAATTCTGAGTTTTAAAATAAAATTTTTAATTTAAGTTATATATGTAAAATAGGGGGATTGTAAGGAAAACCAGTGGAATAATTTATAAAAATTATTTAAAGTGTTTCGCGTACTATTCAATAACAACTAAATAGCAAGAAAAATACTAAAAATTAATAATTTTAAAACAAAAGGGAAAAAATATACGCTTTATTTTTAATGCTTGATAAACGAAAGTTATATTACCCAAAAAATAATTTGAGTATTTCTACTTATGACATAAAGATGGCGCTGTCAAATTTTTGATATATTACACAAAATAGAACAAACTATAAGAATAACTGCACCAAAAATGTCTATAAGAACCCACAAAAATTTGCTGATACTGTAAATATCAATTTTTAATTTTAATATTTTTCTTGGGTTTAAATTTATTTTTCAAATAAGTATTTGTAAACTCATTTAATTTTATCAGCTAAAATACAAGTATAAGCATACAATTTTCATTTTATGTTTCGTTAACACGTGGATAGTTATAAAAAATTTTAATGTATTATGTGCAATAAAAAGAAAAGTATCGAGTTCTAAAGGAATTTAAACTAGATCAAATATAAATAATTTAAGATCTGTAAACGGAAATAATTAAATTATGATAATGAAATTAACACAGTGGAAAATAACAAAAATTTAAATAATGCTACAACAGTATAAATTAGAAAAAAATCAATATAAAAGCTAAAACATCAAAATATAAACTATTTTTCCTAAAATATTAAAATTGGTTAATCTTAACAAAAATAACAAAAAATCAAAACGAAAGTTTAAAAAATGTTATTACAACATTTAAATTATTATATTTTAGCTAATAAAACAATATTAAATATGTATTAACCGTGTTAAAATATATTTCATAATTTTAACTTCTTTTTTTTTTTTTTTTTTTTTGCTTACTCACACAAAGAATGCCGAAAGGAATTTGAAATTAAAAATTACTGAAGTTTGTGATTAATAACGTATGAAAATAGAAGAAAAAATTAAAATAAATTTACTAAAAACAAGCGATAACAAAATCATTTATTTTGCGCATGTACTGTGTTTGATTGATATTGATACATATTTCTTTGTTACTCTTCATAGAAATAAATTTGCCTACCTTTAACGAATTCACTTCGTCATTTCTCTTTCTTATCACCAGAGAGCAGCACAAGCGGATGTTATTTTAAGTATTGTTTTAAATACGGGAAACGACTTCCAATCTGGGCCATCTATAATTCCTCTAAGAATAGTCTTTTTGTGTTACTTATTGATAAATTTTAAGCGGACTAGAAAAGTTTTGTTTAATACATCAATGGGAAAATGTACCCAAGCCATTATTACAAGAAATCTTTTAAATCTATTTTGCGTAGATACTAAAATGTCATGTATTTTATTAGATTCATGGAGAATCTAGACTCGACTAGATGGCTTGCCACCAATTACTAAAGATAAATAAATGATCAAAATAATTATAAATGTGAGATTGGTCTCTTTTCAAAAAATGGGCACAGCTGCTGTATAATCCAGCATACCAAATTCTGAATTATTTTGGCGATGAAGAAATGTTACCAAGGTGACGTATTGTGACGTAAATATTAGGGTTGCCCCAAAACAGAATCTCCTATAAAATTCTTATAAGTCTCTATTTTTTTATGACGAGAAAAAAACCAGTCCCCAGATAAGTAAGAAAATCTGCCAAAAAATCGCCAGTTTCAGAATTTGGAGTGATTGATTATACGACATCTGTGCCAAAAAACGTTTTAAAGAGATATGAAAATGTCAGTATAATATACAAAAAGCTCTTTAAAGTGTCAATACGTTATAAATTGCTTTAAGAAATAATAAGAATTTAACGGCAAAGCGATTGTAAGCAATAACCGATTTTTTTAAATAAATACTTCTTGTCTCAGGCACTTTGGCTAAATATATTTGTACATGTATATTGCGATTGATAAATGTGCGCGGTGGACCTGCTTTTATAACGACCGATATTTCTACTCTCGATTGACATAATACTAATTTGCAATTATTTAATGACAATGCGCGCGAAAACGACAAGAATTTTCTTGTGTACCTTATAATTGCTAGCAAAATGTTTAGGAGTCTCAACACGATCTAATGTTTGGAGAGCAATCTGTAAGACGAAAGCTATCGGCTTCGATTCCAGTCAAAGATGAACAACGGACAGGGGATATTGCGATTACTCCATCTGTATGCAAATCTGTTGTAATGAGTGCTTGAGAGTTTTCAGGGTTTCTTTTCATCCGATACGTGAATCGAAGAGTTCTTTCGGCAGCAATTTTCCACCACATAAATTACTTGCCTGACAGTCTAATGTCCTTCGCCATTAAACTGTCCACAATGCACTGTCAGAACGACATACTTTATATCCGATTTAGTATATCAACATATAAATGCGGTGAAGATTTTTTTTACTATAGAAAAGAACTATATAAGATTATGCTCTTAATATTACTTCATTTTGAAACTTGTGAAGTCAATTAATGAATTCTTAATGCTTATTTAACTTTTTTTTTTAAATTAAATTTTGGCTCCTAAATCCCATTATAAATACGCCGCGTGATGGATGGATGACCAAGTAGCTTGAAACTGTAGTAAGACATTGTTTTTAAGCATACCCTGGGCACTTGACTTCCAGAGAAATTTTCGATAGATAATGAACCGCATTCACGTGTCTTAAGAGATCAAACCCGGAAGACTCTCAAGCATCCACGGTGACAGATGTATATACAAAAATAAGGAATATAATGTCTGCCTCTGATACTCACCGAGTTCTCAGAAAACCGCTCTCCAACCCAAAGGTTTCCGATTTGATCTCAGCCATTGTTGAACAAGAAAATTGAATGCAGCACTTTCACACACTTTATGCTCTTATATCAAATTGAGTGCTTAAGAATTTTCCAGGTTTTCTCCCTTTCGGCACATGACTGCGGCTCACTATTTATTAAAATTTTTTCCTGAAGGCAAGTTAGGTGTTAGACACAAAAATACCTTGCTCAGGTCATTTGATTGTCCATAACGCTTTTTCAAAATATCCCCCCCCCCTCTTGCTGTTTTACAGTATGTGAATTTAAAAGTACGACCAGTCATTCCAAAGAGTTCACCAGACCACGGTAAACCCTACGAAGCATTTTCATATTTCTGTTCATTTAATGATATCCATTGCCTTTAAAACAGTGTCATTTATTATCTTTGTTGATTAGATCTCAGAAATGCCCAAATTTTACCTTTCTTAGTTTTACAAATTTCTGCTAAAGAACACAATGTCTTTTGTAGTATGAATGTTTGGTGTTGAGGGTTGATGTTGCACCAGCATGTTTCTCTGAACCTTTCCCTGAGTTGGGCTCCAGCAGTTAGATGGTAGCAGCCGGGTGGAATCTTGGTGATTTTGAAGCTGGACAAAACTGAAGTCTCCCAATACTTAGCCTGTCACCCCAGAGGTATCATATCACTTGGAAGACATTGTAACTACGACCTATTTAATGTGCCCCAGTCGCCTTTAGCCAACACGACGGATCTTTGGTCAAGCTGGGATTCGAACTTACTTCCATCTGATAATGAGAACGACGCCCTAACAACCAACCCGCCCACCACGGATTTCAATGTTGAGGGTACAAAAAAAATTCAGTTTAATTAATGTCATTTCTCTCAAGTATTATTGATGGTAAAAAAGACTTACTAATAAAATAAACATGTCCATTCATTGACAAAATAAAAGCAAAATTGACAAGAACTTAATTGGTTACTTTGTAGGATGTATTTATATTAAAAATAGTATTCCATTGATGTGTTGTATGACATTCTTTTCTGGTCATATCACATAGAGACACAGTGGGTGATTGGTTTTTGACAAATCGGACAACGAACACTTTCACGAAAGATTTTTGTGTTCGGACAACGAACACAAATTCGTATAACGATCTAAAACTAATTCTAACGAACACAAATTCGTATAACGATCTAAAACTAATTCTAACGAACACTTCTCGGCTCCATAATGTGCAGGGTTGCCAAACCCAACGGACCAAAAATCATTTTTCATCTCTTTTGAATTATGTTGTTGTTGTTGTTACTAATGACACTTGGACAAGCCAAGCTCGCTATGCCTTGGCTATGCGAATTTAAGTCAATTGAGAGCGTCTTTCGTTTTAATCAGAGCACCATGAAGGTGAAAGAATGACTTTGCTCTACACACATGCCATAGGTACCCGTTTATAGGGTAGGCAACCATTCACACCTCATTCATACAAGGAAAGGACAAAGACAGGATAGAGAAAGTACATCCATGCCCAAACCGGGATTCGAATCCAGGACCTCCTTCTCCGCAGTCAGGCACGCTGACCACTAGACAAGTTGGTCGGCTTGAATTATGTTGCTTGCCTATTGAAACTCCAAAATTCAATACTGAAAACAACTTTTTTTTTCAATAGAATATTTATAGCCAAAATAAAGCATCAGTTTCGGTTTTGATATTATTCATAACCGAAACTGGTTTCATTTTGAGTCTCCACCCTCTTTCATTCGTTGAAAAAGTGGGAGGATGTCAGAGCAATGGTGTTAAAATGGCACCACCTTAACCAAGCTGATGTCAGTAAGGTTAGGGATTTTTACAACAACATATTAACCCTTTCCGGAAAGTCTTAAAAAAGAGAGAAAAGCAATCGGCATTTGGCATGTTATTTAATGCTCCATAAACAAAAAAAATGAAATGGATTGATTAATATGCAAGACCATACCTATCTTTAAATTTTTTTAATAAACTTAATAAGAAATTATACATCCTTTTTTTAAATTTAATTTTTAGGGTCTCCAGAACGAATTAATCGATTTCACAAAGAAATCTATGGTAAATCGACGATCGGTTGACGAACAATTCTGATAGCGAACATAGTCTTGTAACGGATTGTGTTCGTTAACCGATCACCCATAATGTAAACAAGCTGTATCAAAATCCAAACATCGAATTCAAAAGTATGGCAACGGCATTGTTAACATCATCTCTTTCTAACTCCGCACAAGAATAACGAAAATAAGATCGCTTCGACCAAAACAATAAAATCAGTATTACATTACAATAAACCGAGGAGCAGGGGGTTTGGGGTGGGGGAGGAATCTTCGAAACCGAATAATCCATCCCGCATGCCGGAATCCTCTCCAACTGCTTTTGCTGCGCGCTCGGCGATTTTAATTATGTGACCGGGGCAGATGCGAGTCCTCCCATTCATCCATCAAAGCCGCGTAATCCCGGGGCGTCAATTTGTCGCTGCAGGTGAGAGAAGCCCCTGCACCCAATAATCAAATTTTTATTGCATGTCCCCGGGATTTGTGTCCGAGGAAGCGAAATTCTCTCCTCGCAGGAGGTAACGCGATAAATATATTTCCAGGGAGGAAAAACGGTGTATTGTGGAGGAAGAGGCCTTCCAGAAGCTTTCTTCGCCTTCAAAGCATGGGACTGAAGCACATTGTAATTGCAAACATGATGTGAAATTAGCATATTCGCTCAAGCGACGCCGAAGCTAATAACGATGTAGCTCGCCTTATCCGAGTTTCTTGCTCGACACATAGCGTCGTCTCATTTCGGGTTAACTATCTAGTGAAAGACACTTGCATTTTAGATGGTTTGCCTCTCTTTGAACTACTGTGAAATGTGACGACTAAGCATTATTATTTTTCATTATTGTTCTCCAAAGGAATCGCTCGAATGACTACTTTCAATAATAACTCATTTCGTCCTGCATTTGGTACTTTATTACAATACAATTATTTCTATTTTGACTATTTGTAAGAGTGACTTTTATGATTTAATTATGGCTTAGTACCAACTGATTCAAACTCCCCAAAGTCAATTCTCGAGCTGTTAGCTTTCAGAAATAAACTTTTCGGGGAAAATTATTATTATTATTTTGAAAAATAACGATATTTACTTATTTTTATTCCAAGCACTTTTTTTATGTACTTTGGAATCCAGTCTCACATATAAAATGAGTTAAAAACAAATCGAACGAGGCGTAGTGGATTTGAAAGTTTTTCTTAGTTATGAAAAGTTATTAAATATTTAAATCTGGACTCCTTTGTAATGTATATACATTCTAATGTATTTCTGATGGGCGGCGTATTGGGAAAACCGCAAACAGGTTCGTAACAATGGTTAAAAGCAAAACTCTTTAAAAATCAAAACAAATAATAATAAATATTATTTATTAAAACATTATGATGTGAAAAAATTGACACTTTTTTATGAACTTTGGAATCCAGTCTCACATATAAATGAGTTAAAAACAAATCGAACGAGGTGTAGTGGATTTGAAAGTTTTTCTTATTTATGAAAAGTTATTAAATATTAAGTCTGGACTCCTTTCTAATGTATATACATTCTAATGTATTTCTGATGGGCGGCGTATTGGAAAAACCGCAAACAGGTTCGTAACAATGGTTAAAAGCAAAACTCTTTGAAAATCAAAACAAATAATAATAAATATTATTTATTAAAACATTATGATGTGAAAATATCGAAAAGGGGGTGGTTCCTTATTGTGTATACATTTTATGTACCCCAGCAGTTACGATAGTCGGGAATTTTAAAAGGAGGAAAAGAGCCAGACACCTCCGTCTTCATACGAGAAAATTCTGAAGTGAAATGTTATATCGTTTGAATTAATTACGTCGCGGATAACCAAATTTACAAATGAGTTCAAATCAGCGTAAATTGCAAGCTAAAAGTAACTACAAACGCCATAATCAAATTATAGACTATGTTTCAAATTAGTCAAAAATTGTGTAACCCTAGTTTAAGGTTCATTCCATTCTGTGTAGTCGGATAAAATTTCGGTGGGTAAACAGAATATGGATCTTATTTATGTAAATTTTAAGTAAAATGATGACTTTATAACACGGTAGCTATTTTTTGGACAACTTTTATGGCTTCTTTAATATCTTTTTCTTTTCCTTGTCAATAAAAAAATTAATTTTAAAAAGAACGAAAAATTTCTGACTTACTTAAAGTATGGAATTGTTATGGAAAGTAAATTTGATTATACATAATTTTGTAAAACAGAGATGGGCACTATAGGCCTTGGACCACATGGGCTATTGTGCCACAGAATTTAGTTTATACACAATTTCGCAAATTATAATAAATTTTTAAAATTTTTAAATAAAATTCCATTTAATCAATGCATTTTAATATGGTTAGAAAGAGATTTAATCTTGATAATCATAGTGTTATTTTTCTATTTAATTCATTTCTTTTTTTTAATTTTATCAAATTTATGATCGAACATTCTCAGGCATTTTCCCCTTTTTTGAAAAAGAGATTATATCGCTTTTGTCTGGCGTTTTCTTTTAAAATGGGATCTAAATAACTTGATGACTTTTAAATACCTTAATTAATAAGTAAAATGTTTTTTTTCTTAATTTAAAATAATTATGGAATAATTCAAAGTCATGTTTTCAAATTTTTAAGATTGAATTATTTAATTTTTTTATAAAAAGAAAACAATGCATATTATAAGCAATATATTTTCTTCAATAGCTCATTAATTAGTAAATTAAAATTTTAAAAAGTTCCCAAACCACTGACATTTAAAAACCGAAAAAAGCAACAAAAAACTAAAAATTATTGGTCATAAATATTTTTATTACATTAATTATACGTTTAATTAATTAATTATATGATATTTCACTGAATTAAATGTGTAATCATATAAGGCTTTGTTTACAAAAAACATGTAAATAAAACGGAAAAATCTCAAAGTAGACCAACAAATTCGATGACACTTAGTAACAACATTTATTATCTCTTTTGCAACTTAAAATTGCCAGAAAAGATTTTTCAGAATATTTATTTCATTTTCAGATATCAAACGGAAATATAAAATCTTATAACTTCAGAAAACTAATTGAGAACCAAAAGATTTTTTAATAGTGAGTTTTATCATCACGAAAAACATTATAGGTCTCACAATGTTTTCTCATGCTGTCTGAAATATTATCAGTGTCAAATAAATGTTAAAAATAATACCTATTGATCCCGTAAAGCAGTTCTAAACCAATATAGGGGTCAAGGACAGCTCAGAATCCAGCCATACGCTTTCCTAGAATTTTCTAACACGTTCTATCGGAATAAGGTCTGGAGAGGGTGCTGGCCATGCCATTTGAATCACATTTCTTTTCCAAAACTCTGATGTACGACGTGAAGTGTAGGTTTAGCTTGTAAAATTAAAGTATTGATTATTACGGCAGTACGAGTGAACAATATTCTCGATGTGGTCATCTCCAAACTTATGAGTGTCCAGACATCTATATGCCAAAGTATTCAGATCTTTGCAATCACCTAAGAGTACTTTCACCAGCGAACAGAAAAAAAATATTTCCAACATACCTATTTATTTACGCATACTATGAATTTACGCATACTAATAATCAACATCTTAGATTTAACACATATATTGTTAAACCTAAGATGTTGATTATTAGTATGCGTAAATTCATTAAGAAACACTGTAGCTGTATTTACGCATGGAGTTTCTGCAATGCAAACCATAGTTTATTAAGAATTAGAACCGATCTTCAATGAATGTCAGTTTTCTTTATACAATTATGCATGCATCCAGTTCAAATGTTGTATTCGGTGGTAATAATACGCAGGATTCATACCGCAAGTAGCTTAGTATATTGACCGTTTACTTCAATATGCTAAGCTACTTGCAGATGTGCATATACATTAGCATACTGACGTTCTACATGCTGTTTTAATACTATTCCAGCTAACCGATTTTTTTTTTTTTTTGAAATTTAAGCGAAACTTATTCTTGCTAATTGATATATATATATATATATATATATATATATATATATATATATATATATATATATATATATATATATATATATATATATATATATATATATATATATATATATAAAGCATAATCTAGTACCTTCAGCATTAATATTGTCTTTATGTTATTAGCTCTCTACAGTTTATTGAGTTCGCGACAAATAAAAGCTGAAAAATAAAATAGATTTACTGGACCGCAATTATTAGGAGGACATAATAATGCATCTATTTCATCAATAATATGGCATGCACGTTTGAACAAGAATTATATCACAGTTATAAGCTGTTGCGTTACGTGTTGGTTGCGTGATTTTATTCATTAATAAGTCTTATTGTCTTAAATATTTTATTTTAACAATAAAAATTTAATAAATAACAATTTTCATAATTAATTTCTATAAAATGAGTTCCACACCATAATACACTGGTGCCAACACGGTCTTCATACGACCATATCCAAATAGCAACTGAGCTAGATTCCCCATCAGATAGGGAAGATGAGCTTCTCATTCCATTTTTAGGGATTTACTGTGGCTGAGTTGCCACATAAGCGATTATAAATCTCACAGTACTCTTTACTAGTAATCAATCTCTAGTAAATCTCAGTACTACTATTACGATCTATATTTTAAAATTAACCTACAATAAAACTTGTCCACACATATTATTCTCAGCACATTACAAATATTCTCATACGTACGAAACAAAGTCGTTTCCTTTTTGAACAGTTTCTGTTGTTGTTTTCCTATGACACTTGGATAAGCCAAGATCGCTTTTGTCTTTGGCAGTGCTACTTAAGTCAATAGGGAGCGTCTTTCGTTTGGAACAGAGCACCACGAAGGTGAAAGTACGAATTTGCTCTTTTTAAGATGCCTCGTAATTTTGAACCACGGTCAGGTGACGATGCCACACCTGAGCTGGCACCCTCCTCTCCACATTCACGCCACACCAGCGGAAGGAATTTGGACGTCACAGATTAACGTGGACACATCCCCAACCCACGGAGTTCCAGCAGCCCAGTGAAAGAGAGTACACCGTGGTCACCCTCCCAACCACTGCCCGCGGCAAATGATGCTTCACTTTGCTGAGCTTACGGGAAGCGGCGTGAAGCTACTGAGCCACTGGAGCTCGAACAGTTTCTAGACGAGTCAAATGCTTTAATACAAGTTTTTTTTCTTACAGATTCTGTAGCTTTGTAGAGAAATAGATAGGTTACTTCCTCATTTAAATTACCATTATTAATTTAATAATGTGTAAATAAGTTAACGTTATCAGATTGTTTAAAATTAATTTATAAACAATCTGATAACGTTAACTTATTTCGATAACAAATTTCTTTAAATGAAACACTTAAATTTATATAAATAATTAATAAAATATAGTTCATAAATAAAGAAATTTGCACATGGATTTGTATATCAAAATAAATAAATAAATAATCAATTAAAAAAAAAACTTCATCTATTATTGGATTAACTGGGACTGGATATGTAGTAAATAAGAGTACCAAATATAATAACAGTATGCAAAAATTAATGCATATTTTATTAAAATAATACAGTAGAATGTAAATTTTATCTATAATAGAAGCAAATGTCTGCTATATGTAATTTAACTAAATATACAGAGACAATCAAAAAGCGTTTTACTTGCAATTAAACTTTGTTATGTTATGTTCTCTGCTCGATCTATAAAAGTATTAATGTACCTATAATTTTTACTATTAATAAGTACTATTACTTATTAGATCAGCTAAAAACATCTATGTATTGTTGAGAGTACATATACTTCATAAATTGAAGGAGAAAAAAATTATTGCGTAATTGAATTATGTTTTACAACGAATTATAAAGATTTTATACTTTCTAGGCATCGAAATCTATTTACACATTCCACCTTTTTACATAATCTTTATTTTTTCAATGAAATTTAACCTAGAATTTTATAAATACGCATTTTGTCGTGTATAATTTGTAAGCGTTTCATAATTTCAGAGTTTTCTGTCTCGGATTTAACCCCCACCTATATGACCCCTATTTATTTTCTGGTTTAACCACTACAATATATCAAAAATGTCTAAATACTTCAAATATACCTTAAGAAATTGATTGTGCTCAATTTTTTTATTTTATTTTCACAGTGTACAACTGATAGTTGTTCACCAACTTTCAAATTAAAATTGTACTCATAAATATGGGTTGAATTCCAAATTGTGGTTAGAGATTCCCATTCTCAAGAAACTTAAGATTGGTAACAGAGTGATTTGAATTTTCTAATTTTAAAGTATAATGAGGAAAAGTTTCGAAAACCACCCATTTCATTCCGCGAACTAATGCATAAAGAAGCGCAAAATTTTATTCGGATATTTTAGAAAGTCAAAGCAATATTAGCAACAAACATAAAAGCATTTTTAAATGCAAATTAATACCCGTTACAGATTTTTAGGAATGGCTCATTGGAGTCACCCTTTTTGCTGTCACTGATGTGTGGTGAAATGCTACACGACATTGCGGTTTGATGTGTGTTCACAGTGTCATAAAACACGGTTTCTCACATTTCGACCACCCCACTCGTCATCTTGCGGATGATAGCGGTTACAGAACAGAGGTGGTTGTAAAACCTAATCACTTTAACGATAATCGATTCCTCAAAGTTAGAGAACATGAAACATCAAAAAATTAGCCCTCTTTGGACGCCGAACCCGGGGGGTGGCTGGACTTCCCAAGAAGGTTTTATTGGGCCATTGAGCAAATGGTGAACATGAGTAGGCAATTAGAACGTCTCCAGAAACTGACAAAGGACAGTCTTCGGGGTGGTCCAAGTTCTTGTCTCCTTCAAGCATAGTTCGGTGCATGTATTGGCGAAGATAACTGATTCAACCGTGAAATAGCTTTTTTATGACAAAAAAAGAGGAAGAAAAAAAGATGTTTCTCACCCTTTAAAATGCTGTTTTAAGAAATCATAGAAATCCCTTCCTTATTCTAACATGCTGATCGTTTTAAGCATTTTAAAATAATTTCCTTAAATGAATGAAACTATAGTAAGGCAAGAAAGCAATTATATTTATTTCACTTAAATAATATTAAAATAATTAATGAATTAAAGTAAAAAATAATCGTTTTCTTAAAATAATTATATTTATCTTCACTTAAAATAATTATATTTATCTTAATTGATGTAGTTATCTTAATTAATTAAAGAAAATTGCCTTTTTTATTTAATTAAGAAATGTGACCAAAAGGTTTACTTTTTGTACAACTTTGACAATTTTTTAAAGAATAAAATGATACGGAAACATGCATTTTATTTGTGAAATAAAATTCAAAAATTTTTTTATACAAAAAAAATGCATGTATCAAATTTTAAAAAAAGCTACATTAAACTTGACACTCGATATATATGTTTGATTGCATCATGTTTTAAATATTGAACATTGTATCTTAAAAAATAGAATTAAATCGAAATTAATTTCCCCAAATAAGATGGAAAACTGAAAATGTTTATCCTTGAGAATGATATATTTTCAACTATAGCAAGAACTGCATTAACAAATATCTATTTATTGAAAATTTAAACACAATAAAGAAATCAAACAATTTCCCAATGGAGTTAAAAATGTAATAAACTACTGCAAAATTGATTTCACGCTATATCTTAAATACATACATTTTACTTATCACTAGACAGGCATTTATATTTAAAAAATATCTCAAAATAACTAATAAACTGTAATAGCTATAAAAGGAATGGTTCAGAATAAAATTCATAATTATATAATGGTTCAAAATATAGTTTATTATTTATTTATTATTTTTTTTACCAATAGTGTCTGTATATTTTTTGATGCTCCTATTAAATATGCTGAATAAAATGTGAAACACAACTGAGGAAGAAAAAATTTAAAATTTATTTCCTGCAGCAATTAAAACTGTAAGATGTTAAAAGGACTTTGAAAAAAACATGTATGCACATTTTCTGTTTTCGAACGTAAAATAAACCACTATTAAATTTAATGAATGCGATAAGAAAACAAATATAAATATTTGACTTCGATATGTTTGATATCATTAAAAAATAAAAATTTTTTTAGTTGTAAATCATATTAAAACTATTAAAAAACTCTATTGAAACTTAAATTTTTGATTTTAATTAAAAACACAGTAGAAAATTGAATTTACTGAAATTAATTTTAAGGAATAAGAAATAATCTCATTTGAAATATTTATACAGTGATACATAAAAAATTTTTTTGAGATCTATTCCATATCTCTCAAATTTATAGTAGTAAAATTAAGTTTCATAGAACTTAAAAAAATTTAGTTCTCTAATTTCCATCCTGTTAAAAGCAAAATAATTTAAGAATTTATTTTATTTTTTTAACATTTTAATATTTGTACCGTGCCGACCGATGGCTAAGTGGTTAGCGCTCCTGACTTCTGAGCTGTGGGTCCCGGGTTTGAATCCCGGTTCGAGCATCATGTTACTTTCTTTCTCTGTTCACTTTGTCTTTCTCCGTCCTTTCTTCTGTGATAATGTATGAATGTGGCCCACCCTATAAACGGGTTTGTGGTGGTATGGCGCGGGTAATTCCTTGACTTAGTTCACAGGTGCCCACTAATATATATATATATATATATATATATATATATATATATATATATATATATATATATATATATATATATATATATATATATATACCGCTAGTTTCATGATGAGGATTTCATTTGTTCTAAAATAAATTCACCATGTTAATTAACTTAAATCAAAAGAACATTAAAAGAATTTGAAAATTTTGGTTTAATAATTCTCTTTAAATACATACCATAACTTTTGTTAGACTTATCAATTATATTATTTAGTAGTTGACTTAGATTGCAGTGGAAAACGTGTAAGCACAGCTTTTGGAGAGAAAAATGTGATTTGGAAAAATAAGGGTTATTGTTTTCCTTAACAATATTTACTATTTGCTTAGTTTTGCCACGATAGGAGATTTCACGTATGGTTCAGGTAAAAGCAAGTTGAATGAAGTTCTGAATCGATTGGCGTCTCATTTTGAGAAAACTACAAATATTTTCACTTCAGTTTGTAAAAAATAATAATAAATATTGTAATTTTTCTTTAAATTTATTTGTTGAAGTGTAAAAAGACGGTATATGATGCCATACATATTTTTCTCCTTCTTCAACAGTTACGGATAAAAATAACAATTCTACATTCTTGAAGCGAGCGAAATTTCGGATCTTTGATGTAATTAAAATTTTGTCTTAAAAATGTAATTAAAATTTTGAAGCATTATATTACCTATTTTTAAGTTAGCCAAAGACATATGCCCCCTAAAAAAATATCTTTCCATTCTTGCAGCCATTTTCAATTTAACCTCAGATAAGAATTCAACGGTGAAATAGAAAGATTTTATTCACGATGATTTGGTCATTGTAACAAAAACGGAAAAACTGCTATTCATCAATAACTGATGGTTTTCGAGTAGTTAATTTGTCATTAATAGTGTAATAATTTAAAAAATGTATATTGTTTTCTTGATGGCGTAAAAATAATACACTAATTAATACTTAAATGTAAATGGTTGTTTTGAAATCATTAATCCAATAAACATAATTCATTTTAAGGCTGAACATAATCATCAATTTGGATTGCTATTTCATATAGTTTTAATCAAAAGCAAACAATAAGCAATTACAATAGAAAATTAAAATCACAAAACCCATTTTGGTATTACTCTAGAAATGTTTCTAAATTTTTCAAATGAAATACAATAACCACACAATAACATACTTCTTAAATAACAATAAATTGTCTCATCTAAAGATTTCTTAAATTTAATTTTAAATGATTTATAAATCGAAATACATTCAAATATCAACTCTATTAAAGGTTTTAGACAATCAATGTAAATAGCATTAATTCGACTTTGCTTAGAATCTTTTAATGTCATTGTGATATTAAAATGTAATAATTGAAGGCAGATTATAAAAAATTACGAATAGCAAATGCAATTCTTTTGCATATGTTTTAGAAAATTCTTCAAAAATTATTTACTTATTGCTCTTTGAGTTCATCATTCTTTAAATACTTTAAACAAAATGAATTCGACAGAACGAAACCTCACTTTTGTCTTGAAATGATTTTCATGTTGAACGTTATTTCAAACTTCTTTCCACTACTTTAACAGATCTAAGAAAACTAATCTTTATCGCTCTGAGATTTCATTTTCCTAAGCAAATTATTAAAATTTTGAAGTTAATAATAACTATCATAATTCAATAAATAAAACTGCGAAATTTAAATTAATAATGTAATAGAAATTATGCGTACGTTTATAACCATTATAACTATAATATAAATATTATTAAAATTTATATGCGCAATGGTTCCATTGCATGTAATAATATAAAAATGATGGTAGCAAATTAGATTTAATCAACAGAAATTTTTAAAAAAAATGAAATGACAATTGCTGAAAATTTTATTAGAGAGACAAATGTTTATTTCAGTTTTAAGCATCCCTCTTTATAATATTCAAAACCATAATGACTAAAATCTTAAATGAATTGGAAATTATTTTTATTAAAACTCAGTAAAAATAAATAAAACGAAACCTATATATAAACGTACCTTAAATATAAATATATAAACGTACCTTAACTAATTAAAAACTCTTTATATCAATATAATACATAATTATCAAGTGACGCTTATCATTAATTCCTGAAATTTACTTTAATAAAATAAAATATTTATTAATAAATCTAATAATATTTATTATTAAATAATCTTAAACTTAAATAAGTATTTATTAATATAACTAAAATATTTATTAAATAAAATAAAATAAATAGTTATTAATAAATAATTTTAAACTTTGTTGAAAAAAATTAAACTTTGGTAAAAATTACTTTTGAGAAAATCGTATTTTTATGAAAGTAAAGTCAGATAAAAAAAATGGTGTGTATTGGTGATAATTGTAATAAAGAATATGAAAGATACGTTTATGTTATCGTAATTAAAATAGAGCACAAACTATTAGCTTAAATAATAGAATTTCAAATTATTTTCTTTAATATTTTTGTACAATTTAAAGCTGTTTTGTGGTGGTATTGTTGAAGAAATAGCTTTTAAGTATAGCACAGATTGCGTTTTCGGTACAAGCCTAATTTTTGCCTCTTTTGAATGCGCAGACCTCAATCAATAAAAAGGAGATAAAAGAGGCCATAAAATCTTCCCAAAGAATAAATAGCAGACGCCAACCCGCAGCCACGCTTCTGGACACACAACAAAGAGCGCACCCCCTTCTGTCACGCAGCTTCTTTCCCCTCCCCCCTCCCAGCGTCTTCCTCAAACCCTTTCCCAACACTATAGTTGCAAGCGATGCTCAATAATTGTGAAATTATTGATGGATAATTTCTTATACTGATATTATATATAACAAATATTTCTTCAACTATTTACTATTACTAGAAATTTGATTGCTGAATGTTCAATGAAGCATTGAGAAAATGGAATGTGAATGTCCTTTTGCATCGTTATGCAAATATTCATGTATATGTTTTTAAATTATATATTTTACAATGAAAATATAAATGAAAAAATATTAGTTGTTTATAGTTAATTGATATAACAATTATTTCTGATGAATAATTTGATTATTTTATTCCTTTTTCCACATTCTTAAAAAAAAGAATATTAGTGTTTCGGATTAAATTAAACGTAAGAATCAACTTCTTTTGGGGGTAGTTCTATTGGAGCAATTTTTGATTGGAAGAAA
Source organism: Latrodectus hesperus (assembly GCA_037975125.1). Classification (NCBI taxonomy): domain Eukaryota; kingdom Metazoa; phylum Arthropoda; class Arachnida; order Araneae; family Theridiidae; genus Latrodectus; species Latrodectus hesperus. The sequence continues at coordinate 10,191,597 of CM075861.1, forward strand.
AATCGTAAGATTATTAAATTCAATTAGAGGAAATTGAACAAGGTTGATTCTTTTAATTCTTAACAATGAACATTATGGATTCTCATAAGGAATTGTGAATTCAATTTTCTATAAAAATTTTAATACTCACTCAACCGCAAAGACAATTTCATTGAAGCTACACCAAATGCGGATTAATCACATTCAGCTAGTGCTTTAGAGGCAATATATTCTTTCTTAAATTCTAGTTGATTTTTTTTATAATTCTTTCGCATTTTTTAATATTGTAATAGAATTTTAATTAAAATATTTTTTCTCCATTTCGTAGGAAAAATAGAATTTCAGAAGACATTATTCACTTCAAATTGTAAATATACTAAAAATGATTATTTATTTCTTTATATTTGTAAATTGATATCAATTAAATATATTTCTTTTTAAGGTAATACATTTTGAATATTCACAAGAAACATGTAAGCAAAAAAAACAAACAAAAGAAACAACATGTTTTTAGTAATTTTTTACTTCGTTAAGTAATATTTTCAAATTTTTTTCAGCAGAAACTTTTCAGTATATTTAGAAAATTAAAAAAGAGACAATTGGTTATACATTATTATTATAAATAGCAATAACTATGTCGCTATGTATGATAATAATGTGCTAAAGCTGATGCTAATTTTTGAGCTGGCAGAAAGAACATCATAAACTAGATAAATTGAATTCACTAATTTTCCCCCGGTAATACTTCATGGGTTGCATGTAATAGGTTTTATAGTTTTTTAATCCTTTTATATAACAAAAAATATTTATATTTTATTTATATAATATTTTTTAGAGTGAAATACTTGACCTAAAATGAAAAAATAAGTGATATAAAACACTTCATTTCTTACTTAATTATCAAGTGAAAGTTTCACAAGGGACTTCTGTATTAATAACATTAAATTAGATTACGAATCTATGGTAAAAATTATATACCATAAATAAAAATTAAAAAAAAAACATTACACTGAAAACTATTAGATGTTTCTGGATTTAAATAGTTTTTTGACAAACTCTTAATATTGCATTGATATATTTTTCAAAGGTTAATATATATTATTGTTAGCAAAATGTTTTTCTAAAGTTTTGTTAGTTATTTCTGTAGTTGCTTAAAAAGATAAAACGAATGTAAAATTTATACGTAAGAATTTCGTTATTGTTTTAGTGAAATTGCGTTAGTATTTTAATATATGTTATGGAAAAACTTAGCTCTTAAATACGAAAAATAATTAATTTCTTTTTCATAAAAAATAACCCCAAGCAAAGTTTTTAGCTTGTTTTAATAATTTTCGGTATAAATCAAGTAAAAAAAATTAACATTTTATCTATCTTAAATTGAAGTTTTAATATTTGGTTTGTTTTCAGTAAATAAAGCAATAATTAAAATTAAATGGTGCTAATATCAAGCATTGTGATTGGGGAAATATTTTCTCAATTACGATGCTTGATTTTCTTTTGTACTCTAATATATATAAAGACTCGAAAATCCAGTTTACAGATGATATTGAGTAAGATTTTCATTAGGAAAAAGACTAGTTGATGCTGATAATTATTAATGATGTTGAAAGAACGTTTAGATTTTATCTATTATATTACAACATTGTAACATAGCATATATATTTCTAACAAATTAATCCTAACTATAATGAAGTTTATAATTACATTGCGACGTTTTTGAGTTGTAAGTTAATTAATGAAAGCGTTTGCTGTTACAGACGTGATGAATAAATATATAGTTTATTTCTCTAAACAGAGAATGAAAAATAAAGAAATTCATTAGCTTTCCTATTAGAGATTTTAAAACCATCGCAAATCCATGAATCGGATGATTTGTTAACTATTGTAAGATGGAATTTTCTCTAATGCCTCTCCTCCCATCCATCATTCATAAGTGCATTTAATTTCTCATTCATTGGCGATGGATATCTGTTCCTCTCCATTGAGTCTCGCCTTCTCATTATTTCTGGAAATAGCCTTTCAGAATCCATTCCCTCCCCCATTCATCCCAGATAAATTAAAAGCAATTCCGAACAAACGATGAAGCGAGTGCCATTATCTTCCTACGCTCACCGCTATCCCCACATCTCAATGAATAGACATCAAAAGGGAGGATGGTTATGAGGAGATGCCTCGTCATCCGGTCGCCATCTATCGCAAAGTGGGTGGAGCGCTTCCATGGCCAATCGTATGCGAGAAGGTACGGCCAATGATCAGTAGCCATGAGTGACAGATCTGGTAGAAACTGAAGGGGTTTCATATTTGGCAAGTACTCGAGGATTTTTCTTAGTAATAATGTCGCCAAGCTAATGAAAGGGAAGATATTGCGTAATAAATATTACCGCCGGGAATTAAAAGTTATTATGATCGTTTTTTTTCCGTAACAATAAAATATTTTAATCTGAATCACTGAGAAATATTTCTTTTATGTAATTGAATGTGTATCTACTGTTTAGCATTTATTTGTAAAACATGAAATACATTTTATAAAATATTGAGGCTTTCTTTTGATAATAAGTAAGTTATAAAATTCTCCTTTTAGCTTTATGTCCGACATACTTTTTAAAATGTTATTCTATAACTAAAAAAATATGATAGTATTATTTTCTTACTAATTACATTTTTCCTGAAATAATTTAAATTTATTAACCATAACTGATGCTTAAAATAACATAGTGCTAAACCTTAAAAAGTTATTTTTCATTTTATCGAAAATTTTTTTTAATTAGAATGGAATATAATTAAAAAAATTTTTGTTAAAGATGTGCATAACACTTTAAATGATTTAATAGAAAAATTTTAGCAATTTTAATCTTAATTTAAATTTTTTGAAATTCTCAAGTAATTATTATGTATGATTTACCTAAAATTTTGATTAGAATAATTTTGTTGACCCAGTAGAAAGCTTCCATTTAAAATGAGCATAAAGATTAAAATAATAAATAAGAAGTAATTACATAAGTGCATTTTTTAAAAAATAAATTTTATAGTGACCAGTATGAAATATTAAAAAGATACCATTTTAGAGTAGTTTCCTATAAAAATCATGGTCTTTCCATGCGAATTCTTCTAAAATCCATGTTTGAAAATAAAATTGAATCTATCTGGAAAATCTGCTGTTCAACTCGCCATTATTAATAGATTATTATGGCGTTACTTTAGGAAAATAGGAAAAAAATTAGAATGTTTCTTACCAAAGTAAAATAATTTTATAAAAAAATTAAAAGAACTGTGTGTATTTAGCTATATCTATATTTGATTTTAAATTTCCTTCGCACCTTTTTATGAAATAGTTTAAAAATTCATATTTATGTGGAAATTTTAATATAAAGTAAGAAATTTTTATTGGTATTTATTCTTATTATTATTACCCAAAAGGGCTTCAAATATTTTCAGATTTGAGAGAATTGCAGTGTTCGAAAAAATTTTTACCGCTTGGATTTGGACTGGAAATTTAAATTTCAATTTATTTAATTTTTTTCACAATATTAATTCAGTAATTTCAAAGTAATTAATTTTTTTATGAATATTTCAATTCTTAAATTTCCCTATGAGAAGTAATTTTAGAATCAAACTTTTTTTATCATGTCATAAAATTAATTCAGAAATAACCCAAAGTCTTCTAGTAAAGCCACAATAATTAAACTTTTTTTTTGTAAAAAATATTCTAATGAGCTTGTGGTTTCAATAACCAGTACCATATTTAAACATGCATAAAACTCAACACAAATACCTCCTTATAGACATTTGTAATATCATAATCAGTTAATGTCATATGTATGTATATATATTTTCCTTTATTGACTTTTTTAATTGATTGCTTAGAGAAGGTTAAAATGTTTCTGGAACGTTTCTTGTAGCAGAAGCTCTGTTGTCGTAGTGCATTCAACTTTAATGATCTACAGTATCCAACAAGGAATGCAATAATTTGCAATTCGAAATTTTTTTAAACATTGAAAATACCTTTTATATTCTAAATTTAAAAAAAGATTTCTGTTATATTCTAAATAAGGAATGCAACAGTTTGCAATTCGGAATTTTTTAAATATTAGAAATTTCTTTTATATTCTAAATAATATTTCGAATATAAATCTAAATATTATTTAGAATATAAATGATGATTATAATCTGATGTTTCAGTATAGTTATGCATGCAATTTGGTATGAATACTGATACAGTATGTTATGTACACTGATGCTGTTTAGTGTGTGTGTTGTGTAGCTTGTTACATGCATGCACTCAGCTTTTACATCGGGCAAACATACACATATTATATATCCCAACTAAAACGACTTCTACGAGTAAAAGCAGTTTTAAAGCAAAAAAACGAAATAAAATCAACAATTAAATCCATAAAGACTCAATTTAATAACTTGCTTTCAAAACTTAACTCTAACTATAGAACAATTAATTGCTTTGCAAGGAGATCAATTTAATTAATTTTTGTGATTATAAAGATCTATTGTGAAACAGTTGGGATTGGTAAATCAGTCATCTTTAAATGGCTTTACAATGTTTTAACTCATATATTTTTAACTATTATTTTTACTTAAATTCTGCATGATATTACACCAACTATAGTGATAGTTGTGACTGACTCATAGTTTTAAGGGGTAAAAACTAAAATAGTGAGAAAGATTAACGATAAAAATTAAACAGATTGGTAAATTTTAAAATGGGATGCAAATTGGCAAGCAGAGGAAGTTGGAGATCATATACATATACACATAAGCTTTTTTTATTTTCTCGGTACATTTTATTTCCAAATTCATGTTTATGAATTATGACAAAATAAGTGAGTTACTCATCCTTAAAAAAGATCAGGACAATAAAATCTTAGTAACCTAGCTGTAGAAAAGGAGAATGAATGCATGAACAAACGGTCTAATTGGTATAATATCTGAAAATTTATCTAATTTGTTCCGTTAATCATCAGTTACAGTTAAATAAGATTTTGTATGAAATAAATGTATTTTCATTTGATATTATAAAATTAAATCATTTTGAACTATGCAAAAGTAGGTGAATTTATTCCCCGCATTATGGGAAATAATTTTTTTCAAGCACTTGTGTTACAATGAGATTTTTATTTGTCATCATCCTTATTTCAAGATATTCAAATTTTTAGTGATCAAATATTGTGTAAGATTTGCTATTATTAAATCATATAAGTTGTCTAATTGCAATTGATTTATCATTGATTTATTTTTACTTAACTCTTGCTCTATCTATTAGCAATAGAATTTTGGATAATGCTTTGTTACTATTTGCATATAAGATATATCGCGGAGATATTTCTTATGTAACTGAGACATTGTGGAAATAGAATTTATTTTAACAATTACTCAAACTGAAAGTCTCTAGCTGTTAATAACTTAATTCTAAGTGTGTTTTAATAACAATATTTCTGTGACATTCTTGGATATTATTTTTTATAAGAACTTTAATTTTGTTATCATATTTTAATTTGACCGTAAATATATGTGTAGTTTCGGTAGTAAATAAAAAAGAAGAGAACATTTTTATTTCCAAAATTGATATTTAAAATCTTTTATTCTATAATTATATATTTTTAAAAGATATTTGCATGTAGATGGATATCCATCCATCTATATACGATGATGTGTATGTGTAATATATTTTTTCTTGATTGATAAAATTTGGTTTTGAAAAGAAATCATATGGCAAAACAATATTAGTAAAAATGAAAAAATGTATACATAGAGAAATGTAATTTTTTAAAATACTTCGTGATACTTTCTGATTGATGAATAAAATTTGCTTATAAAAAGAAACGTTAATGAAAAATGACAAGAGTGAAACATAAATAAATAATAATCCTTGAAATCTTTTATTCTATAATTATATATTTTTGAAGCATTTGTTAAAAATTATCTCAGGAGTTATTTCTTTTGTTTGATTAATAAATTGTCCTTATGAAGACTATAAAATAGTTTAAAAAAAATGATTGTAAAAGTGATAAGGTTTTAATGACGGTAGTACTAGAGAAAATAATGTAATTTGATAAAGTGACAATTCCATAATATTGTGCTTACTTTTTAATTACTTATGTTTCTCCTAACTAATTATACTTTTTAAGTTCAATACTATGTATGCTTTTGTTCTTATGAATAATTTTAAAAAATACATAGACTTTTGGTTATTTAACATAATAAAAGGAAAAAGCTCACTTGAATCAAAATATCCAAATAAAATATTGTTTTATAATAGTTATATTCATTTATGTGTGTGCTTCTCCGTGAAGGTAAGCTGATTTAATTCAATTTGAAAATTAATGGTCTGCATGCATTACTAAGTAAAATTTTCATCGTTTTATAATTCTAAAAAAATGCTTTTTATATGCACTTTTTATGTTTTTTAAAATGCATTTTATGTGCATTTTAACTATCAAAATGCTCTTTGAATTTAACTTACTTTTGTTGTGAAAATGGCTTAAACCGTGCTTTTTATTGCTAATTCGGATTCTACGCAATATTTGTTATGCTTTTATCCAGGAAGAAAATCTTCAAGTGGAGAATACTCTAATATTATTATCAGTTAATATAAATGCTATATTCAAGATACACTTTGCATACTATCATATGGAGGCGAATATTAAATTCTGATCAATTAATTTAAATACTATATTCATTATACAATACTTTACTTATGAGTGAAAATTGGTAATTATTATCCTTTCTCCGCTTGAAGAATACAATGAATGTTCTTTCATTTTATCCACATTCTAGAAATATAGAGAACTCTGCGTAAAATATATTCGGATATTGTGATTAATAATGAAACAACTAAAAGGTAACCGTAACTATCATTTTCATGCCACAAACGAGTTTCTTAAAAATTTCTATTGATTTCTCATGTTCTACATATATATATATATATATATATATATATATATATATATATATATATATATATATATATATATATATATATATATATATATATATATATATATTTATATATATAATTTAAGAAATTAGAAATTTATCCAGAGACTCTTTAAGAATAATTATTTTATTGCATTATTAACACTTTTCTTCAATCTAATGTGTTTTGCTCGTGTAGCGGGGAGAGGAGGCTACCAACTCAGGTATCAGCTCCGTCACTGGATTGTGGCTCAAAATTAGGAGATAGTTGGCTGTGCTGAGAGGTTCCAATCAGACAAAAAGACGTTTACTTAACCATTTGTGAAAGACAAGCTTTCAAAAAATAAATATTAGTATATGTTGGACAGCTATGCATACAAGTTAGACATTATTACATAATAAACAACAAAAGTAAGTATGTTACGATGATACAAAAAAGAAAATCTGATATTCTTTTTATTTCATTGAAAGGAAATACAAATTTAACTTTTAAATGTATGAATTTTCACTTTTAATTAATAAAATTTGAAATCAACGTGAAAAAGGGCATATTTAATAGAAAAATACAAAAAGTATTTTTTTAATTTTGAAAAAACAAAGCATTGACGTATTTTTTTTTTACACTACAAAAAAGCAACATATTTCTTGCGTAAATTTATCAGCCAATTTAAAATACAAATATTCGTTACACTTACCTTGTTTTCAACAGAAAGAAATTTTTCCTCATTTTATTACTTTTTCTATAACTAATCGTAATTAATAACACAAGCCGATATGGACTTGTATTCAGAAGTGCCAAAAATATTAACTATTTCAGGTAAAGGGGTGAATTATCGAGGAAATTTAGTTGCATTCTGAAGCTATAAAGTAAATGTAATTAGTATGAAACAATAAAGTAAAATTACTAAACTATAAAATGTGTAAAGAGGTATCAGGTTTTAAGCAAATAAAGATTAACATAATTATGCATTTAAGAATTAAAAAATGTGTGAGAGCAAACACAAAAATTGAATAAAAACAATGGCAAAACAAAGTATAATAAACACGTTCATCAAAATAATAGTGATAGCTGTAATTAGAAAGAGTATGAAATTAACCCAAACTCAGACTATAAGATTTTGTACGAGCTGCACAATAAGGGAATTGTTTAAAATAATATCTCAAGGAATTAACTTGCAGAGAATACAACAAGGTTTTTTTGTTGTCTTTCTTGAATCTTGCTCTCTAGCGTAGGGGCAGATCGCGATCGACCGATGAACCGCCGAGATGTTTTGGGTGATCTCCGATGCTAATTTTCATGATTCGCATAGTAAAAAGATACTAGTTTGACCCTCAATCGTCAATGAAGGTGATAGCGAGACTAATTAAAATTTAAAAGTATTTCGAGGCCCAAAAATGTCTGCCCACCCTCCTCCAGTGGATACTGTAGTAGATCTGAATTCATCCAATAAATATTTCAGTTCTATAGCGATTGGAAAATTTTAAGAAATGTGTTGCTGCTTGGAGGGCGCTTATGCTTGTTAATTTTTTGTATCTTTTCGCTAATGTGGTATGAAAATTTGGAGGATAATTGTAACGAAAGCGTATAAAGGTATAGTGTCATTTAATATAATTCTATTTTAAATATTTCTGGATATTTTTTGTTTGTATAATACTTAATTACATGAAAATGTTAGAAAAACGCAGGAAGATTTCACATATTATCATAAAGTTTAAGTTTTAATGGGAGTGTAATTCAGTTACTGATCATAAATTAACCTGCAATTCTTGGTTTTAAATTTTTAGTCTAACGCTGCAGTGATTATTTCAAAAATTCCGAATACTGTGAATTATGTACTTTCAATGATTTGTGGATGAGTAATTCATCTACATATCATTGGTAATATATATTTTTGTCCTTGTGCTTGGCAAACTTTTAGAAATTATACTTTATTTGTGTATGAAACGATTTGAAAATTAGTTTTTTCAGACAAGTCCTAAATATCGTAATATTTTTAAATTATAAATAAATTTAGAATTACAAAATTGTACATCTCTTGATTCAAAGTTTGATATTTAATCATTAATTCAAATTTAATCAAAAAATTAATGTCTTTTCTAACAGGAGTGAATATTATTGCATGCAAATCACAGAGAAGCAAACACTTAATTACTTCACTGTAATTTGTAAAATTTTAACTGATTTTATTTACTGTAGTATTGGAGATTCATTTTATGGATTTTGTATAATATTTTGATTTCTATTCTGACCGGAGTACTCAGGTTTACAATTCAGCAGTTCATAGGTTAAATTCCCGATAAGGATATTGCTTTTATAGTAATATGGTGTACATATTAAATTTTAGGTCTCGGTAAAAGCAGTTCACGTGTTTAAAAAAAGTAACTGTAGAACAACAAACAAAATAAATTATAATCCATGCTCATATTGCAAAACTCCAATTTCTAATTTTAATTAGAGGAAGAATTGGTTTCACAAATTTCGACCAGAAGTTATCGATTATTATGCCGTTGCCACAAAAAATAACTTTAAACTTCACATTTCATATTTTTCGACATTAAAATACTGCATATTATTTTTTAAAATATTATGTAAATGAGATTATTTACTTAAAATGACACGCAATTCCTAAGCATTTATTAGAAAATTTATTATGCAATTTAATCATTAATAAATAGCAAATAAACTTTTTGATCAGTCCAATTTATTAAGAATAATCCTGAATTCCTCTTTAAATTCCTTTCGAGAAATAACCCTTTTTACACGCATTTCAAATTTAAACGAAGAAGCTGCTTATTACCATCCATTTGTTTGAAGTTGCTAATGTTTAAGCGTGCAGTATTTGGAAGACTTGGCGACGGAGAAGGGTGCCACACGCCAACACTGTTTCGAAAAGTAGGCGGAGCCTGTTGTGGCAGTCCCTCATTGGTTAAAATCTTTTCCAATTATCTGGACATCGTCTCCCCGTGCGAGTGAGAAGGTATTGAAAGAAGCGGCCGGAATCATGAGAGCAGCCCAAGACATGTGCCTCCCTGAAGATGATCTGGAGAAGGCGAAATTTGATTTGAGACTTCATTCAGACCCTATGAGGCATCGACTGTCATCCATGGAGAGCGGTAAAAGGTCTCTTGACGACACCAAACTCTCTTCCCTTAAAGACGGATCGGACCTCAAAGATGACAAAAACAGGAAAGGTAAGAACAGTTTCAAAATTCGAATCATAAATATTTTTATTCTTTTTACTATGCTTACTGACTTAATCATCATTCATTGTTTTACTCACTTTTTAATACAATTTTTCAATTGTAACTTTCAAAATCAATGGCAACTGTGTCAAAACTAAATGTATTATATGTGATGTCGCCGCCTGATAACCTAAGATACAGACCGGGTGCTCCTTCACATACGTTTGTGTATGTGTTATTATTTAATACAGTTTCACCAGTTGAAATAAGAAAAAAAGTTTTAGCAATCTGTAAAATTGACTTTGTTTTGAGCAATAATGTCCTAATGTAATAGGCGTCCTAACAGAAACTTTTGATGAAAGTTAAACTAAATACTCTGTTTTTATATCAAAGTATTTAGTATCCGCATTTTAAGCTCTTAAATCGAAGCACTCGAATCTGTTAAGATTTTATCAAAATTCTAAAATTCTGTTTAAATTGAAAGATTTAAATTATTTATTACATCAGTTAAAATCAGGATTCATCCGTCAAGTTTCATAGACTTCAACCCAGAGTATTTGGAATGCCATTCTGTACCTCCTACATATAAATTCTTGTATATATATATATATATATATATATATATATATATATATATATATATATATATATATATATATATATATATATATATGTAATAGTTTCTCAGTGTTCTGAAGTGAAATAAAATAATTAATTCACAAGTGTGTAAATTTCTGCCCTTAACTGCTTTAAAATATTTTAAGGTGAATAATTATTTTCTCAACCATATTTTTTAAATAAAATAATATCAAACAAACAGTTAATTTGAAACATTATTTACACAATCAGATTTCTTTCTGGGGAATGTCATTGATGATGAATGAAAAAAGAATGTTAAGGAAAGAGAGAGAATCTGCTTGACTAATAGCACATCCTACAATGCCAACCTCCAGTTACGTACTAAAATCAAATTCTGTTATTATTAATTTTTTTAAATTTCTATTCATTCTTAATAATTTTTTAACGTTTTTCGATGATAAATTATTCTACTTAGATTTAAATTAGATTAGTACTTAGATAAGAATTAAAAAATTTTTTTATTAACATCGAAAATGATAATCAAAAACCAAACTCTTTTAATTTTACGATTAAAACTTTTTTATGATATATAATCTTATTTAATATATAAGGTTGTTTCAAAATAAATAAACAAAATTTCTGTACAGAACTAATAAATCTAACATTTTTTTCAATGTTTAAAATAAGGTCACTAACCTAAAATCATCTGTTGTTTCTTGTTTCTTCAATTTTATGTGAAAACAGTATTAAACTTATTTAACAATGTCCTTGCATTAGCAACCCTGCTATTTAAAACGATGTATATCACCTTGAATATATCACAAGTTTTAATTGTTTTCGTTCTTTCTGACGAACGAATCGACCTCTTATTTTTGTGTTTTAAAAGAAATGAAGGTTATCATATAAAAGTAAATTATTAACTTCGGACAGTTCATTAATAACTTCAGATTATGTGCTAGAAAAGTGCTTAATATGGCTATATTTGTATTATGTGCTCTTTTTTTCTAAATGTATTTTTAATAACATGGAATTTAATAACAAAGAATGTATTATATATACATGTTGATATATAAATGATGTATTATATATGCATCAAGATTTATAATGTATGTATTATTATATGAACATGAGTATGAAGTGGAGAATTTATTGTCTCCAATTGATTGCTTTCAACCATAACTACCAATTTGGATACTTGTAAAAAATTATGAAAAATACTTCAACAAACATATATTTAAAAAAATTGTAATCGATGAGATTATTTGTAACTTCACAAAATTGTATGTTTGCCTTAATTACTAGCTTAACTAAATATGGCTATATAGTTTATGGTAAATGTTATAAAAATATGCATATTTCTTACTTGATGCAAGTTAATTATTTTTTCATCTGAATGGTTTTTATTTTTAGATGCATAAGCAATTAAAATAATTGGAACTAGGTTATTTCTTCAATTTTATAAAGATGATTGAAAATCAAATTTTCTTCATCGCATTCAATAACTTTTCTGATTTCAAAATGTATGAATGATTTTCCTGATATCACATGATTAAAACAAGCTTATTAGCGTTTATTTTCCTATTATTAATTAGATCATATGTGATACGGTTAGCAATTCATTTTACGATCATTACTTAAAGAGATATTAAATTTTTACTTAATTACACTTATTGATCTTAATTTCACATGATTAATATTAATTGAAATTTTTTTAAATGTAGTATTCATTAATTACTTTTTCACTTGCTGCAAGTGAAGGTATGTTTTTAAATATATACTCTTCGCTTAAGTTTTGAACTGTTTTCATTAACTTTATCATTTGACTATTTAAAAAAAAGTATTAAGTGAAATTTTTACACGTTTATATAACAATTTGATGCTGTTGTCTTGTGCCAGCTAGACTAGCAATATGGGGTGTGCTCTTTCACTTTTCCAACTGAACCGTAATTTGGTATTAAGTCCGACTTCCTCAGTATACACATGCCCTTTTATAGGTATACATTTATAGGGGAAGCAACCATTCAAAATAGATTCATACAAGGAAAGAACAAAGACAGGAGAGAGAAAGTACTGTCATACCCAAACCGAGATTCAAACCCAGGTCCTCCCTATCCGCAGTCAGGTGCGGTAACTACTAGACAGGGTGGGCGGCATAGGGATTTGACATAACATCGAATTATCTATATTTTGCAATTTTGTCTTGTTTGAAGCTTTCATCTTTTAATGCCTCATTCAGAATAAAACTAGCATAATCTTAAAATTGATAAATGATATGTTGTTAAGTTTTGTCTTTACGTAATATTTATTTTTCTTAAATTTAATATTTTAAATTTTCTTGTAGGAATATTTGAGTTGTTTAACATATTGGTCTGCTTTTGTAGTGTCGACAAAAAACTTTTTAACATGTTAAAGAGCTTATTTTTTTTTTTGTAATTGTTTATAAAAAGATTTGATATTTCCGAGTAAAAAATAAACTACAATATTACAATATAAATGCAATTTTTAGTAAAATAAACACACATGGGAGTTTTTTATTTACGTTTAACCGCTACTAATATTTCTATGTATTACTCTTTCAGTTATAACCATAGTAATTATAATTATCAAAATAATAAGTTCAGGTAATTATCAAAATATTGTTTATAGTAAATAATTTAATATTTTTTTTATTAAAATGCATTTAATCGCGAATAATATGCTTCGCCCAAAACGAATACAATTTGCAGACCTTAACTCGAAATCCTAAATTTATTTGATTGAATTCAATAATCAGTTTTTTTTTCTTTTTAATTTTCTATAAAATTGTAAATGAAAATTGGCTAGCTCATAAAATAAATATATCTGATGAAATAATCAAAGCCCGGTGGGACTTCAAGGGCACTGATCAGAGGTTCGATTCTCGGCATGGGTGAGGTCAACTCAACCTTTCATGAATTGGTCGATAAAGGTAAAATATCAAGCATGCTTGGGAACTAAACGCTGAGGGAGTCGCGTTAGACTGACCACATAACCGAGACATGTGCTTCGTTTCCCAGGGTACTTGGTCGAGAAAACAGATGTGAGTCTTGAACCCATGGCTGTCGTGCATCTGAATTCAGTTTTGTTGAAATAATAATTGTAATTTCAAAGTTGGAATGTTTTATTAATCTCCTATATCCTATACGATTATTTGGTTTTCAATAATTATAGTAATTTCGTAATTAAATATATTTTGTTATCCCTATATCTTATGATTTTTTGGATTTTCGTGCAAAAATGGAGAAAAACTGAAACCATTTGTTGAAATGTGAGTAAATTTAAATATCTTTATGAGGATTTGTATCACTTTTTGAGAGCTTGAGAGCAATGCTTGAAGATAACTGAATTTGTTAATGCAACAGGAATATAAGGAAACGAATAATTATCTTCAAAAGAAGTGTCAGCACACAGAATTATTATTTTTTATTCCTTCTGCTTCACATATTCCCGTTGAGTTTCACAGCCATTTTTCATACAGGAATAATTGATTCGTTGTGAATCAAGAACCACAAAACATAGTTATTAAAAATTATTTAATAATATTATAAAACTCAGAGCTGCACGAATATGTAAGTATAAATGTATTTATAATATTTTCCTTTACAGGCATTATAGAGTTGTCCCAAATCATTTTATAATGAAGCTCATTTATATATATATATATATATATATATATATATATATATATATATATATATATATATATACATACAATAGGTAGGACTAGAAAAATCATCAAAAATACTTTGCATAAGAAATTCAGCTTTTTAAAAATTTATTATTAATTTAATAAAAAAAGTAATCTGTTACTTGTTATCACAAAGAGAAATATTATGTCTGTGAAAAGTTTTCAGCTCCTAAATATAGCCCGGAATCGTTATTATCTTAAAATATACCCTGTGTATACTGAGTATCTATTAAAATTCTTTAAATTCATAAATATATGAGAAATATAATATAAATGTTATTGTGTATTATGATAATTCTAAATTATAATATACATATAAGTCAAATATTAGATTAGATTTTGACCTAACATTGGTTCATTGTAACACCTTACTTTTCCCATAAACCAAAAGTGTTAATTCCCTATTCGACAAATATATGCAATTTGCCGTGTGCTTCTTTTGACTTTCAGAAACGAAAGTCTGTATATTGTTTTGTTTTTTCGCACTCTTATTATGTATTATAAAAATAATGCTTCTTTCTACTTAAAGAAGTGTTTTTTAGACACGAAGGGTAGACCGAAGAGTACTCACTTCAGTGTCATCCCCCCATCTCATTACACAGCGTTTAGAGGCTAAAAGTGACGGGTGAAGACGGTTTCAAAAGGACACGTGACGACGCTTTTCAGATATCTGCAGAAGTGACCTCTCTCTCCCCCGTATTTATTTATTTATCTCAGAGCCTCTTTTCTGCCCACTTCACATGTTGGAGCGGGCTTTGTGAGAGCCGCTACTTGTATAATAATTTACTTCCAGATAAAAAAAGAAAGGGAAAGCGAGTTGAACGTCGCATGCATACGTAAGTTTAAATTGCAAGATGAATGCATCATCTTTAAGTGATTAATGAAAAATGGATTCATTTTGCCACACGAGGTTAAACGATATTTATTTCTTTTATAAATAAAAAGTTCTTTGAAAAAAAATTTTTTTTCTTCAAGGGAAATAATTAATAATTACGAAATTATAAAAACATAATTGCTTACATATTTGTTACTTCTGAGGTTTACATGAAATTTCAAAGAGAATACTTTTATGAAATTATTAGACTTCATATTTCAAATGGTTTCCATTAAAAAATGATAAAGACAATTTTATGGGAATATTAGACTTTTGTTTGCAATAATGATTTTCTTATACAAAGAGTTTGAGGATCTTAACAATTATACAATTCTAGAAATAAAGGATTCACGTACTTAATCTTGTTTTTTGAAAATGCATGAAGATTTCACAAGAACAATTTTATGGAAATATTAGACTTTATAATTTTTTCTTAGAGATATAAACAATAAGGAAATACTAAAAAGGAAAGGATTTAAATATTTTTATCTCGGAAGGAATAAATTTCAGAAAAGAACAATTTTGCTAAAAAAAAGTTTTTTTTGCAATGGTTTCCTTTATATCTTCTCTCTCTGTATATATATATATATATATATATATATATATATATATATATATATATATATATATATATATATATATATATATATATATATATATACTTAATTTTATAATTGGAAATAATTTTCATTTCTTATATTAGGATTAATAAAGACAAAATTGTTTTCATCATTTTTATAATGAAAGCCATTGTTTTCTTGCTTAGTTTCATTATGTCTTACACCTCAAATTTCATTATAAAAACATTTTTTGTAAAAACAAAATTGTAAAAACGAATTTAGAATACATTTATTTCAGAATTTTCATACTATAATCGATGTGCATCATCAGAAATTTGGTTTTGAAGTAAACGTGTACTTGTGTTATTTACAAACTATTGTTATAGAACATAAAGGACCTGTACTTCGGTGGAAAAAAATTGATGCTAAAGGTGTCCAATAACTATTTTCTTCGCAGTTTGTCAGTGGTAGAGTTCCAACTGCAAGCAAAATATTTGAAATAAATTGATACATTATCTTGTAAATCGATTGAGACATTACTATAAAAGTTTCGAATTGTAAATTTTTATAAATTCACTGATCTTGTATGTCATATTTACTAAATTACTTCATAAATAGTGATGTATAGGTAAACAAATCTGTTATGTGTACGAAATCGATAAATTTAGTCGTCTCACAATTGAAATGTATTTTTCACTGAGAAATGGAGTTTTGACACGAAATAATTTTAATAACAAATATTTCATAACGATTTCCTTTTGATGCTGCATATATTTTATTAAAGATTAACTTATGACTATGTATAAAGATTAAAAGTATTTAAAGCAAGTCTTACACAAAATGAAAAAAAAATTGTAAAACTGAACATTTTTTAAATATTTTCCTTATAATATTATCAACTACAGTTATAGTTAATCAATAAATTATTTATGTTTTGTTTAACTTGTGTTTTAGAGCATAGAGAGAAGCTTTTAATATATTTTGTGGAGATCATATAAAAATGAACGCTTTGTAATTTTACAGAAAATTATTTATAAAGATCAATGGTTTTTGAACTCTTTTATTTTAAACATTTTTTGAAGTTAGAATCGCATAAAATGGTTGAGGTAACAATCAATGGATGTTGTAGGATACCGAATGTATATGGAGCAAATGTTTGAAAAAAATATGATTCGCCAATGTTAAAAATGATATATTGCGTATTATATCCATGGGCTGTTGTTGATAAATGAACTATAAATACTTCTGTATAAGAAAATATCAGTAAAAATGAAATTATAAATACGAAATCTTTTGTAGCATTAGTATTTCCATTATCGAGAATTGAGAAAGTTTATTGGCATTTGACAAAAAAGCAAGTGTAAATTAGAATGTAGATAAGATATAATCAAGTATATAACTAATCAATAATTTTATTTGTATACTGTATATATATATATATAGAGAGAGAGTTTGTTTCAATAAAGCTCTGAGTTCCCGAAAAGATATTATCATAAATCTGAGAGAGTAAACGATATTAGTTAATTTAATTATGATATCTAGTTTCCTATAGACGATATTAAATATCGTATACGGTACTTACTTTCTTTATTTTCTTTTTTTTTAAGTATTAAAAAATATCTACAGGTAAAATAAATATCATGCTTTTAAATTGACAATGAATGAAACTTTGAATTTAAGTGCTTATGAAGATGACGTTGAAGAAAATAATTAAACAAGCCACAAAATTTTTAAGGTAATAAAAATTAAAGAACACCTTAGTTAAAAATAAAAGTACCTCAGTCATAACTAAGCAGGGGATTTTAAGTATTTATACTTCAATTGCCTTTAAATAGCATAAAATAATAGCATTTTCTGTTCATTTATTATTTAGTTATTTTTTATGAATAAAGTGATCCGAAGAAATCCTAATCCTTCTTCATTCTTTTTAATAAAATAGTAAAAAGAAAATTTCTTTAGAAAAATATATTCTTGAGAAAATCAGATGATTTTCTCTAAAAAATTATGATTATATTATAACTGATTCTTGAATAAGAGTTTTGGATTTGATATATCCATCCTTTTTTGCAACTCAGTGATAAACTTTCAGAATCCTGTATTTATATTGCTTAATATTATCATTTTTGTTTTGAACTGTTAGTACTCCAGCAATAACCTTTTGTTCTTTACACAAATCTATGCTTCAAACATGATAATCCGACTTCTAATTAATGTCTGACAGTCAGTAAAATATCTTTTCATCTTAAAATTCAATCCATTATTATTTTTTTACAATCGTAGAAAACAAAACAAATTGTTTCATTTTAAATTCTATCATATGCATGAGAATACTTATCAAGGTTACCCCATAATAGGATTTTTCTGAAAAATTTTAATATTTTTTTTTCATCCAATTTTTTATTCGAGGATTAATAAATTAACTGCTAACCTTTAGCTTTTGTAAATGTGGTTATGTAAATTGGATTAATTAAAATTTCGAAATAAACTGGTACAGATTCAGATTTAAAGAAACTTTCTTCCATTTTTACGAATCAGAAAGCAAAATACATGGTATGACGACCCATATCGATCCTAGTGCCTCTAGTCATTGAATAATTCAAAGGGCGGCATGCAGAAGTTGAAAAGGGAGCCCTTTCCGCCTTTTTCGCGGAATCGAAGATATTAGTTGTTGCCGTAGGGGAAACCACCGGAGTTGTGCGCTCTGTGTTTATGGCCAATCCATCAGAACACTGAATAGAAGCGTAAATTTTACCATCAGCTCCAAGGGGCCATATTTCACACTGCGGTCTGGTTTTGGTTAAGAATGGCAAATTGTGTATTTGTATTGTGGTAGGCATGAAATTGGAAGCGGTTTCTATTGCACGTAAGCTTTTTCCTTCTAATGGAACTTTTCAATAAAATAATTATTTTTCGATTGAAATACTATTTCTTCCTGAATTTTGTATACTTACTATTCAAATGATATGGAGTTTTATTTAATACTCATTTTATTGTACGACTTACAATTAATACAATATTAAATATTGAATTGTATAATAAGTGTACCTGTATAAAACTTCGCTGCCAAGAAAAGTTGGCGCGAATTCCACAAAAATTCGCATCAAATCATTTCATATTATTCTTTAATGACTATTTAGTGAGAAATAAAACAAAATATTAACTCTTTATACGAATTATTGAAATACCTGCTTTCGATCACATGATTTAAAAAATTGCGGCATACTTTACTTGCTAAAATAACTAAACATAAACATTAAATTCGTTATTTAAACAAAACAAAATAGATTATGAAAGGGAAAACCTAAAAAAATAACATAGTATTGGCAAGCAAAACAGTTGCATTCAGTTCTGTAGTAGGTAGGTCCCAAATCTCCAGCATTTTGTGTTGTAAAAGCAGTGATGTAATTCTTATTTAAGGAAATAAAAATGATTCGTAAAAGTAGCAGTAATGTTTTTATATATAGTTTTCTTTTATGGCAAGAAATAATGTTTCTAGGAATTTTATTTATGCACCGTGAATTTTGAAATCAAATTCTAAGAAAGAAAACTTTGTTGAATGTTCTCATATTATTTGATGGATATTGCTGAAGCTTAGAAAAAGTTGGATTATTATTTTTCTTAAATTTAATTGATAAAAAAGTTATAAAAAGAGTTTATTTTTAAGTATTACTAATTTACCCTTAGATAAAAGCGTTAAATGAGTACCAGAGTTTTTACCTTCGAAGATTAGCTTTACATGGAAAATATCAAAACAATAGTTATTTATATTCTCTTAATATTACTTAATACAAGAATATACATATATATATATGTATAATAAACTATCTTATATATATCTCCCCTACATCAGATTATAACATATAGTAAGGAGAACATTAAACTGTCTTTTTCTGATAATTTTGGATAGCACAACTAAATTAATAAATTCATAAAGTGAATTTCGAAGTTTTTCTTCAATTTTAAATCACTAAAAGTTTGTTTTAATAAGAATCAAAATACTTAAACTAATTATTACTTTATTTTTTCTTAAATGCATTGTTTTAAAAAATTTGATCTGTTTCATTTGTGTAAGTTCAATAATTCGTCAATCGTGTTTGAAAGTTGCCTTAAAAAATCTTTAAATATTTTATAAAAATCATTGTGCAATTAATAGCGCCAAATAAATATGAATGAAATTGTTTGGAAATCATTAGGAAATAAGAAATATCCTGTAAATTGTTTTCTAGAATTAATATGAAAGTATACTTTATTATAAAAACAAGCTACATGTTTTAGGGAAAGATATTTAATTTATATATATATATATATATATATATATATATATATATATATATATATATATATATATATATATATATATATATATATTAAAGAGAAAAATCACTTAAAGAGGATTATTGTTGGACAGTGAATTTCAGGATGAAGCAAAACTATTTGGAAATGAATAGACTGATAAGCTAGCAAGAATGTGCCATTTCAATTAATAAAAGCATAGTGAAAAAATATTATGTATATAAAATATGACACTAAGTTCCTTGAAGAAATTAAGAATAAGAAAAATGAGAGGCTCTATTTGTAATATTCTTGACTTTCCTAATTCCACCACTATATTGGGAAAAGACATGATTGTGCACTATTGCCGAGATAGAGAATTGAATCAGTTGTTATCTAAGGAAAACATTTCCTTTAAGTTCAGTAATATGTTTTCCAAATTTTTTTTAAATTTTCATTATTATTGTTTGTTTTGTTCAATTCAATTTTATGTTTATTTTTATAGTCTAACTCATCTTTGTGAGCTGGACAATGATTTATAATCAAGTACTTTAACTATAAAAAGAAGTTAAAAGAAAAATACATTTTTAAAGGAATGATGAATTCAGTACTTGTGTAAAACGTGAATTTCTTTATGTTAAAACATATGTAAGATCTTCTTAGATTAAAAAAATTATCTCTTTTTTATAAATAAGAGATATGTGTTAACAATAAAATATATATAATTGTAGTGAACCCAGCAGCTTAAACATGGTAAAACATCTTGCATTAGTTTGCTGGGTTTCGTACTTTGATAAGATAACACATTCCCCACCTCCTTCCCCCAAAAAATAAGTTACCTACTTAATTTTGGAGGAAGAGGACGAAAAGGAAGACCCTATGTCAGGCAGATGGATGAGTTTTTTTAACCTAAGAACAATAGGGATTAGCCGATATAGGTCCATTGGACGGTCTACCAGGGTATAGTGTTAGCGAAACTGAAGACTGAAGCTGACTTGTGAGTGATAAATATTCGTTTAATTTAATTATTACTGATGTGTGAAGAAACGGGTGTCAACCAAACTCGTTATTTGATCGTAGTTTAAAGGGAGCAGAAGATTAGTCGTATCAACTGTAAGTAAGATTTTTTCTGCAGAATTAAGCAATCAGATTTGACACTAAAATTGTGTGTAAAATTTTTTGTATTTTGTATTTTTTTGCATCACTTTTCATTTTATCTTTTTTAAAAGATTTATATCCGTTTGATATACCATTGGAGAAACTGGTTTTTCACTATTATTTTCAAAGCAGATTAAATTTAAAAAATACCATTGTAAATTTGTCAAAATAACGTGTGAAATATTTCACTATCGATGTTCATCATTTAAAAAACTGATTATTTTTTTATTTTATAAGGTATTTATATTATAAATAAACTAAAGCCTATTCGAACACCTGATAAAAGGATTCAAAGTAATTATGTACATATTCATAAGTCCAAAAAAGGAGTTCTCCAGTCCAAACGGAGAATATGCGCGAGATTTAAGTATTCAGTGAACAGGCAGCTTATATATATCCATGCAATTTTTGAATTTTTAAAATTAGATCTAAGAAAAATATTTACACAATTTTTTTAAACTCTGAGAATATCTGACAAAGTGTGAATATCTAATAAATGAAATGGAAGCCTTTATTGAAGGCTGTATTACACAAGGAAAATTAACCTCATTCAAACTTTAAAAATATCTACAGAATTAAAGTATTACTATATACCTGTAATGTATAAATATGTTGTACATTGTTACTACATATCTAAAATGCTTGTTTGGAATGAAATAAATATGAGATTTTTTAGGTTTTGGGAATTGATACCTTGAGAACTTCTTGATATTTAAACATTAATATACAAATTTAATTATGGACTAAATAATACAATATATATATATATATATATATATATATATATATATATATATATATATATATATATATATATATATATATATATATATATATATATATATATATATGTATATATATAACTTGATTATATGGTATTGTGTGCTAATGCATCAAGCCAAGTTCCATACCCCGGCTGTAAAAAGTAATGGTGTGATGAAACATTAAATGCTGCTATTAAATCACAATTTAATTTTTAAATTTCATATAAAATTATTATTTTGGGATTTGGTTTAACGATTCATGGTAATGTGTAGTTTGCCATCTAATTGGCTACTTATGAATAGAATCCCACATATTTTTGTGAATACTATAAAGAAATATGGGAATTAAACAATCTAATTTAAAATTATAGTATGAAGTATTTGAGAAACATTTACATACAAAATAAATGGATATATTTGTAAACCAAAAAATCTTAAAAAATTACATATATAGTTAAAGATTTTATTAACAGTTTTATTTCGTTATCACAATTGCTTCCCATTAAACCATCTTGCATACCTTCTTTCAATATAATTTAGGCGACTGACAATTCATAGTTCAAAGTTATTTGATAAACTAAAGGATTTATATACATAAATATATGCCTTTATTTTAAAAGGTTATTGTTTTTATTTTTTTTAATTGATTAAAATATATTTTTTGATCTCGTTTCTTTTAAAGTGGTTCTGGTTTTTCCTATTTATGCTAATATTATAAACTTTCTCTCATTTTTCAAATAAATTAAAATAAAATTGTATTTTAAAATCATGCTTTTTTTAAAAAAAAATAGCTTCATAATAACATAGACAATTTTCTGAAACATGATACATGTAAATTTACTTTATACTTATTTTGATTTAAATATATTGAAAAAGTAACAGTAATTTCAAAGATACGTTCAAACTGAAAATATATATTCAATCAAACAAGATAAAATACTTCCTAATTATTATCTGTTTGTCATAATCCTGTTAAACGAAAAGTAAAATAAATTAAGTTTTTTTTCTTCAATTAATTTATGCACTTTAAAAAACAAACAATTTTTCCTTTTCCTCAGGAGAAAATATTTACAGATTTTATTATATTTCATTAAAATAAAGTAGAGAGGAAAAATTATACTTAATTTTTTTTTACTTTTCTTAAAAAAAGGAATTTTTTTTAGAATATTTCTCAAATCACATTATTGTAAAATGATATTTAAAGCATGATGATATTTAAAACTTTTCTTGAATGATATTATAAGATTGTGAGAATTCCTTGAGGACAAATTTGAGTTTATGACAGCAAATTAGCTTTGATTATGATGAAAGTGAAAGGCTTAAGTATTTGTGTTAAGATTTCTTTTTGAGAAATATTAAATTTACCTAAACAGCGTTGCAGGCACACAAAATAACTATTCTATAAAGACTAAAGATTCATTGTATTTTTCTATTATTGTTTCCAATAAATCTGAATGAATATCTCCTATGAAGAAAAACTAGTGATGGATATTGAATCATTGTATAGGAAGATTAATTACTCTAGCTTTAACAATAAATTAGAACTAAGTAACGTATCTCCATAAAATAAACAACTAAAGAAGACCTTATTTCAGCACACTTAGGGTTGATTTACCTTCAATTGAAGTCAAAATTTGCTTAAAAACATTAATATTTCTCATACATTTTGTACACACACATTTCTAATGACCTTTACGAATTTTATTTTATTTTTCTTTATCTTTCACATTTTTGTTTTAAAAATCTAAATCTAACCTCTCCAGTGTATTATAACCAATCGTAGACTTGTAGATACTTTTCAAATCTGATTTATTAGTTATTTGTCAAACTTGTAATTATTCGGAAATAAAATTGCACATATTAAAAAAAATCTATCTGATCATGTTCACGTTGTTCAATAAATATTTAACTTAATTTTCTAAAGGCAAATGTTTTAAATATTTTAGTAGCGTTCTCATTTATTATTTTGTACGAATACTTTTTAAGATCTTTAAAAAAATTGTTAAATTAAGTCACACGAACCGAAAATTTTTTTATTGTATCAAACATTGTACTCTGGATTTTCAACCCCCACCCCAGCAATTATTCCAAATATATTAATTTAGAATTATTATATTTCTAAATTAATAGTTGATCATTTCTACAATAAAAACATCATATACAAATCTTACATAATAATAATAATTATATAAATATATATGTTATATATATATATAATATATATATATATATATATATATATATATATATATATATATATATATATATATATATATATATATATATATATATATATATATATATATATATATATATATATATATATATATTAAACTAAATTAACTAAATTAATTTTAGTGATGTACAATCTTCTAGAAATTTTTAATAAAATAAGTGAAAAAATAAAAAATAATTTAAATCATTCTAATCATTAAAGATTTTTAAGAAATTAAAAAAACTTTTTCTAATAAGGTCAAGCTAAATCATTTAGAAAATGAAGGAAAAATGATTAAAATAACAATACAAGAAATAAAAAGGGAAACTATAGACTGGAGAAAAGTGAAGAAAGAAAACTAAATTATTAGACAGAAACGATGGAAATAAAAATTTTTATATAATTGACTCACACTCACACATGTATATGTTCATCAAATTTTACGCATTCAAAAAAAATTTTCACTATCTAGAAAACATAAAACTATTAAAGAATACAAATTTCCCTCTTAAGCAATTAAAAAAAATAGCAACTAGAAAATTTTGAAATCATTTTTTATAATGCTCTATGCTCCATTAACTTTTATAATGCTCCATAAATTTTTGATGAAATACATCTTCAAATCTTCCTCCCTTTGATAAAAACAGAGAGCCAAATCATTCAGAATTGCTATGAGATTTCATTTTCTTCCATTGCAGATGACCTAAGCTCCATCCGGAGATACCGCACGGCTTTCACGCGGGAACAGCTGGCCCGGCTCGAGAAGGAGTTCTGCCGTGAAAACTACGTTTCCAGGCCGCGCAGGTGCGAGCTCGCCTCCGCTCTCAATCTTCCAGAGTCCACCATCAAGGTAATTTCTTGCTTTGGATGAACTTCATTGACACATGTTCCAATAATGAGTAATGATTATTACATTGTTTTCTTTCAAATGGGATCCCCCAATACCAAATTTAATTAAAGTCAAAGAAAATGTTATATAATAGACAAAGAAAATGTGTGTAGTAATATTCTATCGTCTATCGTAATATTATTTTTGATAGTAAATAAAAAATTTGTTTGATCAGAAGCTGTGAAAATATTCACTAAACAAAATTAGGTAGCTTAATGATTATACTGACCTTAGCAAAGGAAAGCCGAATTGACAGACAAATGATTGGTGGGTTGCCAGTTTAGAGGTTCGATTCCCACTTCGGATGTTGATAATGACATGACTTGAAATTTAACTTAAATTGTAGATTTCAATCTAATCAACTTAGCATTAAACGAATTTTTTTTCCACGTTGGATTTCACTTTTTGAATATTATAAATTGTGGCTCATCCTATATTTAGTAAAAGAGGGCAAAATGTCATTTGACACTGCTAATCTACAACAATGAATTTTTTAAAGAAAGCTTGCAAATTTTGATATTGGTGTAATATGTAATGTTCAATATTTCTAGGGTAAAGGAAAAGTGAGTATACAGCTAGTTAATTTTAAAATTAAGTAAAATTAAAGAATAATCGTAAAAAAAAATAATGGCTACATTCTCAAATTGCAGAATTTTTTTTCTTGTATTGTAAATTTTGATAAACTTTTTAATCAATGCCAGTATATTTTTGAAAAATAAAAGGATTGTTCCTAAATGAGTTCCTTTCACGACTAGGGGAAAAATCATGTAATATTTATATCTAAAATAATTTTCAATCTTCAACTTTAGTGGTAAATAGCTATTTTCGATAGAAAGGTAATATAATTTTTATTTTAAACGTTATACTCTCGTATTCTGGGAGATAAAACTAGAGATATAACAAATATATAAAACAGTATTTAGTAAATATATAACATTTATTAGTCACTTACAACGTAACCATTCAGAACTATTAAAATCAATGATAGAAGAAATCATTTTTAACATCGGAGTAGAGGTATATAAATACCAATTTATTACTTAATCGTCACACATAAACAATGTAAAGAGAAATAATGCAGTCAAAACTTTGTCTCCAGCAAGATTTTTGATTATGGAATAATTCATGCCATGTTTTACAAAATTTTATCAACATTATTCCAAAAGTTCAGAATGTTGTGTGAATTAGAGTTGGCTTGAATCCATCTACATTAAATCCAAAGCCTTGATCCTCAAAGATCTTTTCGAATATCGACGTTTTCGAATTAATAATGAACAAACAACGGAGATAAAAAGCAAAGCACTTATGATCTAAAATGTAACGAATATTCAATTTAATTCAATCTATTTACATATTTGCTTTGATTTTCTTTCATTCAGTGTTGAAATATATTTAGTCTACGTGCTAGATTGATTTTGACGGAATACAATGAACTTCTGGTGAATCATTTACATTGTGTTTGTTACTTTTTGTTATCGCAGTTCCTTAATCTGTATTTTATTAGGAATTCAGTAAATAGATCTGTTATTATTCAAATGTTTGACATACATAGTCATAACATGTATAATAAAAGCCATTTTTTTCTCACTATCGTTTCGTTACTGGCCCTACTGGAAATGTTTTGAGGAAGAAATAGATTTTTGTTTGGTAACAACACATCAATATGTTTGTTCTCTCGTAATCGAATCTTTTCATAAGCATATATTTTAAATGCTCACTCCCTCCAAGAAACAGAAAAATCATTTCGATCAAGTAGATACAAATAAAAATAATGTGAAGAAGTTGGTAGTGTTTTAAACTAAAGGAGACAAAAGGAATTTCACTACGTAATCTGCATGCTTAGAATTATTCATATTAGAAAAAAGGTGTACTGTTTATGTAAAAATTTATATTACAGGGTGTTATTTTATTTACCTATAAATTTACACGAATTATTAAAATAAAAAAGTTGCAACCATCCAAGTACTTTTTTTTTTATCAAAGTACGAGCATATTTCCTAAGAACAAAAGATGGATCAGTTGTTAAACGGTAAATCAAATTTATATTCTTCAATGAAATGCACGACTTATGAGAATTTAGATTTGCGGAAATTTCTGTGACTTATATATAAATATAATTTATGTAAATAAACCCAAAAAATTTCAGTTGATATGGTTGAGAAAATTAATTTAGCATCAATTCTATTCAATGAATCTAGTGTTTTATTATTGCTCAATATATAATTTTTGATTAATGGGACAATTTCACATTTTCTTTAGTATATACATTGACAAAAGAACTTTTTGATATCTTTTATTCTACCTATGATGAATATATGTAAGTAGTTAACTTTTATATTTCCAAATATTCTTTATAATAACATTTATACATTGATTTTCAATAAATAAACAGAAAAATTGCAGACTTCGCTCAATCCAAAATCTTTATAAAAATCACGTTTTCAATTTTTGATAATTAGTATAATTATTACTTTATAAGTGCTCTTCTTCTAAGGATAATTAAATTACACATTAAATTAATTATTTTTGTAAGGCAATAAGAATAAGGTGAAAATGCACTAAAATGGATTTAGCTATTTTTCTTGCTAATTTTTGTAAATCTAGTTTAATTTTGCTTTTTAAGACATTTTGTGAATAATTTTTCTGGATTAGTACAATAGACTTTCCATATTACAGAACAAAACCAATTTCCCTTTTCTCGTGTATAATTGGATCAATGAATTGACCACAGTTGTAAACGGTTTTTATATAGGTAATTGTTAATTTTGAGAATTTTTATAGAGTGAATTTATTTGAGCAGACTACAGGGAAATCAAAGTTTTGATTTCATGAAAGAAATCACACAGCTAAAAATAATAAATAAAATGTTTGCCAGTTTTCGAAGCATTTTGAAGTTTATACTCTTTTTTAAGAAGCTCTTGTAAAAGAGATAATATTAACGAGCTTATGAAAAAGCAAAATGCATCGATGACGAATTTTGTTTCATAATGAAGTATTTTTTTCAAAATTTTATAGCCAAAAGAGGAAAACAATTAATTTTGGCCACAAGAAGAGCAGCAATATGAAAAAGCTTATAGAATATAGACTTATTTTCCATAAACTTAAATATGTATTGATATTATTTCAATACATTTTATGGATATAAATATATATATACATATAAGATTGACTTTCTTTCAGGTATGGTTTCAAAACAGAAGGATGAAAGACAAAAGACAAAGACTGGCTCTCTCGTGGCCTTATACTGATCCACATTTCGCAGCTTATATCATCAACGCCGCTTACTCTGGATATCCTCTGCCGCCGCCCCTGGCGAGTTACTACGCCGCCGCTTCTATCGCCACTCGGTACCCACCGGCAGCCCCGCCCTACCACGTCGCGCCACCCAGGGCGCCCCAAATACCTCCACAGCCCTATGCTCGCCCGGAAGCCCAATTCACCTCCTTCGGCCCTTGCGTTGATCCTTGCAGGTGTCAGCTGGTAGGGTTCCAGTCGCGCGTGCCGGGGAGCCCACCCACTCCTCCCCTCGGTCCCCAGGATTCTTCTCCCAGGATCAGCGCCACTAGTACTGCAGGATCTCCACAGACCCTTTCTGCGCCACAAAGGACGACCCAGCTCTTCCAGCCCTATAAGACAGACCTGGACAGAAACTGATCACCTACATCAAGTAGTCACGCAACACACATGACACTTACTGCATTTTGGTTACGAAGTGCTTTGGTTAAATTATGGGTAGGGTCCATTCCTTTATGGACCTTTAAGCATCAGAGGGATTCTATTCTACTGAGAGAAATTACTAATTAAGATTCAAAACAAAAACCAAATCAGTGACATATTCACTTCATCAGTGACTGTTCACTTCAAATGATGCCACTTATGATTTTTGTTATGAGTCAGTATGCTTAACTTTTTTATGGATACTGTCGCCAAACCATTGAAAATGTGAGGAAGAAATTACGTGCACTGTTAGAATAGTTACTTCATATTTTAATTATATGCAAGTAAAACTATTATCTCGTCGATTTTTTTAAATAAAGTTCATATAGAGAAAATTATTTATAGAAAATTGTAGAAATTCAAGGCATTCGTGAACGATGTATTTAAAAAATAAGAAGTACATGTAGCTTACGAAAATCACGTAGTTTGTGAAACGTGGCAACAGTGCGAAACAATGATAAGATATATTATGAAAATATTATAAATATAAAATGTGAAATTGATGTTGATAGGCGCACATAATAAATTACAGAAAATTATTTGGTGGTGTAAAACTGCTAGTTATTTTTATTGATGCAAAATTCTGCAGTAAAATTCTTACAAACTATAAAATGGTTATGCAAGTCAGTTCCCATAACATGGAAGAAGATTATGAGAAAGGCAAACTTATTTCATAAGCATTCTTTTCATGTGAGTAGTGAAATTTATGAATACTGAATATTTATAAGCAACATGAATCAACCATACATTTTTATCAATCTAACAACCAAAAGAATTGTCTTAAATTTATTTTTAACACATTTTAGGTATTTAAAGAAATTTGTAATAATTTAATTTAGTGATGAAATGGGTATTAACATATTTATTTTTTAAATGTGAATGACAATGTGTTGCTTCACACTTTTAGGGTAATTTTTTCACAAAAATGAACATTTTTTGTAACATTTGATTTAAGCAAAGCCATTTGTTTAATTTCTCTTCTGAAACATTTATAGTAATCCCTCTTTAAGAAAAGGTTTGCTTCTGAAAATATTTTATTTTCAAATTTCAAAAAGAAATTATGTATCGTAAGGAGAGTATGTTTGTATATTAATAAAATAATTGTAAAAAAATATTACCTTTCGTTTTTTTAGAAAAAAAACGAAATAAGTATTTTAGTAATAGATATGTTTCTAGAGATTATTGTTGATTTATACGATAGATTTGTAAGAAAGATGTCATTTGCTAGTCACATAAATTTTCATAAATAGTAAATTATGAACCGGCAGAGGAATTATTTCTTCAAACTAAATCCAACTCAATCAAGAAAATAAAATTCTTAAAATGGCTGAATAAAAATGTACATTTTAAGTATATACATTAAGTTAATTCAAAATGTTATTGTGTAATCAATGCATATTTTCATTTATTTTCCTTTTTAATAATATAAAGCTTATTATTTTGATAAAACTATCGATGAAAAGTACGCGAAAACCAATAGAAAATAATGTAAATAGAAATATATAACCATACTATAGTGCAGAACAAATTCGTAAGCATTTCAAATAAAATGTTCATGAAGAAAGTTTTTATTATTGACTCTGCCGTGTAAAAATCAGAAACCAACTTGAAGAAAAACATTTAAAATTGAACAACTGGTTTTCCCAATTGTTTTATGCCATTCGCTGTTTATTGTACAAAATCAATTTTTGCTCCCCCATCAACTATTTCTTACTGAACCATCAGTGAGGATTTTATAAGTAACTAAGAAGTAATTGATTTGTATATTTGAAATCCCTGCGACACTGAGTTTTGTATATAATGTATATTAAAAATTGTGATATTGTTGTATGTTTTACTGCATTTAATCAAGATGAATAAAGTTTTTCTCACCCTAACCTGTTTCTATATTTTTCTCATACACAAAGAAGTTATTATAGTCTCTAAGGGTATATTTAGGAGGCAAATATGATACTGTTATAAGGAAAGAAAGATGAATATCTGAATATCTATTTGTTTTTCTTTTATTATATATGCATCACATCTGTAAAATTAAATAGATGAAGGAAATAAAAATGCTAGAAATGAAGGAATAAAAATAATAAAAGTACCATTTATTGAAATTGACAATTTTCGCAGCACTTCTTTCAGGAAATTCTGATTAAAAATTTTTATTTATATTTTCAATAATGTACAGCTTTCTTGAATAAAGAAAACTACAAACATTAAACGTCAAATTTAAATATTTTTTTCCCAAAATAATTCTTTCCTTAAAATATTTATAATTTTTATTGCTAAATAATAAATTGTGCTTTTTGTTTAAATAGTTAATTATCTATAAAGTTGAGATTCTTATATGCCATTATTATATGAAAAGTTTTTATATCATATTTAATCGAAAAATGACAGTATGGGTTAAATTATTGACATTTTTACAAAAATGAAATATTTTTACAAATGATTCATTTTAGAGTTTTTCCGAAGAAGATATACCTATTTTCCAGATAGAATACTTATTAGATAAAATGCAATTTCAAAGATTTTTTGAAGGCAATGAAATATATTCTAGAGATGTAAATTTGATTTGAATTTCATGTTGGGTCCTCCTCAGTTTCTTATAACTTAACAAATATACTCACGGTAATAGGCTTATCTTGCTAAATGATAACTATAAAGTAATTTTTCTAATTAGCCAATTTTATCGTAAGATAGCTTTTCTAACAAAATAAGAAAAAATTACTTATAAATGAAGAATTTAAAACTAAGAATGAAAATGATTAATTACAGCAAGTAGGATTTTAATGCCAATCAAGTACTACAAAATGAAAACAAATTCATTCTAATGCAAGAATGAAACAAATGTGACGGAATATGATGTAAAAATAATATCTATGCAATATATGAGTGACAGTAAACAAAATCATATTTTGATTAGATATAAAGTTATTAATATGTGCAAATAATTTTTATGACAACAGTACAAATAATAATTTTTCTTTAATTTGTAATGAAACATTTTACTAAATTATAGTACTTGAGCATTGAATCTTGTCATATATATTTATATAGCAAAACTCTTAGAATTACAAACATAAAGAGTTATACAAAATAAAAACGTTCAAGTTTTTATAAGTCTAAGAATAAAATTATTAAGAGTTAAAAATAGTTGAAATTAAAGTGTAATGAGGTGACAGAAAATAATTAAATTTTATTTGATAAAACTTTTTTAAGTTGTGTCAAAAACTTACTGTTAACTTTAATTTTTAATTCGCGTCATTTTCTAAATTGCATATATATACTTATGCATTTTAGCTATTGTTCATATATATACATCTATTGATAAAAAGATAGGAAATAAGTTGTTTATGCAAGATTTTAAAAATATTTAAATTAAATGTAGTAGTTTAAAACTTCATCCCCATGCAAAAGATCTTCAAAAATTTTTTTCAAAGAAATCATGTTACCATAATAGAATATAAATACTAATCAGTATTACGACTTTATGACCTTTCAAAAAAAATCAAATTATATTTACTAAAGAAATATTTCATGCCAAATAATTTATGAAATTGAAATTTAATTCACTATAATTATAAGTTTCTAATTCTCTTTGCATTTAATAAAAAGATGTTTAAAATAAGAAATTTACTGACGAAAATTTCAGACTTATTTTTTATTTTTTATGATGAAATAAACACTTTCTGATTCTAGGCTTGGTATACTTACAGATACTTCAATCTAAAACTATTTAATTAATTATAATCATAAACAATACGCTTTACATTGAAACATCGATATAATTTTAATAATATTCCGAAACAATTTAAAATATACATGATTTTTTAGCTAAAAAACGATTATTATACTTTAAATTAAACTTAATGTAGAAAATTTCTTAATTATTACGCTCACCAAATTAATAAAATTTATTTTTCTATACACATTTATATAAAATATCAGAACAGAAGATTTAAGATATATGAATGCTTTTTTAATAATTTAAGTTGTTGAAATAGAGAGCTGTTATAAGAGAGAGCAAAATCAAAATTCATTCAAATAATTTATTTGTTTAGAATTCTCTTCAAATTTTGAAAAGCCTAAAATGATAGACACCATCTTTTATAGATATTTTTTTTATTATTTATTCATTTAAGTAGACATTCTGAATAACATCGTAAATAGATGCGTGAAAACGTTAAAAAACAGTTTATGATATCTTTCACTTTCTTTTTGAAATGTCAAGATTTTTTTATTTATTAAAATTATCTATTTAAGATGCAAAGAAAAAGAAATCAAAATTGAAACTGCATATATATATATATATATATATATATATACAGAGAGAGAGAGAGGATAATTATTTCAGATCCAGAGATCAACTATCTATATTTTAAATGCTATAATTTCGCAGAAATGTTTATTGAACGCACAATAAAAATTAGCTATGGACAGAGATACTTAACAGAGTTTAAAATATAAGATTGGTATGATTGAATTGTTTTACTTTCAATAGATATTTATTTATCTAGAAGTAATCTTCCTCTCGTTTTTAAATTACTAGTACTGATTGAATTATTATTTACGTGTTGATATGCGTGAAATCATTTTTCTTTTTTGGAAACACTCACACTCAAATGATAGTACAAGCAATTCTAGATGTTATTAATTAATCGTAACTACTGATCGGTTGGCATTATGCTTTCGTTTAAATAAAAATAAAAAATTGCTGATCTTTAGTTTAAACATTTACTTTAGTAATATTTTTGTATCACTCATCGTTGCTAGTATGAATACATTTTAAAATTACTTTTCGTAAGAATATTGTTTCGTTTGTTCATTGAGAAACAGTACCTAAAATATGACCTAAATTCATTATTCATTTGTCATCCTATAAGGCTTCTTGAAATGTCAGATTATTTTAATGATGAAAAAAATAATTTTATTTTTCTGCTTACGACAAAGTCTTAGCATTATACTCGTGAATGGCATTTCAATTTATTGAGGAAAAGACTGCAAATATATAAAATATATCTTTTAAAAATGGTTAAAATATTCCAAAACTCATAACATTTTTACTAATATTTAGATCATACTTTGCTTAATTTTGAGAACATGGTGCACGTGTACCTGTTTTTGGAAGAAAGTTTTCTAACTATTCTTGAAAGATTCAAAAAGTAATATGATGTGGATATCTAGAATTCCTTGCCAAGAAGCTTGACTTATTAGATTATATAATGAGTGGAGAAGAATGCATATCAATAAACTCATCAAATATGCCAAAAAAGAGCCAAAAGTTTGAAGTAAATTTTTTATACAATTTTGCATTATTTTCTCCCTTTCGAATAGTGTCTAATGAAGTCTATGGGAAAGACTTAAATTATTAATTAGGTCCTTATTAGTATAAACTATAGGAATTATTATTAGTAAAATTTTATTTAGAAAAAATTATAGAAATGCCGAATACCTCTTTTAGTTATTACGAGTTATTACAAAAATAGCAAAAAATGCTAGTTACAAAAGGCAAGCCTTATTTTTTCATTATTGCAATTAATTTAAGAAACTAGACTCAATAGTTATTTTCATTTGAAACAAAAGTAAAAAAAAAAAAACAATTATGATGATATACAACAACATTTCTTATTGATGCTCCTTTTATAGTGTAGCCTGTTAGGAAAACTGTATTACTTATTAATAGAGATAGCAGGAAAGACGATTTTAAAGATTTATAAGGAATTAAAAACCATTTTAAAATGAATTTATTCGGCGATAAAAGTGTAAAAATCAACCATTAAATGTGGGTAAAATAAATAATCTGGAATATACATAAATATATAGCATGAAATGATTTTAAGAATGTAATACTCTTGGAGAATTTTCTATTAAAAATATTCCCCTTGATAATGTGTGTATGATCTTGGAATTTTTAAACAGGACTCTATTATTTGTTTTTTGTGAGTTTTTGAATTTTTTTTTCACGATTTTACTGCCAAAATGCTGGTTTCATGCATTTTTAACTCCGTGATACGAACGTGTGAAATGTATGATCCAGTGATTAAGAAACAATATAACAAAAAAAATTAGATTATTTTTAAAATTTTCTCCATTATATGAATCGATTAGAAATAAATAGCTATATTTAATGATCAATCCAAAAAGAAAAGAGTCAGTCTTCAAAGATTCTCTTCACACAATATCCCTTCAATTAATGTAAAAATATTTATATCTCGTTCGTACTGCACATTTTAAATCAATTTAAAGTTTAATTTTATTTAACTTTAACTCCAGGATGAAACCAGGTTCGCACAGACTTACTCTCAAAATTGATTTAAGAACTACTGATTTTGGTTCTGAAGCTTATTCTTTGATATTATAAATTATGTGTTGTTTTTGAATTTTTTTTATAGTTGAGCATTCTTTTAAGCACTTATAGATCAAAATAACGATAATTAAAATTATATTTCACACGAAACTGAAGAATGATGTTAAAGAATATATTTTTTACAAACCTAACATAGCTTTGGTGTAAATGCTTACTTTTATAGACATTAAATTAATAGTAATTTTTCCCGAATTTGTTGTTTTTTTTTTTATTTATTTCAATCGGCTACAACCCTTTGTATACACATTGACAACAATAGCAAAAAGCAAGATGGTGCTAAACCAAATGAAGTATATTTAGGTTGGAAAGCTGAGTTATAAGATAAATCAGTTCTGATTTATTTAAATCACAAGTTGCCACTGCGAAAAAGTTCAGACGTAATATAATGGCTATATAACTTTTGTATGCAAAAGCGCAGTGCGAACGGAGTATAATCTATAGTGTACATGAAAACTGGAAAACAAAACTTTATTTTAAAACTTACGTTCATGGTATTTAGTTCTTAAAGAGAAATGTAAAAGTGTGAATATCGTAAAAATAAAAGAATTTGCGAATAAATGGTTACATTATTATGTTACCTTCCTCTTGAAAATGTTAAACTTGATACAATGAAAACTGTCTTGGCAAATTATCAGGAATGTATTCGGGCAAGATCAGCCAAATATTCCTTACTCTGTATAAGTAGTAAGGAGAGTAATTTCAAAATTGGAATCCGTTCAAAGAAATGTTAGATTATGACAAAGACATATCTCTATCCCAAGTGTTGTCACAACTACGAATAAGTAATGCCTACTTTTAAAAATAAACAGGGCAAAATAGACAAAGCATTCCTGGGATAAACATAGTTCTTTTTAATATTAAAATGGAAAGTATGAAAGCAGAATTTCAAAATAGATTTTACTAAAGTGAACTTATCTTAACGGTGTGTTTTATATTTTGTTTCAATAAAAAGGTGCCATCTTAGAAATCGGGTAGTTTGCCACTGAAATTGAAAACATCGTGATAGAAATTAATGATATTCTTTGACATGTCTCAGTAGCATAAGGTATTCGAAATGTTCAGTTGTTTGGAAACAACTAACAACTTTTCTTTTGCGAAACTAAATTTTTTTCCCAAGGTATAGGACCTAAGGATGATGTTATAGATAGCAATCAGATTGAAATGATAACAAACTTATTATTTATAATGGTTATTAGACAACCCAAATGTATTCACATGTATATACAGACTTCAAATCATACCTTATGCTGCAGCTATTGGTGAATACTTTCGCTTTAATGCTAGATTTTTCTTGATGCAACTTATAGTAAGCATTTTTAAACTAGTAATAATGTATATCACTTAATTTTCTCTTGATAATATGATCTCTATAAATCACATTGGTCATGTTTTCATATAAATCACACCGAGCATGTTTAGGATAGATTCGAACGATGGGGATTGGAGTAAAATCAATGTTTTTATTTTCTGGCTAAGACTTAGATCAATATTTCTTCTCATAAAATAGACTAGGTCTTTTAAAGTATTAGTAACATTATCTCATCTTTAGAAAACCGTGTGTTGCAAGACTTTTTGAGCAAATTGTGTAAAATTTTAGATTTTTTAAGCATTCACATGCAATAAAATTGTTATTCTGTAGCCTATATTTATTTATGTAATATAATTTCAAATTATTAAAGCTTCAGCGTAGGATGTTTTTTATTCTTTACTGGCTGTTAATGTCTAATTTAGCTTTTATATTCATGAATGACTATAAAAGCTAAATTATAGTCATTCATGACTATAATTTAGCTTTATTTATAGCTTTATATATAGCTTTATAATCATATAAATGATTATATTCATTTCTCTGTCCCGAATGTTTAGATCAGTATATTTTTTTCTTAAGGTATGATAATTTTTCTAGAACTAATTTTTGTATGCTTATATAAATGGCTATATAAATTTTGCATGCTTATACAATAATCCATCTGAAAGACGGTTTATAGTTCTTTTACTTAAGTTAAGATCTACTTAACTCATAACCCTTTAAATATATGGCCCAAATAAATTCAACAACTTTTAATTTATTGTGCATATCAATATTAAAAACGCCTGTTTTTAAAAATAATCTGTGGTATTGCCGCATATAAGAATTTTTTTATGTAATCAACAGTTTCATAAGGTTATGAAAAATAGTTTTAATCTTTCAAAATTACGAAAAATAAATTTAAAAAAATGACTCCATTTGCATTTGTATTATAAATCAACCAAAATCTGTAATTGAGTGAAAACTTTTAAAATAGGAAAAAATCTTTTGAAAATAATCTTTCACTAAAGATGCCACACCTGCCTGCTGTTGTAATATGCAAAATACATATCTGATTTCTATTTAATTTTATCCATTCCCATTATGACTGATGTTGGTTGTATGATGCATATTTCAGTGACAAAGAATTATGTCCTTGAATACACACTGCGTGATGAAAATTGCTGATAACTTTATATATACAGTTAACTTTATCTTGAATAAATGTATTTAATTAACATCTGAAAATTGGAAAATTTTTCTATTTAACTATTGGAAATTAATTGTTATAAGCATCCCATGCCTAAATAAAAATTTCATATTGTTCCTGAATTCTTTTTGTATTTATTATACTTATATAACAGAGAGAGAGAGAGAATATTGATTGTGTGTGTTCGAAATATATTTCATGAATAGTAACAATTAACACCATTGTTAAACAAATGAATATGAATATTTATTATTGTCCTGGACGGACCATAAATAAGGAAACTTAAATGATGCAATAAAATTTATCTATTTGGTTGAGTAAGCATTGTATGCAACGTAACTCTCAAACTGCTTAAATAGTCATTCATGATAAATCATTTGGTGCAGAAATAATTACAATTTTTGCTCATGTTAATGAATTAGACAAACTTTTACCTTTTTATGATTATAATAGTTTTACCTCTTTATGATTATGATTTGGAAGAAGAATTGAGAGCAATTTTAGCAATTAAGTAGGAGCAATTAAGATTTTTTTCTCAACAATTGTACTTAAACTATTGTTTCATGCATTACAAATTGATTCTTTAAAATTACCATCGGTTACTGCATCAATTAAAAACGTTGATAGTTTCAATAGAAAAAATGTAAACATTTTATTTTTAAAAATAAAGAGAAGTGTTTCTGATTAAAATTATGAGTCATTATCGTTTTTAAAAATCCTAATTAATTAGGACTTGGATAAACCACTATAAGCCAAATTTATTTTGAAAATGAATTCTGTATTTTTATGAGAAATGCACTATAAACCCAATAATTGTGAAATATTTTTACAAAAATGAAATGATTTCGTGCTTTTGAAAAGTCATTGAATTTTAATTTTATTGCTTCAAATTACTAGAAAATAATTTTTTTTCTTAAAATTATTAATTTCTTATGTTTAATTATAATTCATCTATGTTTTTGCTGCTTGAGTTTAGCAGATGCACTCACAAAATATAGTATGTCTTTTTATATTCGGAAAAGATAGAATTACCTAGAAATGTGTGATTTTTTTCTTAACACTTTCCATATTTTGTTTCCAAAAGTTTCAATAATTTAGCAATATAACTGAAACTCTAAATTTTTTAAAGTTATATTTCGAGTTTTTTCTAGTTATTTGAAAATGTAACTACCCTTTTCATTTTCAGTAGTTGAATTTTATTTGTCAAACTCTCAACTTCTTAAATTAACTGTAACTGTGAAATTGTGTTGCTTAATTTTTATTTTAAAATTTTTACACCTGAAACAAACAATTTTTATCTTTTCATTTTGCTTTTTCCTTTATTTAAATAAATTAATGTAAATGTCAAAAAGACATTAAATTTTCTAACCTTTTGATTGAAAATATTAGAAATAAAATTGGCCAAAGAAACTTTTTGGTACTCAATGTTTGATACGAAGTGAAACTGAAAGGTATAATTTTTATAAAACTAATTTTTATGTACGATGACTTCCCTATTGACAAAAATTAGGAGATAAAGATGAAAAATTCGTTGTTTTAAGCAAAAGGAAAAAGAAAGACATCATTTGGAATTGCTTTATTATTATTATGTCAAAAGACTACCTCAAATATAAATCTTCCACTTCATGTATTCATTGTAATAATCCCTGTAAAATCAGATTTAAAAAGTAGTTATAAGCATAAAGTAATATCTAAAGAAGGATAAAATACTTTTCATATTATATGGATGCAGTTGGCATTCAAAATGTGGGTATATTACACTAAGCTTTCCTAGCATACATACTTAATTTAATTTTTCCTTGTTTAAAATACTTTTCACCAGACTCTTGAGTTGGTTTGAATTTAAGTATAGCTCATCCTTTAAGTTATAAATCACTCTCAAAAGAGGCTTACTTTGACCTAGTGGGAATTTAAAATCGCGGGTTCAAGACGGGTTCGACACGAGACTTATAGTGTGTTTCTGTCTCTTGAATAAGCGTCTGTCCTTAAGTTCATAGGACTTTCTTTTCAGCACATGAATACCGTTATCATCTATGTCTTCTCTGAAGATAACGAGGTAGTGAATGATTTATAAACGCCTCTCAAAAGCCTACAAAGCTAAAGTATGCGCTTTATTCATTTATATCATTGCACTAATATATAACAGGCTGTAACGAACACATTTAAGTAATCAATGTTTACTCACTTGTTTAAAAAATTGAACAGAATTTAAATATTGGGTGTTATTCGAAATTTTAAATCAATATTCAAAATATTTTTACTCTCAAAACACTATTTTAAAATTAAAATAAAAAATTCAATACCAGTCATAAATTGAAATATACCGAAAATACGTTTTGAATGGAATTTTTCCATTTCAGCTCAAGGTCAGGACAAAATTATGTGCAAATACATGAATTTTACCTCTTTTTTCTCATCTTTACTCCCAAAACAGCAACACATTTTTACCTAAAATAAAATTTAAAAAATTAAATTTAGTATATATACACATATTAAATATAATATATTCTGTCATAATGCATTTTTTTGATAACCATCGAATATAAAGTTAATTGAAAGCCAACATTAATAAAATGAACGACGCTGTTATTTTAAAATATTGAGTTTGACCGTACGAATATTACATTTATAGATGTTGGATAATTTGACTGTATTAATTTTGGTTGATAACATTCTAGTGCCACTTTTCCATGTGAAGGATAATTCGACGGAGGTCTACAATTTTGACTGGATTCTGACTATTACAGACATCTACTCGTCTAAAATTGTAGTTCAAAACACGAAATGCTGATTTAAAAGCCGTGTGCTTAACCAGTAAACATCCTATTATTGAGATTTTATGAAATATAGGTAAAAAGAATCCAGATCATTATATTATTTAGAATTTTGAACAAATTTATTTGTACAACCTACTGATTTTTTTGTAACAAAATGAGGAAAAAATTTTAATGTTTATAAATTTTTAATTTTTTTATGTACGCAACTTTAAAGTGTGTGTTTGTGATTATAATTTAAATTCCAAAATTTAATAAAAATGAAGATACTTAAGAAATTTTGTGCGACAAATATTTAGTGATTAAATTATATTATAAAAAATTCTATTGTGTGTAAATAAAAATACGTGAAACAAAATATATGAAATGATGATATATGAACAAGGGAAAAGGATTAAAATGAAATACATAATTAATAAATAATTGAAATTGAAGAAAAAATGCCATAAAATAAAACACACACACATATTTAAATATATAAATTTTTTCATCAACCAAATTTCATTTAATAATAAAAAATAATATGCGTATTTTTTTCATACAAGGAAATATAGCTGAAAAATTCTATATTTCTCTTTACAAATGTCAGATACCTTTACCAAACCTAATTGATAGCATGAAATACACTTTTTTGATAATTTTTGCCTTAAATCTGAAAAGGTATACTAAATTTGTGAGGTTTTTATAAGACTTAATATTATTTAATCTCTAATAACTCAAAATTTTATATTATTCTAATAATTATAATTTTTTTTAAATTTGCCTATAAATATTGCTTTGAAACATAATCTTAACATAATCTTAAAAACATAATCTTAATAGAATTAATACAATATTAAAATATTTTTGATGAAGTCCATTTGATAATATAATTACTGTAAATCAAAAATATGCTAAAAATAGCTTAGACGTTACAAGAAACTGATATAGTATTAATTCTATTAAGATTATGTTTTTTTAATTATTTATGAGACAAAAATATTAACCTTTGGAAGGTAATAAAATGCAATATTTTTCTGTCTATAATTGTTAGGAAATATTTCCAAGACAAAATTTTCCTGGACTACAATTAAAATTACGGGAAAGATGAAAAATAAAAATAAGGCTAGATAAAAAGAAAGATAAAGAAATCCACTGAGAATTTTTTTTTTCATTTACTTCAGAAATATATTCACATGTTGCAAAAAATCAAATAAATTAGAATACAAATTTTACAACAGCAAAATATAAAAAACAAAATGAAGCAAAAAAAATATTAGAAAATTAGATGATTTTTCTCTCGTTTTTCTAAAGCTATCTGCAAAAGAAAAGAGAATCACCCTTAAGTTGGTACTTAATTTTTACCCTTTTTTAAATTATGTTATTCAATTCCATCATTTATCGTAACCAATATTTTTTCAGAACAATTAAGAACATGTAAATCATTAATGAAAATTCATAAATATTTAAACATGTTTTATTTAAATATTTTATTCTTTCTTAAGCCACCCATCTTGTCTAGTGGTCAGTGTGCCTGACTGCGGATAAGGAGGTCCTGTTTTCGAATCCCGGTTCGGGCATGGATGTACTTTCTCTCTCTATCTGTCCTTTCCTTGTATGAATGAGGTGTGAATGGTTGCCTACCCTATAAACGGGTACCTATAGCATGAGTGTACAGAAGAAGTCGGACTCCACACCAAATATGGTTTAGTTGGAAAAGTGGAGCAGCGCACCCCATATTGCCAGCCTAGCTGGCACACGACAACAACAACAACATTCCTTCTTAAATATTTAATTGTTATATTTAAATATGTAAGTAAGTTTCAAATATTCAAGAAGTTTAGAATTTTCTAAATTTATTGAACAATTTTAAATTATAATAGAATAGTACCTAAAATTTTTATTTAAGTATTAAACAAAGACTTCATTTAATAGGAAATTAAATTACGAACTATCTTAAAACAATAGAGGGAAAATAGAATTTTTATATGCTAACAAAAAATACACAAAAAAGAATAACTAAAAATTAATATCTCTTTTCAATAAAAAAAATGAATCTAAAGTTAATTTTAGTATTAACAATTTATAAAATTTAAAAAAGTGTATTAAATAGAATACATTGCTTAAAACTTTAAAAAGTATACTCACATATTTAGGCTGTTCATTTAAGATAGAATAATAATAGTGTAGTGTCACACTATGTCAAAATAGAAGTCCGAAAGAATATACATTTAAATCGGAAATAATTCTAAATAAAATGAATTATAATAGTTTGGTTTGCAATTATTATATTCAGTATTGCCAGATAACAACAAAATATAAGAATTTTTCTCCTATCAAAGAGAAATTCAGCAAATTATTAAAATTGTATTATTTTAAAGTTCTTTTTGAAAACGACATTTTTGATTATCTTTATTTCTCGGAAAACATTTTTTTATTTTTCGTTTTACATTAAATAGAAATTATGAATAACTAAAAAAATTATCGTTTGCTTTAAAAGAAAAACCAAATCTAAAATAAAAATAATGTTTTATGTTGCTATTTTAACGTAACCACATTTTCCATGTGCTTAATTTATCAAAATAATAAGAGAAAATATTAGAGTGTTTCTAAGTTTTAAAATAGAATGGAATTTTATTCAACAAAGATGTAAGTTATTAAGAATTAATGTTTTCAGAAATGAAAAGATTTTAAAAATTAACATAATATTGATTGTTAAAATAACATTCAATTTGTCTCCTTTTCCAAACAAATAT
Organism: Latrodectus hesperus; assembly: GCA_037975125.1. Lineage (NCBI taxonomy): Eukaryota > Metazoa > Arthropoda > Arachnida > Araneae > Theridiidae > Latrodectus > Latrodectus hesperus. The sequence continues at coordinate 10,234,785 of CM075861.1, forward strand.
TCCCTTTATATAATAAAGCTTCAGAACTTGAAGCTGAAAAATACATATTTTCAAAAGAAAAGAATATTTGAAAAGTGAATTATTGGTAACACGTTATTGAATTTTATGGAATATACAGTGATATGAGTATTTCCATTCCAATATGAAATTAATGCAATAAAATTCAAAAAATTTAGTTTGTTCTAGTTATTCTATATTTCCATTGTTGCATCTGTTATTTAGATAGTATTATTTACTGATAAGTACTTCATTTAGTATATATATTTTATAATTATTATTATGTTTATATACTGATAAATTTCTATTAAATTTTTCTGTATACATTTTAAGCATTTACAACAAATACAGTGTCATACTTAGTCCACCAGGCATAACATCTTCTGATATTCGAAAATAATAATAATAAAAAATTATTTAGAAACTGAAATTTTTACAGATACTTATATAATAAAATATCATTTTTGCAGAGTCGATCTCTTCATCGTTTTACTACATAAACATTCTAATAAAAAATATATGACAGTTATCATATTGAGATTGTTCTTTATTTAAAAAAAAGACCTAATTAAAGTAACAAAAATATTTGGATCTTTTGAGGTACAATGGGTAAGCATTCTACATGACAATTTGTAAAAATGCCATACAATATTTAATCAGTCATTTGAAATAGTTAGCCAGAAACGTAATCCAATAATCTAATCTAATTTAATATTGACGTCCTAAGTAATAGCGGAATATATCCTATATTATATTAGAGTCAAAAGTTCCACACAAGTATTTGGCATTGTTGTTTTTAATTTCTATTAAGGAGTTCTACAATTTTGTTTTAAATTATGTTTTCAATTTCAGATACAATGAATTTTAGTCCGTAAAAGCACTCATACTGCTATTGTTTATTTTATAAAAAAATTAATTCGTTAAATCCTCATTTTGCGTGTATTCAAATTCTTTTATTTACTCGAAATTTTTTTAAACTTTTTCAACATTTCAATAAATACACACACAAACACACACACACATATATACACACACACACACACACACACACACACACACACACACACACATATATATATATATATATATATATATATATATATATATATATATATATATATTATTTTTTATACATACATATATATAATCAAAAAGAATTTTGCATTATTTGATAATTATAATAATAAATAGTCATTAATAAATTCGAGCTCTTAAAAAAAAGAATAATAAAAAATAACAAAATCAAGAACTCCGTTTAAAATCAATAAAAACTTTTTTAAAAAACTATGTATTAAAATAAATAATAAATTATTTAAATCTTTTATCAGAATATTTCTATATTGTTTCCAAAAAGCAGTCAACATAAACTGTTATTTTTAATTTTGAAATTCGTTAAAAGAATTCTTTTCCAAAAGATGATCTTTAAATATAACAAATTTAAGTTGTTGTTTAATTACTATAAAAAGTTAATTCATCTTCTTTTTTTAAATTATTTTCAGAACTATAGAAAATTGTGAACGATCTGAAAATAGGAAATACTTTTATCAAGATGCATGTGGTGCGGATAACAAGACAACTAATGAATTCCCTAGATCAACGCTAAAAATCTCTTTGATTAATGTGGCACATGATTGTTCTTTAAAAAGAAAAAAAGAAGCTTAGAGCAACTTTTAATAAAATTGAATTAATGAAATATTACTAATTTTCGTGCTTTTTGCGAAGGAATCAAAAGGCAATTAATTACGTGATGCTCTTCTAGTCATGCAGCAAGCCTTTATGCAAATGGGTGTGCTGAGTACAATGGCTTAACAACCTTCTTTGTTTGCTCCAGAAAAAGGATCGCTTTTGAAAAGGGAATGCGATGAATTGCGGGATCGCTTCAGAAAATAACGACGTCTGGAGAGTTCATCTTAATTGCACATTAACGACATGGTTAATTAAGCAACTAATTAATAAGTTGCGCCTCTTAATTATGGATTAGAAGGGGAACTGGAAGAATAAAAAGGCAAATAATTATCCTGAAACTCCTTCATTATGTTTCGTCTCCTTCATTTATTGTTCTTCTTTTTTCACTTTTTTGCTCAACTCCGCTCTGAATATCTTATTTTATTATTAGAAACTATCATTTTTGGACCAATTTTTTTCTCTTTGTTTTCAGTTACTGCAGAAATATATTAAACATTTTATCATTAAATGCATGTATTTTTTCTTTTTTATATTAAATTTATTTTTATGCAAAAAGATGTGATGTCAATTAATTTTTAGAATAGGATAAAAAAAAATTATTTCAAGATATTTTTTAAAATATCAGAGAAATCATTAAGTTTTTTTATATGTTCAAATATATGTTTTAGTAAAAAATTTGTGAAAAGTAACATCAAATTAAATGTGACTATAGGTAATATAATAAAACCATTAACTAATAAATTAAGATAATAAAAGTAAGTATATAATAAGTTAAGATATAAAAATAAATCTAAAATGTCAGGGATTTCTTAAAATGCTACTTTAATATGTAACAAAGCCTTATAGTTGTTATTTCCAGAAACGAAATATCGACCAATTTAATATATTTACTTCGTTTTTCTCGTTTATTTTTTAAGCCACTTTTATAGCGTAAACGATATTTTTTAAAATCTAAAAATAATAAAAATGATTGAACAGTTATTTTTCTTATCTAACTATAAGGAAAATAGTGTAATTATGTCATGTATTTTATAATAAATCAATTTAAAGAGGTTAATCTATCAAGATTTAGCAACATTTTGTAAACAATGTTTTACTATATAGATATAAATGCATAAAGTAGATAAAATAACTAATTTTGTAAGTGAAATTATATAGCAAAAACGCTAGTAAATTTGCTGTAATGTGACGAGAAGAATTTAAAAACTGCTTCATTATGCACAACAAGCTTCGTTATAAAAACTTTTGAAATTTCGAATCAGTAAAATAATTAAGTTATTTTGATATACGAGGACATAATAGAGGAAGAATTTTCTTTTTTAAAAACGCTATATTTACGCATTCAAGCGAGCTTTATAAAAAAGGATTCTTCAAAGTTTCAAAATATTGTTATGCATTTAAGTTTTTCTTGCAAAGAATAATTTTCAAGATTTAAAACATTTGGCAATTTCAAAAACCCACACACAATATAAAAAACATAAATATCTCTTTCCAATAAATATAAAAATCATTTTTTATATGAAACATATTTTTTTCTCCAAAGTATCTATTTTTTATTATGTAACAGTTAAATTTCATAAATTTGTAATAGTTAAATATCTCACTCTAACAAACCATTGTGTAAAGAATTTTATTTTAAACATCATTTAATTGCTGCGTCTTCTTAAAACTTTTTTTAACCCCATATTCGTCTTTATAAATTTAACTGCTAATTTATTGTTTAACAGATTTTATTTTTTAAATTAATTAATTCATTTCAAATAAGTAATTCATTAAAATATTACATTTACATAATTAAAATTATGAAATTTCAAAGAAAAAATGTAAATATTCTCATGTCATGAATTCTGAATATTTTGTAATATACGACAAAAAGATTAGTATATTATTGAAATATAGTAATTATATAGTAGAAGATTAGTATATTATTGAATCTAATTTATAATAATATATTTTAAAAAGACAAATAACATTTTTTATGAGGTAAATATCTCGGATTTTCAGGATAAAGTAACCATCTCTTCCTTGTAAAATAAAGAAAAATATTTTTTAATGTAGAAAAAGTTTTTCCAGAGTTTAGGTGTTATTTACTCTCAGAAATGAATAGTATTTAAAAGAATAAAGCTAAAAATTGTACTATGCTCACAGTACTAAAAAATTAATTCAAAATAAAAGAAAGTTAATTTTATCTTATTTAGTGATTTCTCTTTCTAATTCACTCACATTTAAATTTAAGTACGATTTATTTTAGATAACAAAAATTTGAAAATATCATTTAAGTCATTGGCGATTAATGTTTAAATGAGTTTGTTTCACCGTACAATTAAAATTTAGAAAGTGAAACAAGTCATAAAGAATGCTAAATCCATAAGTTCCTGTCTATTATGAGCTGGAACTGAAATATTGAAAACAAATGAAGTAACTGATTGAAGAATAAAAAAAAGGAAAGAAAAACAATTAATCTATCTAGAATAACAATCTAATATTTACTATTAATTCAAGAAATGAGAGATGTCACTTTTTCTGACATTATTGTTTATATAACTTAATGCATTTATATATGATAATAAATGATATAACTAAAAAACAACATACTTAAATGTTGCCAAAAACGTTCGTTTTCGGCAAGAATATAAAAAATTAAACGTCTGCAGATTCTTTGTCATACTCTGCAAAGATTATTTTATCTATTCTTGTGAAAAAAATTTTGTATAGATTTTATTTTTTCAAGAATCACATCATTCCGGCAATTTTATTCATAAGAAATTAAGATTAAAAAAAATTTTTTTTAAACATTTGGCACTTTTTTTAGTAACATTTGCAGTTCACATTCTTCCTGCTCTAGAATGATCAATATGACTAGATTTCTGGAATTGAGACACGTTGGAAACAATTTGCTTCGAAATACTGAACAGTGGAATTTTTTCATGCTGTCATTTTCTTTTGTGAAACCAAAATGAAAGCCAAGATTTTTGTCAGCTAAATTAAATGCCGAAATAATGAACTCTAAACATAAGCCTACAGTAATATTACCCAAAATTCAGATACCAATAATCTAAATTCACCCTAAAAAATTATTGTTGAAATGCAAACAAAAATTTTGAAAATTTTACAAACGATTTGTGAAACACATTGCTATTTAGATCATCAGGTTATTTACTGTATATAATTAAACATATTATATTAAAGTAATTAGGGAAGAAACATAATATGAATTTTTTAATTTCAAACACGCTGATAAATATAATGCATTGGGTATCAGCATAATACGTAAGTTTAATGAGAAATTGAAATTTTAGACATTATTACAAATAAACAAAAGAAAATGAATAAAGGGTATAAGTATGATATATTCCCCCAAGAGATTTCTCGCCAAATCTAGCGTCTTTTGTTTTGAGCCGGTTTTTTATTTGGTATTGCATATTTGAGTTTTTGTTCTTTTCGGAATTTTTGTTGCCAGTTTTTTCCCCCCACGTGTTTTACATCATTTTTGCATCATATATAAGGTTTGTTTTAAGTAGGATATACCTTACTAGTTCCACATTAAACAATATAACTGTATGAAAATCAGAACTATACGTCCTACTTCTAGATTCAAAATGCGAAGTTATACGAATTTTAAATATAGCTTTTATGTCTTTGTAAATTGGAAATCAACACATTATTGGAGAATGCCACTTGAAACTAATAAAATATGAAAATTCTTTTAAATAAGATGTCTAGGTACATCATATTTGAGTAAAATATGTAATAAATTTGTCCAATTTGTTCTTATCCTTAATTAGAAATTAATTTAGGGAGAAATTTATATTATAGGAAAACAAAGAAATTTGAGGGCCGTGTTTTTCTAATGCTTAATTTTCTGGTAAATTTATAAATGATTGTTGATAGAATGATGCTATATAGGGAAAATTTGTAGATCATCATATTTGGAATCATATCCTCTTACTTCTCTGAATTCTGTTCCCCTTTTCCTGCTTATTAAAGGTTTATGTAAAATAATTTTTTAACGTGAAATCATCATCCATTGAGCAGTTCATCCGATTTATTTTTATGAACTTTATAATATCTGGCTCTTTATAGGCTTTATCTGGCTTTTCTATAACTCATCTTTATCTTTATCTGAATCAACTTTTATCTTTATCTGGCTTTTTATATAGCTCAATGTTATACCTTCTTCTCCATACACTGTTGACTTCTATCCCACCAAGAATACTTGTCATTTTTCGTTTAAAAATGGGTATTTTATTTTCTCAAGCTTTGGTCATGGTCCAAGTATCTGAGTCATAGGTAAGTATTGGCTTAACTGCACATCTATTAGCTATTACACAAACAATTATAGTTAATAAATATTTTCCCTGTCCAAGTTACGAATTCGTTGTTGTTGTTTCTCATTCCCTTGAACAGCAGAGATAGATCAGGCCCATGAGCTCATTTACAATGAAGAAGTACATTACCAATAGGAGATTTTTAACAAGGTCCTGTCTGGTGAGCCCCAGACAAGATAAAATGTGGCCAGAGCAAATTCAAATATGATGAGCTTACTTTTTGCATATTTCTGTCGTTATTTTACCACTATCTTCACAATTTCATTTCTCTCTAGCTTTTTTTTTTTTCCATCATAATCTGACTGTTTTTCATGGTTTTCATCTTTTAACTAAATCTACTTGTAATCTAGCATAAGCAATGCAATTTATAAAATATTAATTAGGAGGTAAATAAAAATTCTAATTACCTTAACTTTCAATATTTCCCAGTATTTGAAATAATTAGATAGGTCACCAGAAATACTAAATGGAAACATGTCCTCTGTTGTTAAATACTATTATCACCCACTTTCTTGATCCTATTAAGATAATGAAATAGGTGAGAGTTAATTCAGAACAGCTAATACTACTTTGCAAATTAATTCAGCTTGTTAAATTTTAACGAAAGCCTCCGAATTCTTCATTGTAATTACTTCATTTTTTCCAATTACTCTACCTTACTTTACTTATTTCTAAGAAAATTTCCAGAATGATATCTTTATTTAGGAAAATATTTAAGAAATAAATGTAAATATAATTTTTATTGTCACGTAACGTCATCATTATAGATTCTGAAAAGTTATTACGGTAGAAGTTTTATACACACACACACACACACACACACACATATATATATATATATATATATATATATATATATATATATATATATATATATATATATATATATATATATATATATATATATATATATATATATATATATATATATATAATTGTTAACTATATAACATTATCGTTGAATTATACTTTTCTGCAAGATTTGGTGGTAATTGCAAAGGCAAAATTTAAGACATACATTGTAAAGGATAAAAACCACAATTCTCAAAGCCACTGTGATCGCTTAAAGTTTTTGTTCTATAAATAATAATAAATTATGACTATATATATATATATATATATATATATATATATATATATATATATATATATATATATATATATATATATATATATATATATATATATATATATATATATATATATATATATATATATATATATATATATATATATATATATATATATATATATATATATATATATATACTAAGATGTACAATGGAGAATTCTTCCAAATGACTTTTCCAGAAAATGAGAATATTCGCGTACGGTTTCTCCATAATAGAGTATTAATACATTCTTTTCGAATTGGCTTTCATGTGCACAAAATGTGAGAAGCGAACAACAAACTACAATAACATAAAATAAATACCTTATTTGTCGGCATTTAAGACACATCACCTTTTTATATACATTTTTAAAGGATAAAATTTTATTACAAATCATTATTTATAACTTGTAGTATTTCAAATATAAAGTAATACAAATACAGAGTATTATTTTCTGCAAATATCCAATTTATCTGGGAAAGAACACCTTTTAATCTTCTTTGTAAAAATCTAAGTACTTATCTGCAGAGTTAAATGAAGAAAGATTTGAAAATTCTTTTAGAATCTGTGAATTCTCATGTAATAATTTGTCTTTATGCACCATTCAGAGCGTTACCAACGCCACACTTCTTCCTTCAGTTTCATTTGAGGACACATCAATGATTCCTGATTCAGCTAAGCTCTTTTTCAGTTGGTGGTATCCTGAAATGCCTATCTGCAGCCCTGTTTCCATGTTCTTTAGCATACGCAATCATATGTAGCTTGTATGCTATGTTATAGCAAAGCCACATTCTTTTTGAGTATTTAATTTGTCAACAAATGTAAGAAAACTGAATACTAGAAATTTCACATTTAAAACCCCTTTACAAAAATTGGAGAGTATAAATAAACCCATCTGTGATCGTTGAAAACAATGCGTGCCCATTTACTGAACTCTAAGTAACTGTAGTATTCCAGAAAAAAAAATTAACAAACTTTTTGAGCCATTGTTTTGCAAATCTGCTTTTTATTATTTTTTCTTCTTGATAAACACAACAGCCTTTTGTAGACCAAGGTTGACTCGCAGATCCTTCTACATCTGACCCTGTCATTGTCTACGGTCCGCCATCGGTTGACTCCCACTATCTTTAGGCCCTTTTCAACATCATCTAGCCATCTTGTGGCTGGTCGTTCCCTTCATCTTGTTCCTTCGATCTTTGAAAAGGTTACCTTTTTGGTAAGCTCAGCATCAGGATTTCTGTAGAGATGGCCCAGCCATCTCTAAAGAAAGCGTGACGCTTTGGCTGTTCTTATAATGTCAATCCCGCCAAATTTATCATATTTTTGTAGATCTCAATATTGTATTGGATTCTTCACACGTTACCCTATTAAACATATCCAAAAATTTTTCTTAGGAATATTCTTTCCAAAATTAACAGTTTTTCTTCCTATGTTTTGTTGAGGATCCAACATTCACATCCATGCGTAACAATTACTCGGATTAAAGCTTTAAAAATGCTTAACTTTGTCTTTATATTGATAAATTTTGAAATGAATTGTTTTTGGAGGCCGTAGTAGCTTCTGTTCACCATGAAAATTCTTTTATTTATTTCAATTTTCAGGTTATTGTGACTTGTAATCAGAGTTCCTAAGTATTTAAACAGTGCCTTACAGTTTCAAAAGAGTGCGTCAGAATCTTCAGAGCGGACTGGTTAGGGGTCCTATTTGTTCCAATCAAAATCTTAGTTTCGTTTGAATTTATTACAAGTTTTTATTATTTCAGCAATATTAATTAACAGAAAATTTTTAATGTTGACGTAAGAAAGGCAATAGTCTTAAGATTCAAAAGAGATTGTTTACAAATATTGCAATTTTTAGTTTATAATTCTATTGATTAATGAAATTTTTAAAAATTTAAATCGTCTTTGACCATTTAATCTAACCATAAAGTGGATGTTTTGTCATGTCTTTTACGTTTTTTTTTTCTGCTGTTCTAATGTCCATATGTTAATGGCTTGAATCAATGGAAAATGGCTTCTTAGACCAATGTTTTGCTCCTTATATAAGAAATCGTTTTATTTACCAAATGAGAGCTTCAACACTATTCTCTGACTTCGTCTTGTTTGCCTCCGCTCGAAGAATGTGATTTGAAGGCAGGCAGCAAATTCGTAGACAAGTCAAATTTACGACGCCGTCACAATACAATGTGACGTGAATCAAACGTTGTCTGACGTCATGGATATTTAAACCAATAAGTATCGTAATAAAGAGGCGTACTCAGGATCTCAACTGTAATGAAAGAAACAACCACTTCATGATTAAAAAAAAATCGCATTACTCGGAATAGAGGAAATTTCCAGAAATGAATGTAATCAAAAATGTAAGACGCACTCCGTTTATCAGACATATTTTCAAAGAATTTTCTTATAAACCAGAAAATATGGTAAGTATTGAAATGCGTTATTTAGAAAACATATATATACAACATAAAACTGTCCCCCTCAAGTCCTGCAGGCCGCCTCAAAGTGCTCTTATAGCCGGCGAGGGGGTGTACCTGGTCGGAACGGGTGAAGTACGTCGGGAGAGTAATCTCCTGGTAGGGTCACCCAAGGCGTGAAGGCCGTTCCAATATGATCAGCTAAAGTCTGCAGGCATGGGAGCCAAGTCAGACTTCTACCTTAGATTCTAACATAGGACAAGGTGCTCCAGGTCTCCGGATCAACAGAAGCTGTCAAATTTTCCCCTTTACCATGTGTACTGTCTCGACTTTCTACTGGCCACTTGAAGTGTATGATCTTTGAAGACGGTGAAAGAAAATACCCATCATGCCACAAGTGCGACAATGCTCCGTTTTGCCCGCAACACATCTTGAAGTGCTTGGGGTTTTCTTGTGCAGAGGCTGTGAAAAGTCCAAATCTGCTTTTGGACTTTTTGGCTATCTATGATCTCATGGATCTGATCTAGTTCCACTAGACCAGATGGGGATTAGTCCCACCACCACATAAAACTGTTCTTAGAATAAAAGCAACGCCAGCTAGCTCTGAAAATTAATTATTACGACATACTTAATAACAAATCACAATACAAGAACAGTTAACAAAATAACATAAGGGCAGAACACTATAATTGACATTAAATTCGGAAACATAACATGATCTCATTAGGTGATGGAATTTGGGTCATTTATCATTGTTCTTGTTGTAATTTGAAGGTAACTAAATTCTTGCTGCCCAAAAGTTTGATACAATAGTTCCATTACAAAATGAAATAATGTGAAGACATTTATTTTATTTATTTTCTTAATAAGGAAACCGTTACAAAAAAAATTTGTTTTTATAAAATGCATTTACATTTGTATGCGTATTTTACAAAAACATTTTATAAAATGCAAATATTTCCTCATAGAATTTTTCTCTTGTCGGTTAAAAGAAATTTATAACACAGGATTATAGTATGGAATTGATTTATACATACAAATTGCTTTATTAGAGCGAATATGTACATAGCATGACAGTAAAGTATCTAAACTTCCCCTTAAACCTTCTCTTCTGTTTTTGTTATTTTCTTTTATTACAATAGACTTTCTTCTATTACAATAGTTTTACTTTGGAAAATGCAAAATGCATTCAATCAAGATATATCCTAATAAAAGTATCTTGAGTGTATAATATAGGTTATATCTTGAAACATATATGCAGTTAAGATTTTGCATTGTCTTCTTGTGTACACACATTTTTTTTTTACATTTATTTCGCGTATTAAATGAGTTTACAGCAGTTTATTTTTTAGAATCATTGAAAAACAAGTGGCTTAAATGAAACAATTGATATATTTATTGTATTCAGTGATTGTGATGTGCAAAACGTATCAAATGAGTATTGAATTAATTTTTTTTACAAGAAAGAAGTTCTTTTGAAGCAGGCAGTCAAACGATAATGGAGTCAGTTCACTTACTGATCACTTTGAAAGAGAAATACTCTTTTGAGAGAAAAACGGGGGATGAAGAAAAAAAGGCGGGTAAAATGATTTTTGATGATTTCGAACACTATACAACAATTACCATAACAATAGGGGCTCATTTCAGATAAAGAACTTCTTTACGCATCCTAAATCCTCGCTCCGGAGCGTGCTAATCGTCTGCTTTCATCTCGTTGCCATCCCGAGGGAAATAAAAATGTTTTCCTTAATCGCTGTGCTTATATACCTGAACGCCGACGCGCGGGAGCGTTCCAACTGTTATTTCGCGAACTGTTTGTCTCGCAAATTGATCTTTTGAGGTGCATGTTTCATTTTAAAGGAGTTACCAACAAAGCCTCTAAGACGCTCTGATGCGAGAAGAATGGGTTAATTTTATTAGTTTTCTTCGCATGCAACATAATCCTATTTGGCGACATTCAACGGAGCTTTAATCTTTTTTCCTTTTTTCCATTCAATGTGGATTATAAGACAACTAAAATTGAGGGAAACCATAATAACCAATAAGAGTTTTATTATTTCTTTTATGAATTGCAGCGGTTATTACCTAGGTTTGCTCCATGAAGCAATGCATGAATTTAAATAGGAAGGCAATGATTATTGTTACTAAATGTGGTATTCTTTAAATAAATTGAATTCAAACTTATTTAAATGAAGTATTTAGCTATGTTTTACTATGACGAACTAAGGCCTTACATTTGAATATATCGCACATTTCGGCATGTTTAAATTATTTATTTATTATTATGACTAAATTTATGTATGCTAAACCTACTAAACTAATTTAAACTACTTTTTAATGTTTTACAAATGGAATTTTAGGCATCTTTTCTTGAGTTCTAAAAAAATGGATTTTTTAAAAACATTTATAATTGTTTCGAATTAACACTTTGGGGCTACACTTTATTTATTTAATCATTTAATATTTTTTGTTGAAAATATGAAAAATAATTAAAGTAATTACTTGGATTCTGAGTAGTTATTTTTTTATTCTGAATTTATTTAATAACTTTTTCGTTTAAAATGAATACATTTGTTATAGTAAAAAAAAGCAAATTCTGTTAACACAAAAAAACCCTATAAATTCTTCACTCATGATATTTGTTGAATTTGTTAAAAATAAATATGCTTCTTTACATACTCATCTTTCTTATAAATAGCTTAATTATACATGAAAAAACAAAATGCGAAATGAAATGGCAAAAAAAATTTTTTTTCGAACTTTCTTGCACACAACCAAAATTGAATGAAATCGGAATTGAAAAAAATTAAAGCATTAGATGAATTAAATAAAAAATTTAAGTAAAATGAAAGGTAACCCATATTAATAAATAATCATATCTTAATTAAATGTGGAATTTATAAAAGCAAATTGAATATGTTTCACTATAACACTCACTATTTATTTAAATTTTATAAATTTTGTTCACTTAATTTTATCAAATCAGCTTCTTATATTCTTATTTCTTTTAAAATTATTCCTACCATAATTTTTCGTAAAAAAAATCGTTGTGTTTTGGTGATAAGTTTTTAGTAAACATTTTCAGAAAAGCTTTATTAATAGACCTAACATTAGATTAAGTTTAAATTAAAAATAGATTAAAACGTATGATTTGGTATCTATATTACGGACTGAAAGTTGCCATATTTACTATAACGTATACTGTGATGATGTATATAATTCTTGAAATAAATATAAATTTCAAAATATTATTATTTAAATTATTTTCTGTACAATCTTTTTTTAAATCCTTTTAAAGAAACATATTTCAAATCTCCTCTTCTTGTTGATGACTTTCATATAATTATTAATTTGAATCTCTTGTACTAGATTCAAAAGCATATTAAATAAAATTATATGTTTTTTTAACTACTTTTTTGTAAAAAGTTTACTTAAGTTTTGTCTGAAATTTTTTTCTGTATATTAGGTATCAAAAATTTACATATTATACCAGATTATATGATCAGATCCAAAACTTTTTGCTGATTCATTAAATTATTGATCACAAAAGAATGTAATCAATGATGAAGCAATTTTTATGATAAATCATCTGTATCTTTATTTTTGTCTTTTTTTTTTTTTGGATATTTTTTATTGGAATTGCTAGACCCATCAACGATTGGATAAGGAAGAAAACTTCTATCTATATTTTAAATTATTTCGTTTCATACAACTTCAATATTGAGTCATTATGTCTGCATCAACCCCAACTAGAAACAAAACATCATCTCACAATCAACTTTTCCGTAGAAACTAGTGTCATACTTAAGTTGTAATACTTAGCAATGAATAAAATATGTATATGATCACAGAAAAATACTGCATTCTGATGTTTATTCTTGTTCCTTTTCAAGATCTAGTCATAAGGATCTATTTTCTCAAGTCATCTTCAAACGTATTCCCTTTGGTTCCGAAAGACAATGTTTTTCAATAAGCGAATTTTATCTTATTAAACCAGAACTTTTTCTTATTGTTTGCTTTCTGTTTTCCATAAATATCAAAAATTTGGACCCAAAATGGTAAAAACATCTTTGATTGGTTAACTACTTTCCATGCTCTTCAACCTATTCGAGACTAAAATTCATCTGGACTTATCAAGAACAAGAATATTTTGGACGTATTAGAATGAGATTTGCCCCATTTGTAAAAAATTACATATTTTAATTCATTTGCAATTTTGTTTATACAATTTCTAACTTTTACCCCACATATTATCAAATTAACTATCAAATTGACAAAAACTTGAACTTTGAAAAGTAATGTTAAAGGCATTTTTATTTTTGCAAACAAAGCGAATTCCTAAAATATATTCATACAACTCAGAAAAATACATGTCAAGAAACAAGTGTCTTCTAACAAAAATAAATTTCATTTTTTGTCATATGATCAAACAAAAAAGGAGTCCTAATTTTCTACATGTCATGAGCTTCCAGCGTATAGCAGCCCCTCTATGGGTAAGACACTATTTTCCTCATTCTATGTAGCAGTACCTCTTCGTCATTCGAGAAGTGAGCTTTCGGTTGTTAAATTGAGCTAAACCATGTCATCTGTTAATTCGTAATTTCGTGCTTCTTTTAGGTAAATAATGTCTTTGCACGTTGAAATACATCACTTTATTCATTATATACTGGCTAGAAATGCCTAATATTCATCTTGATTCTTATTTATTACAACCGTCATAATTTCATAGTTCGACATTAATGTTTCAATTTGAAATATATATATATATATATATATATATATATATATATATATATATTGTACCGAGCTTCACGGGTTCGTGTCGATTGAGAGTTGAATAAAGCAACCACTTAATGAACACAAGACTTTTATTCGTAAAAACTTCACTAGATATACGAGATTCCTGCTGTAACAATCACAATTATACAGCTACAATTCGTCAGATATAATAAGAAACAGCTTCCAATCATAGGTCTCAAATACATCAGACAGAGAACAACTAGCAGTCACAACTAATCGTCTTCACTCACTGACAATCAGCATTTATATTTTTGTAACAATATATATATATATATATATATGTATATATATATATATATATATATATATATATATATATATATATATATATATATATATATATATATATATATATATATATATATATATATATATATATATATATATATACAGGGTGTCCTAAAACGACCGCATAAGCTCTGCACAGCTTATGCGATTCTGCACAGATTCCTAGTTAAGAATACATAAAGACTGCCCACAAAAGCGTACGATCCATAGTTTACGAGTAAAATACGAAAAACAAAGTATGACGTCACTTCCGGTGCAAGAAAAAACACTTTATTGTACATATCAACAACAGTTTTTACATATATTTTCAGACGATAATGTTTAAAACGTTCGCCGCGCATATCGCTTCATGCATGTGCGCGTGCCATGGTCGCGCACGTAGTGCCAACACCAATGGACTTAGATGCTCGTCTGCATGCTGCTTTCACTTCGGTGGATCCCGCGATGCTACAACGTGTGATGACAGCCATTCCACGGAGTGCTCAAGCCTGCCTCAACATGCATGGCGGACACTTTGAACATCTGCTTTAAATTGTGCATATACTGCTGTGTTGATTTGTTCAATAAAGTGTTTTTTCTTACACCGAAAGTGACGTCATACTTTGTCTTTCGTATTTTACTCGTAAACTATGGATCGTACGCTTCTTTGGGCAGTCTTTATGAACTCCCAACTAGGAATCTAGCTGTGCAGAGCTTATGCGGTCGTCAAAACAACCGCATAAGCTCTGCTATATATATATATATATATATATATATATATATATATATATATATATATATATATATATATATATATACAGGGTGTATCTCATATATATATTTAAATATAACAATTACAGAAAAAAATTTAATTTCATATAAAAATATTTATAATTATGAAATTAAAAGCTTCTTAACGATTTAAAAAAAACTTATTCCAAAAGAATAGCGTAAAGAGAAATTTGAAAAAAAAGAAAGAAATGATATTTACTAGCCATTTTGATTCAGAAAGAAATTTCCTTCGGAACAAATTTTTGACCTAAAATTTTCATGGAAAAATGCTTTATTGCATATCAAAGACTCATGTTTGTGTGTCACATGCAATAAATTTCATTTTACCGTTGAGCGTCTCCTAGTAGAAATTTTCCTCGTGAAACGAAATCTTAGATAAGATTCTTCTTTCCTTTTCTACCATCTGTCTTTCATATTATCCGTAGAAGAGTGGGCGCGGCTTCACTGAGGCCGCCCCGTTGCCATGGGTAACCCCATCTCTCGCTACCTTTACTCATCCATTTTTATCTTCGCCTGATGCCAGTTTCTTGGAAGAAAAAGAATAAAAAAATGGAAAAAGAAATAGCTTATAATTTTAATAACACTTATCGGCTATTGTTATAAAGATTCATAATTAAGTAAAAATTTATTTGCCTAGATGACAACTAAACACACATGATATAAATTCTTAATACCTATTTATATAAATTTAATATATTTTTATTTTTTCATTATCTAGTTAGGTAATTTTTAACGTAGAATTATTATCAGAGAAAGAAAATTAAAAACTAATCCTAATCTAAATAACTAGTAAAAAGCAAACCATACATTTGCTTCTGTGCATCATGAAGTTGAGTACGTGTGAACAGAATTTAAATTATTCGTATAAAATAGACACAACAAAGAATTATAAAAATTCCTCAAATTTTTGAATTGTTAAAATTTTTCCCGTTGTCATTTGAATTTCAAGAAAATATTTGGATTTACTTTCAGCTGATTTTCGATCTTACACTTCATTGAATAAAAAATATTTCTTTTTTAATCTGTTATTCATATGTGCTTTTTAACTTTAAAAATATTTTTTGGTATTTTTCAACATGGTGCCTTGTTTTATTAATATTACCTATTCTTGGATTTAAATTTACCGTTCAAGTCATAATAATTGAGAATTTCAAAAATAATTGAGAAATCTTGTCATAGAAATCTTGTATGAAGAAATATCAACTTCTTTCATATTGGTATATTTTTCTAAGTTCTTTATGGTGAAATAATTTTTTTGATAGCAATGATTAAAAAAATTATTTAATGCAATATGAAATGGATTTTTCGCAAAAAAGTGCAAGTAAGGTTTTTAAAAAAAATTCCTTTTTTTCTAGAATTGTGGTATTATAACTTGTAAAAGTAACATAATTTTTTTTTTATCTTTAAGAGTACATTTGTATTCAAAAAAAATTTTTTTTTATTGAAACATGAAGTTAACTCAAAATTTGATATGTATTAGGGATGATGCTAACTTATCCTTCAATTCTGTATATCTCTCGAATTTTCGAAATCTTTAATGTAAGAAGAATAAGAGCAAAAAGCACATTATTATCTAATATTTAAACAATAAAACTAAAACTTACCAGGAAGGAAACAAAAATAGAGCAGTTTAAAAATATTATACATAAATTTAAGGATTGATTTAAAAAAAATATACAAAATTTTAGTGTCAAAATTTTATTATAAAAATTTAAGTTTCCTTTCTCTCTCATATATAAGCACAATTACAATAAATATATTTCTTTTTATTATTTTATTTTTATTACAAGAAATGTTGCAGTTTCATGAATTCATTAAGTTTAATAAATTCATAAGATTATTTTCAGACACTTAATTTTTCTGTAAAATGATGCTGAAAAAGTGATTATTCTCAATTGTCTAAGTCTAACAAATACAGATTAAAATTTTAAATATTAATGTTAACAACATTTTGTTGTTTTTAAGTAGTAAAACAAATATAAAATTACATAATTTATGAAAAATTTTGTTTGAATAAACCACTTCTATTAAAATGATGAATTCCAAAGTATATTGGTTTCCAAGATTAACATTCGAAAAGTACAAATTATATTTAAATTAAGATTTAAAACCCCCAAACCTTGATATTTGAATAATCATGGTCTAGTAGAAGTACAATGATCTGGCACAGATGCCGTATAACCCAGCAAACTAAATTCTGAATTTATTTGGAGACGAAGAAATGTTGAAAAGATGACATATTGTGACGTACGAGATGACGTAAATACTAGAGTTGTCAAAATAGAATTTTCTGCATAATTCTTATAGGTCTTCATTTGTATGACAAAATAAAAATCAGATTACCAGGTGAATAAAAAATCCGCCAAAAATTCACCAAACTCAGAATTCATTTGAATAGAGTTCACTGTGAATGAAAATCCCTTCCAGAAGGTAATCCAGAATTGACACAGGAAAATATGA
Source organism: Latrodectus hesperus (assembly GCA_037975125.1). Lineage (NCBI taxonomy): Eukaryota > Metazoa > Arthropoda > Arachnida > Araneae > Theridiidae > Latrodectus > Latrodectus hesperus. Next base: position 10,252,643 of record CM075861.1, read on the forward strand.
AAAAATAAAAGGGATGGAGAAAAAAGCAGAAATTTTTAAACATGGTAACCGATGATAAATGTTTTCTTCTTCTGTTTGGAAAGCCTCAGAAATCTTGAGGTTTTACAGATTGGATATTAAAATTCCTTTCACACACATTTTAATCAGTAAAAATATTTTACTCGTTAAATGAACATTAACTTAAGCAGAAATGAACTTCTATAATAATACAGTAAAAATTCACTCTGTGAAAACTTCTTATGAGTGAATTATTATCAAGAAAAGTTTTTTAAAACATGTAATGTATACGTGATTCGTCATTGGAAAATTTTTATTTTAAAATGAAAGAAAAAAACTTTTTGGGTGTTTGTTTTTTAATGCACTTCAATACAATGCATTCGCGAGTGACAGGAAATATGTCTTATGATAACCATTTTCTCAGTGTACATAAAATTACCTTTGTCTTTATATTCTCTTGTTGTTGTTTACTAATGACACTTGGACAAGCCAAGCTCGCTATGCTATGCGAATTAAGTCGATTGGGAGCGTCTTTCGTTTTAATCAGAGCACCATGAAGGTGAAAGTACGAATTTGCTCTACACACATGCCATAGGTACCCGTTTATAGGGTATGCAACCATTCACACCCCATTCATACAAGGAAAGGGCAAAGACAGGATAGATAGAGAGAGAAAATACATCCATGCCCGAACCGGGATTCGAACCCAGGACCTCCTTATCCGTAGTCAGGCACGCTGACCACTAGACAAGTTGGTCGGCTTATATTCTCTTTATAACACTTAATGATTTTTACTTTATTCTTATAATAGTAATTTCACACAATAGTTTTTATGACAGTCATATTTACTTTCTCTTCATTACTAATATTCACATTTTTAGGAATATATCTAGAGATCAATGGTATTAATCTGTTATATCAATTATTTACAATAATTTTTATGATAATAATGTTTTTAGTTCCTATTCATTGCTTGTAAACTACGCGTTATGTAACCATCCATAGATCACTTCAGAAACTAAAAATAAGTGTGGATCAGATTCCTTATCTGGTGAATGTCTTCAATTTTGCTTGACAAAGTTTAAAAGGGGACAGTTCTAAAAATACGCTTGCTGAACTGCAGATTGTTGTTGATTCAGGAATAGCTTAAGAGTTATGCACACATATTTGCAGAGATTAGAATCTCTCAAATAGAGATGTCAAGAAAACACGACTGATAAAGAGTTGAAGGAGTTAAATTGAGAAGCCTTCTGCAAGGCATTTCGTGTTTCCGCTGTGGCATTCCTATATGGAATCCGCTAGAGGAAGGAGTTGGCAAACAACAAGAAAAATCCCCAGTGCAAACAAGGACTTGAATGGTCAGATCATGACCCGCACACGCCCTTTCACTTTCGCCACCGTAAAATGAGGCTCATTGTACCAAATGAAAAGGTGCCGGGCGTTACGTGACCACTCTATTGTCCGGTTACGTGGGCCGGATAATTGCGGCAGATGTCTCAATCGCCAGCTGGCCTTCCGTCAATACAGAGAAGTGAAATTGAGATATATTCCAGAGAAAGTTTGCCTTTCTTCACGCAGAGGAGGTCTGGAAAGGTGATTATTTATGTTTACTCTCAAGATTTAGTGTTATGCCATCGTGATGCTGGTACTGTCAGTATTTCAAGGATTGGGGAACTAACATCGGTATTGATGCAAAAGTAGAAGCAGGGTAATATGATAAAAATAATTTAGATGATTTTTGGAGAAGCTTTTCCAGAATTTTGACTGAATAAACAGCAAATAATGGACAAAAAAATTCAGTTTACTATATCCAAAATTTTTACTGCTGAAAAAAGCTTATTTTTTTGGAAAACTTTATAAAGAAATTCAATTATAGTGATTGGAAAAGCTCACTAAGAATAAATTTTTACGATATTTCAAATTCACTCCAAAACAGTTTTTTTTTTATTTCATATTCAATTTAAGTATTAATAAATTGTGATACAAATTCAAATATTTAAATTGAATATGCAGTTCATTTTTAGGAATGGATATGTATATTCAAATTTATATGATAGGAAGAATGTTGTGTGTAACATATTTAGCCAAACTTCAATGGGTTTTTTATAAATTGTAAGGGATATTTCAGTAACAATTATATTCTTTTGTGCTATTATACATCATGCCAATCTAAAAAAAAAAAAAAAAAAAAAAAAAAAAAAGTTACAATTTTATGTTACATCTATATAAATTATCATATAAACTTTAACATTATATTTAAAATTCAATTTCATCGGAATTTTAATTACTTGTGGGAATTTATATTTCCACTATTTTTTGTATCTTTAGAACTCTATTGAAATATTTTGAAAAATTTTTCCATATCAAACAAAACAAAAAACAAAAAAAAAATATGAATCGAAGAAAACTTAAACAAAGTTTTGCTTGATTTACAAAATTTTTGTTTGAAATAGAAATTTAACAAAATTATAGAAAAATTTATGCATGAAAATCATTTGAAATATTTTTATGTCTTAGTAACCATACCATCATATCAATTATTTAAAATTGGGTTCTACTTTGAGTGTAAGGTCAGACACAAAAGTACCCCATAATGTTTATTAATTATCAAGAAAATATATTTTCAGTTATCATTATATTAGTGCATCAATCAGCTCGTTAGTAAAAACATCTGATACTTAGGGAAAGTGGGTGCCTGGTGGTGCACATCCGGGGAGAGGGGACCATAGGGGGGAGGGCGTCTTTCACTTGAGATAAGAAAGTATCTGAAGAAAGTTCTCAAGAACAGCGGTATCTAAATGCGGTAGAAAGAAGGAGTCAAAACATTTCCCAGACGCTTACTTGAGACATTTCTATTTACAGACACTTAAAGAGATGTGATAATGATTGAAGCTACTGTAATATAATATTATTTCCAACTAACAAGCTGGTTGAAAGGTGTTCCAGTTTGAATTTGACAATAGAGGAAATTCATTGTGGATAGTAAAAGTAATTCGATAAATTCTGTTGAAAGACATATTAAGGAAATCATTTGACTATACATTTCTTATAACTTGTACGATATTTTTTACGCTCTAATTTAAAGCAATCATGTACAAAGTTGCATAGTTCTGATAAAAACATCATTGGTTTGATTGATTATCGCAGGATGGTAATGTTTTGCACAAGAAATGATCAGACCATTATCTGAAACTTAAAAGTGAATGTTAAATCACTATAAATGTACAAGCTCGTGATGGGAATCGAACTCTTGAGCAATTGAACCGAAAGCCAGAATTAATCTCTCTGCTGCCAGCTTGGTTTGATTTTTAGGATGACAAAAATATTAAACTTGTTTTGATGCTGAAAGAGTAATTAATTAAAAAAATTTTTTTATTAAAATGAGTACTAAAAGAAAGTGAAATAGATTTAATTTAAGAAGGATATTTCTTTTAAATCTTTCAAATACATATTAAAGAAAACCCATTCTATCTCTAACAATATGAAAAATAGAAAGAAAACCGAGTGGATATTATGAAATGTAAATTACAATGACAACTACACAATACAAACTGTGTGCAAACTACACTACAATATTATAAACTACACTACTGTAAACTACAATTCCCTTTAGATTCATTTCACTAAGCTTTAGCTGAATAGGTACCACTCTGGTTTTCGGTTCAACATTTCGTAGGTTCGAGTCACTAACTTGATCATGGATATTAATAAGGATTAGGAACCCGCTATGAGTTATAAATTCTGATCTAAAGGGCTTTAAGGTGCAAAAAACGTTCTTGAAAGATAAATCAAACCTCAACGAACTCTGGTTCCTACAAATCATCAAACCACTTATTTGGCAGCAAAATCATATAACCATTGATTAAAGAACACTAAATCAACCGTTAAGGTTATCTATCTATCTATCTATATATATATATATATATATATATATATATATATATATATATATATATATATATATATATATATATATATATATATATATATATATATATATATATATATATATATATATATATATATATATATAAAATCTATTATGAATGCTATTTTGTTATTTTTATTAGCTTGGATGTTTGTATTAGGAATTATTTAATTCTAAAAACTTATTCGTTACTTTTAGAATTGTCCTATTCCTTTATTATATTATTAATATGTGATATATTATATATTGGCAAGACATAATAAAATAAAAGATTTATTAGATTAAAATATTTCAATGAACTCATGCTTCTGTCATATGTCATTAAAGATTATTACTTTCGCTGTATTTTAACACAGATCGATAAATGCTAACACATTTGATATGAAACCATAATTTCTATATTTATTTCCGATCAAGCATTATTAGATTTTAATTCTATACCAAAAACATCAAAAGTTTACATTCATCTAGAAATATATAATCAAGAATACAACATAGTGAGAGAGAATTCCTAGCGTAAAATGTAAGAGCAGAATGTTCATTCAAATCAAATGTATCTCTGCCGACAAACAATGCAATTCTTAGTCAGAAGCGGTGCATTGAACGATCAAAATGCAGCAATTTTCCACCCAGCATTAAAAGGCCGTCTCCAGATCGCAGTTCGAGAACGATGAATGTAAACATCATGAATAACAATGGTGCCGGGAGATGGCAGCGCGAGATGCCCGTCGTTTTATGAGCGGAATCAGAAGGATATATGAGCCTCATCCGATCGCTTATCTGAGGATGATGCTTTTTACGGGAGCGCAATCCGATTCATAAATATTTCATCCGACCCTTCTCGCAGCACGGCTCGCTTAATTATGTAAAATTGAAAACAAGCAGCATTTTTTTTACTTGTCTTTAATACTTTTAAAGTCAAATACTCGACAGTGAATTTTTTAAGTGGGACTTTTTTTTTATCAGTCGATACGGATGACATGGGTTGAGAGTTTGGCGCGATGATATCTCTCCAAAAAGTGAATTTCACACAGAGGAGAGCCATTTATCGTGTAAAACTGAAGAGTTTTTGAGTGTTTTCTCGAGTGAATGAGTCATTTACCCTCCAGTAATGCGCTTTATCGTGATAACTGGAATGGCAGGAGATGCGATAAAGGAAGATCATTCAAATTCATTTACAATTAACTCTTAAATAATCAATTTTATCATTTGATTGTCAGTTTAAACACTTCCGTATATGTTCATTGCTTGTTGAGATAATTAATCACGCGTTGAAATATCTCTTCTGTTATATATATATATATATATATATATATATATATATATATATATATATATATATGCAGGTTTGTATCTGGATTTAATTTTTGATTACTATGAATTAAATGAATGTTGGGCACATTGGACTTAATATTATAAATTGACTTGGCTGTTATTTCTTTTTTGTATTAATATTTTGGTTATTCTGGTTTAAGATTTTTAGTGTGGCTTTGGGGTGTATTGGCTTCTTTAAGACTATATCTTGGACCAATGCAGAAAAGCCACAGTTTGTAAAAATGTGGTCAACACCCCCTGAAGAAACTGGCCATGTTGGTACTTCGTTCCACAATTTCCTTTATTCTATATATATTTTCTTTGAAATTTCAAGCTATATATTAAATATTTTTCCATCTGTTTACTATATTTCGTATTTTCAATGTTTTATTCTCCATCTAGTATTTGATTACTATGCTCAATTTGATTTTTGACTAATTTTATAAAAATTTACAATTATATATACATATATATATATATTTAATAGAAAGCTTTACAATTTTACGATTTTTTTATTTTTCCTCTTAATTATACTAATGTTTGATGTTTGCTTGATTTGAAACTCTTGACTTTGTTCAGTGCATGAGATAGGAAAATAGTTTTACTTTTATTTTAAATCTAAAATTTAAAAAATGTGCCAAAATAAGTGATTAAGAATGGCAGTAAATACTCCTGTTGATAGAAAGCTTTGCAATTTTACGGTGAAACATAATTGACAGCTGAATTAGCCAATAATTATCGCTTAAATATTTCTTTGATATTGTAACTATAGAACACTGATATTAACAAATAAGTCTAAACTAAACACATTTCCTTATATATATATATATATATATATATATATATATATATATATATATATATATATATATATATATATATATATATATATATATATATATATATATACAGGATATCTCCAATAAAGTGTTTTTTCTTGCACCGGAGATGACGTCATACTTTGTTTTTCCCATTTTTCTCATAAACTAGGGATCGTACAGGAACCCTTCTTTGGGAAGTTTTTATGTACTCCCAATGAAGATTCTAGCTGTGCAGAGTTTATGCGGTCGTTTTGGGACACCCTGTGTGTGTGTATATATATATATACACATACACGTACCACATATATATATATGTTAAAATTCAGTAAGGAAAACAAAGAAAAGAACAAGAATTAAAAAGAAGCACCATTTCTCGTCATGGTACAAGATGATATAAGAGAGTTTCATCTCCCACATTCTAAATAAATCGAATATTGTGAATTTCAATCTTCAGTGAACAGTTTCCAAATTGATAAAATAATATTGCTTTAATGAACGCATCAAAATAATTTTTTTGAAAGATTTAAACTGCTTAAAGAGCTTACTGTTATTTGCTTTACTTTTATTATTTAATTGAAAGTATAAACCCTCGAACTCATTACTGTTTAAATTGCTCAAATCATGGGAGAGAATTTAGAGATTCTAACACTTAATTTCTACGCCGAGCTGGCAGCAGAATGGTTATCGCTCTTGCCTTCGGTTCAACAGTTCGTGGGTTCGAATCCCACCTTGGGCATGGATGTTTGTAGTGGTTCGGAATCCACTTTAAACAGTAGGTTACGGTCTAATTAACCCTCATATGCAAAAATACGGCCGTTGAGCGACAAACAAACAAAACTTAATTACTATCATCTTCTTTACTCGAATTTTTTACTTTTTATTAGCATTAAAAGTATCGTTACTGCTTCAGATTAAGTTACTGCAATCTTGTGTGGATCAGAACTATTAACATTAAAGTAAAAATCCGAAACTAAACACTGTGAATTACTTGCAACGAAATTAATTGTAACACTAAGTTTTTAAACACGTGCTCAAAAGCTAGATTTTCATAATTAATACCTATATGTTATAGTCAGGACTACAGATTATTAATGTAATCATTTTGATAGCATTTTTTCAATATATCTAAAATAGTATATGGGTTTAAATTTGAAAAAATATGTTATAATAATCGGTGCTTAAACTTTCATGTGTAATAAACGTTAGAAATAGTAAAAGAAAATAAATGCATACTTTTTAAATTTATTATTAAAAAGCTAGAATAAATGAAAAGAGTAAATTAAAAATATTACTAATTTTTATTTTTAGTGCTCATATAGTTTTCAGATTTTGTAATTATTAACAGTGTGGAGGTAAATATGTTTAAGAATTTTTAATATTTCTTCATAATCTTTGCATTTACTAGAACATTTTTTTTTATTTTTTTAAACTAAAATAATTAGCACTTGCATATGATATATAATGATTAAATTTTTTCTGAAGCAATTTTGAATGGGTCGTTTTGCTATAAATTAATTAATTAAAACTTTAAATGTAATTTAATTTTTTTACAGTTTCTTTATTTTAATTTTGAAAAAGCAGACCGTCACATTTTGATCTTTTGTTGAAGATTTTTTCTTTTGATATTTGTTATTTGCTTGATTTGAAACTATTGACTTTGTTCAGAGCATGAAATAGAAAAATAATTTTGCTATTATTTTAAATCTAAAATTTGAAAAATGTGCCAAAATAAGTGATTAAGGATGGCAGGATATATTCCTCTTGATAGAAAGCTTTACAATTTTTTCTCTCGCAGAAGCATAACAGATAACTGAATTAGAAAATAATTATCGCTTAAATATTCTCTTGATATTATTACAAAGAACACAGGGATTAGCAAATAAATCTAAACTAAATATAATTCATTTTATTCTTCATTACTTTATTTAAATAAATTACATTATTAATAATCAACGAACAAGCCATTCAATGGATTCAACACTAATCGCTCATTTGAAATCATCTGTAAAAATCAATCTACTATAAAATCCAATTCATTTAATAACCTTATTATTGTTGTGAATTAATAATCCTTATAAATAGACCGAGGTTTTTTAAAATAAAACTTTTTTAATGTGAAATCTAATGCTTTAGTGGAAATAAATAATCCCTTTTAACAACTAAATATATGCTTTTTAAACCACTATTTATCTGAGAATAATAATCTTGTCTGTTAGATCATTGTGACTGATAGGAATAGATTATCAGAATCTTATATTGTATAAAGTTGAGCAAACACAATGCTGAATATTCGAAATAAATTATCCTTATATACAGTTGATAATTCCATCATTGATGGTGTGACATTGTCTCTTTTATTATAAAACCCTTTATTTTCCTATTGTAATGAAGGCACTGAGTCTTTCTTTTTCAAATGAAAGGAACATATTGATGATGTTCTCTCAGGAATTATCAATAACCCTTTTGTATAAACTAACTATGATAGTAATTGTATAGCTTAATAAGATCGACTAATGATTTAATGCTTATTGTGTCATTGGAAAGTATAAATTTATCATCATTCATAAAATTATACATTGAAGATGCTGAAAACAAACCATTAGAATAAGATACATCATTATTAATTTATTTATGGTATGATTGGTATTACTTTGTCATAAGTGCTTGATAAAAGCCTGTTAAAATATTTAAAGGGAAAAACATTTCTATAGATACTTGAACACAATTAACAGCATATAATAAAATTAACTAACTTTTTTCAACAGTTAAAAAAATATTTACTATATTTTTTCTTTTCTTGCGTTTTGAATATTTATTTTCCCCATAAATTTATTTTCAAGAAATTAGGCATAAATTTAGAAGCAGTAATACAAATTTTTCATATTTATCACTATCTACATATTATTACAAGGAAATATTACCATTCAATCGTAAACTGCAGTATTAGTTTGAAATGTAGAGAAATTTTGTATTTCTCAAAGATATATTCTAATATATTAAGTGATGTGATTAATGTTCTTCGTTAAAATAACGCAGTTAAGTTAAAATAAAAAATAATAAATTTTTGATTTATTATTTTTGGCAAATACTTGATAAGGGAAGTTGAAAAATATCTAGTTGAATAGTTTATGATGCAAATAGATATTTTGTTGAAGATCTGAAATTAATTCAAGAAATAAGCCCTTTTTTGCTTTATTGCTTGAGCTTTTATGAATAATTTGTGCTTTATTTTGTCTTCCTTTAGACATTTTTTTATACAGAATAGACTAATTCCACTGAAACCAACATTTAATAATGGTTTCCATGGCAATATGAACATCTAACGCATGCTTATGCTTGTCAGAAAAGAGGTCGAATAGTAGTAAATATGAAACGTACTTAAAGTGTTCTGAATTATATATATAATCGTAAACTGTCAACAATAAAATGATTCTCAATTATATTTTTTTATGAAATAAGGATTGTCTTTAGATTGTTGTACTTAACATTAACGAGCTTTGTATGGAATAGACAGATTTAATAGGCGCACTTTAAAAAAATTATAAGAAAAAAATAAAATAAGGCTTGGCAATCGTTATGAAAAATTTTTTTTCTTTCTTAAAAGTAAAAAAAAAAAAAAAAACCTTCTGACCAGGGAAGTTACTCTTAAGCAATATGAACATCTAACGCATGCTTATGCTTGTCAGAAAAAAGGTAGATTAGTAGTAAATATGAAACGTACTTAAAGTGTTCTGAATTATATATATAATCGTAAACTTTCAACAACAAAATGATTCTCAATTATACTTTTTTTATGAAATAAGGATTGTCTTTAGATTGTTGTACTTAACATTAACGAGTTTTGTATGGAATAGACAGATTTAATAGGCGCACTTTAAAAAAATTATAAGAAAAAATAAAATAAGGCTTGGCAATCGTTATGAAAATTTTTCTTTTTTTTTTCTTCTTAAAAGTAAAAAAAAAAAGGTTCTGACCAGGGAAGTTACTCTTAAGCAAATGCTTAGTGGACAGCAAACGATGATTTTGAGAATTACAAATCCAATTCCCTTCTAAAAAGAATCTCATCAGGTGTGGAAGGGATTTCATTCCATTGTTGCCAAGAAATCTATGCGAAACTTCCATTTTATTGAAAAGAGCGAGATGAGCCCTTTGGGGATCGCTAATATATCAATCACCGGTAGTTTATGGCGAGTTTATTGGGTGCACGGAAGGTTGTACAATAAGAGAGCGTAATTGATCATGTCTCGGTAGCAGGTGCGGGATTAAGCCATTCCCGAGCCACGGGGGAATCTGGCAACGAGGCATTGATGGAGTAGGCTCCGCTCGACGCCTTTTTTCGCGCCCGGAAACGAAATTGAGAAAGATTATTCTCTCCTTCCCCGAGCGATGAAAGATTCAACTGATGGTGCATCATTTACTCCCTCAGACTCTCCCGGCTCATCAATAAGGAGTCCAAATCTTCTCCTGGAGTGTCCGCTTTTTCTCTTATTAAATAAGAAACAGCGCTCACCAACGCAATTGTAACCATATGTCAGGGAATTTTTTTTTAAGTCCTGGACTCGCACTTACTTCGACTGACTCAATTTTTTGCTCGATTCACATCTGCTATGAAAAAAAATATATTTTTTAGAGCATGATATGAATTATTGAGTGATTTTCTCATTTATATGCTAAATTGGAATAAAATTTCACATTCATTGTAGAAGTGGAAAAAAAATAAATAAATCTTGATAACCGATAACCCATTAGAAAAATATTTCAGATGACAAATATAAATATAAAATTCTGCTTAAGTATGGAGAAATTCATTTAGGAGAAATAATCGAGAAGATACAAAATTTAAATTCAGTAATGAATCTAACTACCATTAAATTTTTATTATGTTCTTAACACTGCATTTATTTCATGACGTTAGTCATTTCGTAGGATTTACCTATTTAATTTTTTAGTATTGACGTGAAGATAATTATTTTGTGAAGAATTATTGAGTGGATTTTCTCATTTATATGCTAAATTGAAATAAAATTTCACTTTCATTGTAGAAGTGGAAAAAAAAATTTAATAAATCTTGATAACCGATAACCTATTAGAAAAATATTTCAGATGACAAATATAAATATAAAATTCTGCTTAAGTATGGAGAAATTCATTTAGGAGAAATGATCGAGAAGATACAAAATTTAAATTCAATAATGAAACTAACTACCATTAAATTTTTATTATGTTCTTAATACTGCATTTATTTCATGAAGGTAGTCGTTTCGTAGGATTTACCTATTTATTTTTTTAGAATTGACGTGAAGATAATTATTTTATTATTCTGTACATGTTAATTTTTTTCCTTTCAACCTTTCTTTTATTCTGTCTTTTAATCAAATTCTCCCTAATTTCTCAAAAATTACTAAATTTTCTTTTATATTTTTTCACTATAATAATATATATATATATTTTTTTTACTGAATAAAATCAAAATTAATACCACATTAAGTTAAATACTGTCAATTTTTTTACTATCTATCGTTAGCTTTTTATAACGAACTAGTTTACATGAAGCTTATTAAATCAGATTTCACATTACATTACGTAACTGAATTTTACAATAAACTGAAAATATCTCATATTTCAAAAATTAATATATCTATCTTAAAATAAAATATATGTTATATATTTTGTATTAAGCAATTGCATGACATTGTAAGCAACAAAAATAATTCAGTTGGATATTAAAATTCATCGTTAACTTCCACTTAAAGAAATATTCAAAATTCTTACCTGAGGAAAATATTTTTGTTATCCGAGAAACAATGAATTAAGCTTTGGCTGAAATCAGTGTGAAATCATTAAAAGAATGATTCCTATTTATTTTAGAATTTCAAAATAAAATACATCTAACAATACCTTAATAAATAATAAAAAACGCTGAGATGCACTGACGATAATATACAAAATCATAAAGCGATAACGATTTCTTAATCGTAAATGAAACGATTACAAAATCGTTTTTTAGTTTGCTGTAAAAGTTTCAACTCGTGAAAAAAGGTGAAAAATGTCTTTTCAAGATATCATGTCTCAATTTCTTGGAATAAAAAATATTGAAATACTTAATTTTTATACTTGTTTGAAAAAAGAAATAATTTTCCATATATATCTATATATATATATATATATATATATATATATATATATAGTATCTCCGAGGTTCGATCCTCGGACTGGGCAAGATTGACTTAGCCTTTCATCCCTTCAGTGGATTGATTAACTGAGTACCAAGCATGCTTGGGAACTACTAAACACTGTGGGTCTTACGTTAGGCTGACCACTTAACTGGGACATATGCTTCGCACCTCAGGGCCCTCGGTCATGATAACAGTTATGGGCACTGTAGGCCTTGGCCCACATGGGCTGTCGTGCCATGGAGATTTGTTTTAGTTTTAGTTATATATATATATACTTATTGTTTATTTCTACCATATATATTATATATACTTAATCTTAGTCATTTTCTCTAACATTTCAAATATTTTTACGCAATTCTAGTTTTTAGAATTTAAAAGTAAAACCAGTTATTGTGTGTGTAGTTTTCTTGTATTATTTCTATTCATTCAGAAAAAGTGATATTCAGTCTCATTTGAAAAATAAGGTGTTCTTATAAATGTCTTTACTTTTTATTATTTATTCTATAAAATATATTGATTTTTATTACTTGAATTACTTTTATTGAATTCTAGGCTCTAAAGCTTTTCTTTTTCAAACGATATAAATTGAGTATATGTTTTTTGATAGAAAAAATATTATTGTAGTATCTACAAGGTAGTAGGTTTGATATCTGACTTAACCGAAGACTATCGTTTGTAAGGTCAGTTCAGGTGTTCGTCACTAGATCGTGGTTCATAATTACGAATCGATTGATTGCATTTAGCGGCTTCGATCGGTAAAAATAAACAACCAGAAGTGAATTGCAATAACCTATTCATTTAATAAAATGGGTAACTTAGCTTTATGGTATATAATTTTTAATACTAGACTTTTTAGCAATACCTGATGTCAGAATGATTTTCTTGGTTTTGAAGGACATGTATAAATATTCTTACTATTAATTAATTCAGAATAAATATAGCAATATTAAAAATTGTTATTGAAGTTAAATTTCAAATTCAATTTTAAAATATAGCTATTCAGTTACTTTCATCATGTCCATCTAAAGCAGATTTCAGACTGACTTGAAATAACGTCCAATAGTAGAATATAACTTTTATTTTTTGTATTTATGTAAAGTTATTGCTTTCTTCATATTGCAGAATTTTTGTTTGTTCACAGTCAGGAAGTTTAATGTCACGTGTTCCAACAATAAAAAATGTTTTTAAATTTCCTTGACGAAATTGCAGATTTCTGTTTTTCATCAGCTTTTTGTTAGCAATTATGTATTACTGACATTTTTTCAAACATTTATTGCTTAATTAAGCCAAGACTAATAATTGCACATTTCAAAATGTAATTTTGTTCAAGACATTCCAAATTGCATTTTTTTTGCATTATTATTTTTTTTTAATAAAATAACTAAATTTTTTGAAATTTATATATTTATTGGGAAAATTCCTAGCAAATTTCATTTCAATTGTATGAAAATAGCATTTATTCCTAGAAAAATGTTATGTTAAATATTTGTAATAATTTATATAAAATCAAAATACTTTACGTCATGCAACAAGAGTGGTAATATTATTTTTAAACATTTACATTCAAAAATTCTTTCATGTTCTTATAAATGCTTCTGAAAACCAAAAATCTGTTTCTGGAAGTCATTCAGAACAAATCAAAGCGAGCGAATATTCGACAGGGAATTGGTGGAATATAAAATACACAAATAAAAAAATAATACTATTTTTTTAAAGGTACAGTTTAAGAATTTACAAAATTGTTTGCCATAAGCTTTCAAAATTATCAGTTCTTATTTGCTGATGCTTTTCCAAAAGATTTTTATGCTTCTGAGACATCGATGGGAACAGAGCAGAAAATTGAATATCTTCCTGATGCGCAAATGAAGGAGCATATGTGCCTTAGACATTCAATACACATCTTATCAGAAGTCGCTTGATTCTGCTTTTCTTTCTGTACCACAGCGGGACTCACAGACGCCCAGTACCTTCTGCTGCAGTTTGAAGCATTCGTTTTTAGAACGATAGTGGGAACATTCTTCGAGAACTATTCTCAAGCTCGAAAATGTAATCCAAAATGTTAATTTACATTATTTAATGGATAACGTTTTGATGTGCGAGTAGAATTTTGCAGAATATTTCTCAATCAAGAAACCGAAAAGTTAAGTGTTCGTTTTATGTCATTATTAGAACGCTATCGAATCTCATCAGAATTAACTTAGAATAAAAATTTATCAAGAGTACCGAACTTTCTTTACGAATAAATCTTTGGCGATAAACTGGAATTTTTTTCGAGTCATATATATTTTCAATATATTGGAATTTGCTTTTAAGGATTTAATCAAAATATTACGTCGAATAATTACGTTATCCAAGTATTTTTTTCATGATGGTTCATTCAAATCAATCCATTTGACTTTGAATTGAATCTTTCCATTTGGTATGTTAATAAGAATAGAGAGAACATTTTTTTTTTTTGCATTTATTGAATATGTAACTGAAATTGATTGGATAACAACGATCAATATGTTGTTTGAAAAATTTTGTATAAAATTTAATAGATAATTAAATTATTGGCTTATATAAAAATTACTTCTTTATATCCATTAATGGACAAACTTATTCTTATCAAAATATGCTTGGAACTCAATGGTATACTTAAAATTACACATTAATTGGTCTCCTATCAAAATAGTATGTGGTTCCCATTTTTTCTTTATCTGAATGTTTTAAAAGTAATGTGATCGTTTTAACTTCGATATATATTTAAAATTCTCAATCACACATATCAATAATAAAAGAATGATTTTCTCTTGAAATTCAATTGGAGAGAAACTGACGTTTGATCAGAGATTTATAAGAAAGTCTTATATAGTAATATTTCATTATATTCATAAAATGCGACGAATTGCTATTTTCAAGGAAATGAATTGCCACTATTTTCATTTTAATTTTTGAAAACCTGATATAGTTGTTAAGAAATTAATAATTATAAAAATGAAAGTTGGTGGTATTTAAAATATGTAATGAAAAGAAGAAATGTCAAATGAAAATGCAAAAAAAATTATGGCTTAATAGTATTAATTCTAAGAAATATACTATAAATCATTTAAAAAAATGTTTTTTTAATAAACAACTTCAAGCAGAAATAACGAGTTAGATAGGTTTAATATATAAGTCACATTCAGATTCGTTTATGACATTTTAAAGTTACAAAAAGATTCCTTTCTTGTAAATTGACAAAAACTAAAGGTAACTTCAAATTGATTATAAATAAATGAATTGAAGAAAAATATTGAGACAGAAAGTGTATGTTAGTATACTAAACTCCATGGTACGACAACCCATGTGGGCCAAGGCCTACAGCGCCCATAACTGTTTTCATGACCGAGGGCCCTGGGGTGCGAAGCATATGTCCCAGTTAGGTGGTCAGCCTAACGTAAGACCTCCAATGTTTAGTTCCAAAGCATGCTTGGTACTCAGTTAATCGACCCACTGAAGGGATGAAAGGCTGAGTCAACCTTGCCCAGCCCGAGGATAGAACCTCGGACCTGTGTCATGGGAGCGTGAAACGCTGCCACTAATGTTAACTTACTATGCAGAGATCTCTTTTCTTGAAACAATGATTTTATAGGAAACTTTTCCTAAGTGTTGGCTTATATGCTGCCATTTAAAAAGTCAAAACTTCGATCTAGGTTATTTTACTTTAGATGAAATATAGTGGATATAAAATCTGATGTATATACTTTGAAGTAAGAAGGTTTTGAAAAATTAAATAATTTAAACAAACTATTTATAGAATTTAAATAAGTAAAATATTAAAAAGAAAGCTAATGTAATTTCAGAATTAGCGTTACATAACCCATCTGGAAGTGAGTTCTTTTGATATTAGTGAGAAGAATGATAGACCGCTTCATCCGTTATCTGCAACTGCGGATTGATATAAAGTAGATCACCATACTACGATCGGTATTATTGAAAATACCGTTTCCTGAAATAGGAACTGTGTAAGAATGGGTAAAATTTCATCAACTACATATTTTATTTATTTTAATAATCAAGATGAAAATAGGAATGTATCAGAGGATTTGTATCGATACAACTTGCCCTCTAGAGAATAGAAGAGATTCCAATTGACGCTGTTCAAACGTATACGGATGGTGGTAGAGATGAACATAACCGTTCTGGCAGTATTTCGCAGTGAACTAATAGCCATTGACGATGTCCTGGATTCTCCTGTGTCCCTTTCTACTGGAAAAGAAATATGGATTTTGTCTGATGGCAAAAGTGCGATTCAGTACTTGACCAATAGGCAAAGTGTGAGAAACAGTGATGGAGCATCGATACTCAACAAATCAAAACGGCTGTCCATGTCTCATGACATTCATCTACAGTGGGTACCTTCCCATGTCGATCTAGAGGAAAATGAAAACTGCAGACATTTTGGCCAAGGAAGTAGCTCGTGAGGCACCTCTCACCTTTTTTGAAATTTTTTCTAGAGTAAAAAGCAGGATTAACTTCACATGGATTGTCCCTCCAGAGAACCAATGGTATCAGTGTTCCCGTCCTGGAGGTTCACTTGCTCACGGCTTGAAAAGACAGGATTTTTTTTAAAAGACAGGCTTTCGAAGTGGTCACTCAGATCATTAATACTTTCTGAAGGCTTCAAAATTTTCGAGACCTCTTTCAACTGTTTCGCTGAACAAGCTATGCCAGAACGCACCCTTTCGTGCCCAGGGTTATCCAAGCAAGATTTATACGACGATCCTTTGATGGTGTTAGATTTTTTAGAGGTGTTTAACGTTATAACAAAGATAGTCAAGCGCTATTGCCCAAAAGGGACATATAACAACCACACAGGAATATGATCATGTTTTTTTTCAATGGTTGAGGAAAAAATTTCCTAAATGGAAAATATACGTTACTTCCTAATACGAACAGACCAATATTATCCAAAATCAATATCTAATCAATATTATCAATAATGTTACACTTTTCACATAAAGGACAGATTAGTGGCCTGAGAATTTTGTATAATATTTTAATGTCTATTACGTAAATTTACTTTCCGGCAGGTTTTCTTCGTAGATAGTGGGATGTATTCAGCTATCTCAAAGGAGGAAACCCGGAAATCTCCCAAGCACTCACCCCGAGAGACATGCATGCAGGAGTCAAAAGCCAAAATTCACTTCCAGTTGTTCAACAGAGGCTGGAATCAAACCCGAAAACTTTACAGTATCTGTAGAGCACTGTCCTACCACTAGGCTACGGTGTGTGAGTACATAAATATTATACTCAATTTCTTCAACGGATTTCTGATATTATAATTAATTCTATTTATTATCTTTGAGAGAGAAAGAGAGATCTAGTTCCCAAAGTGTTGTTACTTATGACACTAGGGCAAGCCAAGCTCGCTATGCCTTGGCTATGCGAATTTAAGTCTATAGGCAGCGTCTTTTATTTTAAACAGAGCACCACAGAGGTGAAAGTACATGTTTTTCTTTTTTTTAAATTCTCCGATAGATGGCAACACCAGAGGATCTACTCCCTCAATTTTAATCTGAAGGGGGAGGGAATTTTCTCCTGACCATTGCACCTATGGTACCTGCTGAATGA
Source organism: Latrodectus hesperus (assembly GCA_037975125.1). Taxonomy (NCBI): domain Eukaryota; kingdom Metazoa; phylum Arthropoda; class Arachnida; order Araneae; family Theridiidae; genus Latrodectus; species Latrodectus hesperus. Next base: position 10,270,474 of record CM075861.1, read on the forward strand.
CCACCACAGGACTTTCGATTCCACAAATTTTACGAGCACGTATATCGCATGTACTCGGTGGGTTTTTGGCGGCATTGGGAATCGAACCCCGCCCTTTCGCGTGGAAGTCCGATACCCTAACCACTAGTCTACCACGACCCTGCTTCTTAAAGTACTCACAGTAATAAAATTTTGCTTGACATTAAATAAATAGTATAAAAATCTATGGCTTCTCATGTTATATGAATAGCATACAGGTGAACATTTCAGCATTTTCATCGATATCCTTAAAAAATATTCTTTTAAAAAATTCCAAATTTTTCTTCCTTCTTATTAAATAACAATGTCTTATGAAATAACAGCAATTGTGAATATTTCAATATAAGTAGCACTGTTTCGAAAGGCACAAATTATCGAAAATTATAGAATTTTTTTCCTTATTTTTATATAAACTTATTTATTATTTTTCATATAAACTTTTAGAGAATTTGACTTACAATTCTGCAGTCGATTGTCATATTTGAAATGAAACTGCTTTTTATTTATATAGATTTGGAGATGTGTACTTTGAAAACATTACATGGATAAAAATGTTATTTGCAGAAAAATTCTCGAAAAGCTTAACTCGGAGACACTTCCTAACCATGAAGCGTTCTTATATTGACAATGATAATTAAACTAGTATATTCTTCATGAAAGAGATTTTCAGTTCCATACAAGTTGGGACCAATAAAATTCGTTAGATAACAAATGTATCCCAAATCCCTCTGATTTGTTGTTGCTTTTTGGTTAAAAGGTGAAAGGAATTTTCGCTTCGAAATTGAATCTCGCTCACACTGGATGCAATAACCCAACGAAGTAAAGAAATGGAACCCAGAGTAGCTCACTGTCGAAGATTTTATTTCGTTTTATATATATTTCTAGAAGTTGATGGTATGAGAAGATTTTTCGAGTTCAATGGAATGTGATATCTTTTTCAATTGTACTCCTGAAGGGTGACTTTAAATTATAAATTTTCTTTGATATAAAAAGACTACAAAGGATGTTCTATTTTAGAATGAAACTTTATTTAACAGTGAGTTATAATTTTTCACATCATTTATTTTGTGGATATATTATATTTCATTTTTGATTACAGAAATAAAAGTTAGATTTCTAATTTTAAAAATAGGAAATGATTTTCATAATTTTTTCGGTTGTTTGTTACTGATCTGGAAACCATTGCTTTTAGAATTTAGAGACGCTTGATCAAGTATATATGCTTTAGAAACATGTGTCTTTAAATATGAACAAAGACATTCCTAGTATTGAAACTGGAAATGTATAAGAAATTACTTTAATTTATAAATGTAACAGAGCTATTTTATTAGACAGAGTGACAACAAAAATTTAGTTCTCATCGAATGGCAACTGCACTACAAGAAAACATGTAGTTGTACTCCAGCTGCCATGAAGTGGGCTGCTAAAATAATGTTGCCGAATTCATTCTAAAGTATTGTGATCTGTCCTTTTGTTCTTGCGTTGTGTTCTGTCCTTTTGTTCTTCTTGCGTTATGTTCTGCCCTTTTATCATTTTGTTCTTCTTGCATTGTGTTCTGTCCTTTGGTCATTCTGTTCTTCTTGTGTTGTGTTCTGTCCTTTTGCATTTTGTTCTTCTTGCGTTGTGTTCTGTCCTTTTGTCATTTTGTTCTTCTTGCGTTGTGTTCTGTCCTCTGGTCATTTTGTTCTTCTTGCATTGTGTTCTGTCCTTTGGTCATTCTGTTCTTCTTGCGTTGTGTTCTGTCCTTTGGTCATTCTGTTCTCCTTGCGTTGTGTTCTGTCCTTTTGTCATTTTGTTCTTCTTGCGTTGTGTTTTCTTTTTGTCATTCTGTTCTTCTGCGTTGTGTTCTGTCCTTTGGTCATTTTGTTCTTCTTGCGTTGTGTTCTGTCCTTTGGTCATTTTGTTCTTCTTGCGTTGTGTTCTGTCCTTTTGTCATTTTGTTCTTCTTGCGTTGTGTTCTGATCTTGTGAATGTTTTTAATAAATAATTTTCAGAGCAAGTCTTTGTTTTTATTACACAATAACTGAAGAACATAAGTAATCAATTAACCATTAATTTTATTGAAATTTAATTTAAAGAACATTTCAAATCATGAAAAGTCATTCGAACAATATTTAAGATATTACTACAAACCTTTTATCGGGAAAATAGTGTACACGAAGTTATTTAACCTGTAGAGGTCTCACTGTTTTGAACTTGCTTCCGTATAATAATAAAAATATCAGATCGTTCTTTACTTGTTAAATTTCTTCATCAATTAAACAATAATTTCTCAAAAGTTAAAGCATTCCAATAAATGGTTAGAGTAGAAGTTCTTACTTTTTGAAGAGACAAATATTTGCTTCCAAATCTGGAGAAATTCGGCAATAAACTGGAATACACATAATAGAAGAAACTGTTACTGCAATTATACACAGGAGGCTATAACAAACCCACTATGAAACAGAACTGCACGTACCATATATAATGATTGAGAATATTTTATATTCAATTGTATAAGAATTTCTGTGTAAAATGTCTTGAAATTGACACCTAAAAGTCCCCCCCCCCTTTTTCTCGAATTGATTTCTGCTCAAAAGAAAGAAGATTTCTGCTCAAAGCTCTGAAGTCAATTTTACATATGTTAAATAAACATTTTTGCCATTTTCTCCCTTTCATATACGAAAACCATATATAAATTTTTTTCAGTAAAAACTGAAACAAAGAAAATGACTTTTTAAATAATGCTTATAAAAATAAATCTACACAAGACTTTTTCTTTTCTTTTTTTTCCCTAAATGTGTAATGTTTTGCTTTTCAGAATTAGTTTATAAGTTTTGATAAAAAATTATTTTTTACAAAGTAAAACTAGGGATAAAGTAACTTACTAACATATCCTTTTATATATTTATATTCGTTTATTACACAAATATTTGGAATAATTTAAACGCTATTATATTTGTTTTTAGACATTTAACTAAAAAAAAATTTTTTTTTAAGCGAAATCATTGCAAACATTTATATAACAATAATATAAGAAATAAATAAAATGCTATGAAAAATATAATTATTATATCATTGCATTCCTAGTTACACTGCATGTGTATAACTAAGAACGTAGGTATACAAAGTCCCAAATTTTATATGCTTAAATAATTTTCAGATATGCTAAAGGAGTATACAAAAAAATTTATATATAAGACAAAATAGGAAATTTTAACAAAATTCACTTTGGATAATAAATATAATATAAATACATATCTATACCAAAAAACTTGCCTAACTACGGAGATGCAGGTCCTGGGTTCGAATCCCGGTTAGGGAATGGATGTACTTTTTCTCTTTATCTATCATCTCTTTTTGCTTTCCTTGTATGAATGGGTTGTGAATGGTTGCTTAACCTATAAACGGGTCCCTATGGCATGTGTGTATCGAGGAAGTCGGACTCCACACCTAAATATGGTTCAGTTGGAAAATTGGAGCAGCGCACCCCATAATGCCAGACTAGCTAACACAAAACAACAAATACATATCGATATAACTGCATATACATTTAGGAAATCAATTTTCATAGCATAAACTTTGTAGTAGATTTATCGAAGTACTCTATTTTAATTTTCTTCAAAACATGCCATTAAAATAATTATGAA
>CM075861.1:10279120-10351620 GCA_037975125.1 Latrodectus hesperus
ATTTCTATAATCGATATAAAAAAGAATTAAAATTTCATATCAAAGAATAATTAACTTCTGCAAATGCTTCTGTTAGAATGATGGTTATAGAACGTTTTATACCATTTCCATTTCAGAAATGATTGCAGGATACTTGTCTGGTAAAATTTTTGATTATACATTGCACAAACGATTCTTTAAATCTGCCAGATTGATCTATTGATATGTATTAGTTGATGTGTTGGATACAATGATTAATACAAATCAATGTTACAAGAAAATTCTCATTCAAAGGCCTCAACTTATCTCACAGACTCATGTGACGTACTTTCTGAGGTCGTCGGAGCATTGTCTTGTTGGAATATGACTTTCTTTTCGGTTACTGGAAATCTTCAATTATAGTGTGTATTTTTTCTTTCTTATCTGCCTACCAAGACATTTTCTTTTTCTTAAATTTATTGTGTCTTATAACTTTTAAAAACTAAAGGTTTATTATTATTATTTAAAATTTAAGTGACAAATGAGGCAATATAATGTTTTCAATATAATTTATCTTTCGTATGAACGTTTCTTTCTTTGTAAATAAATTTGTTAAAAAAATCAAATATATGATTACAATTTTTTATTCAACAAATATTATGACCCATCCCAAAAACTGAATATTAAATAAAATTTCTGTAAGACAGAATATATAACAACATTAGAATAATTTAAACTTTTAATTCCATTTTACTATTCACTTAGAATTAAGGAATTTATATATAAAATATACATATGAAAACAGGGTTAAATAATTGATATTTTTTACGACATATAGATTTTGACATTTGTAACTATTTTATAACATTTCCTGTTTTTATGCTTTAACAGATAAAAATATGTATAAATTATGCAATAATTTAATATTGAAAGTAAATAAATTTATTTATTTCTAAAAAAAAGCATATAAAAATTTGAATTTTAGTTTACTAAAATTTTCATTCTATTTTTAACTATGAAACATACAAATAGATTCTTAATAAGCCTTGGGCTAAAATTACAATTAAAACGTTTCAAAATTAAATCCTCAAATGTGAATCAAATATAATTCAATAATAAGTTTAAGTAAATCACAAAAACTTATAAAGCACGCATTCTTATGCGTTTTAATATAAAATTCTTTTTAATCAATTCGTTTCTATATGAATCTGTATGCGAATCATTTGATTTTGTCTTCTTATCATTGTTGCTATGCTAATTTTTCAAGAAATATTGTTTTACGAAGATAGTAAAGTGGAAGTCGTCCTTTTTACATTCCCTGAGAACTTTAATTCAGCAGAATATAAGAAATAATGAATATTTTTTGGATATATATATATATATATAAAAACATATATATATATATATATATATATATATATATATATATATATATATATATATATATATATATATATATATATATATATATAATATATATATGTATATATATATATATATATATATATATATATATATATATATATATATATATATATATATATATATATATATATATATATATATATATATATATATATATACATATATATATATATATATGTATATATATATATATATATATGTTTCTTTTTTAATAGTTTTGGAAAATATCTTCAAGGTATACTTCTAGGATTGCATGTCAGATTTTTGCAAGCAAATGATTGTGTGTAGCTTTATTTAATCATTAAAATAAAAACATATGCATTTTCCACAAAATATTTTCCTGACGGTGTTTGCTTTTTAAAATTTATTAAAATTGAAAATAATTGAAATAAAGTTTAAAGTAATAAATACTTTCAGCAACATTTTCTTCACAGAGATTAATTGTAAAACATATTTAAATAAAAGTAAGCAGTAATATTTTTTCTATGAGATAAATATTTTTTTTTCGTAAGTACAAATAAGGTTTTTTAAACACGAACATTACCAAAAATAACATTCTTTTTGATTTTCTACATACACATACAAAGCAAATGATTTCCGCTTACATTTTACAGTGGAAACTATTTAGTTTCCATTTTAGGAGTATAGTTCAATATTCGTAGATATTTTTTTAAATAAATATTTTACTCACTCACACACACACACATTAAACTCTTAAAATATTTGTCATGACTATTTATTTATGACATCAAATTAGTTAATAAATCTTCAAGGGTACCGCAGATTCTTATACTTATAGAATTGATACATGTAATTTTAGGAGTTCACGTCAATGCAGAGGCAAAATTAGAAATTAATCATTAGGGAATATTATGGGACTTTTTTTTGTAAATATTATTAAGTATCCAAAGTTTTCGAAAATAAATCAGGCTTATTTTTAATACTTTCCTACAAATAAGAATAAAGAAACGATAGTCGAAATCATAAATGTAACAAAGCCGCCCAACTTGTCTAGTGGTCAGCGTGCCAGACTGCGGATAAGGAGGTCCTGGGTTCGTATCCCGGTTCGAGCATGGATGTACTTTCTCTCTCTCTCTATCCTGTCTTTGTCCTTTCCTTGTATGAATGAGGTGTAAATGGTTGCCTACCCTATAAACGGGTACCTATGGCATGTGTGTAGAGCAAAGTAGTACTTTCACCTTCATGGTGCTCTGATTAAAACGAAAGACGCTCCCAATTGACTTAAATTCGCATAGCCAAAGCATAGCGAGTTTGGCTTGTCCAAGTGTCATTATAGTAACAACATAAATGTAACAAGAGTGGTACAATAGTCCCGAAAACTTGATGTTCGATAATCCGGATAATTCGGCCATATTTTGACAGAGCGAAAAAATCGAAAAAAGAGGTGGATGAAAATTAAGCCATGGAATGTTAAAAAATGCTTATAAAAATGTAAAAAAAAGGGGAAAAATATGAAGGAAAGGGATTTTGATGAGGTAAATGGAAAACTATATTTGGTTTCGCCAACCAAAAGAGAAAGGATCACCAATTTGTGGGACAATCTCGCAAATGAAGTCCTTGAAACTTAATGAGGAATTTAAAAAAGAAGATACAAAATTCATCGCTAGCACTGGCTGGCCTAATCGCTGGAAGAAATGCTACGGAGTGCATCAGCTCAATGTCTCTGGGGAAAAACTATCTGGGAATTTGGATGTTATGTTTCAAATTTTCAGAAATTAATTGAAAATTTGTCGAGAGAGCAATTATATGCAGTCGCGATGTATATAAACTAAACTCCATGGCACGACAGCCCATGTGGGACATGGGCCTACAGTACCCATAACCGTTTTCATGACCGATGGCCCTGGGGTGCGAAGCATATGTCCCAGTTAGGTGGTCAGCCTAATGCAAGACTCCCAGTGTTTAGTTCCCAAGCATGGTTGGTACTCAGTTAATCGACCCACTGAATGGATGAAAGGCTGAGTCAACCTTTCCCAACCGGAGGATCGAACCTCGGACCTGTGCCATGCGAGCGTGAAACGCTGCCACTAAGCCACCGGGCATCGATATAAAGTCAGGTTTAAATTACAAACTATTTCGAGTGAAAAGTCTTTCTTTCAAGGAAGAACAGCCAGCCTAAGGGAGCAAGAGAAGGTAATAATTTAGTATGAGTAATGCAACAGGTGAAAACAAATTAAAACTTGGTTTCACAGGAAAATCAAAGAAACCCCGTGTGTTCCAGCATATTGAAATGGATAAACTTTCAATTTGGTACCAAAACCACTCATATGCCAGAATAAGTTGAGCAATTTTTAAAGAATGAATTCCATGAAGTATTTTTTCCATCGATTGAGCAGCTTCTAAGATTTAAATTCTGACAAGGAAGGCTAATTTGGTTTTGGATAACGTATCTTCGCACCCAAACGCTTAAGAATTGAAAAAATGGCGACGAACAAGCAATATTTTTACCACCCAGTATCGCAGCGTTATGCCAGCCTATGTACCAAGCAGTTTTGATTAGACTCAAGAGAAGATATAAGCGCAATCTGTTATCCCATCTTGGTTCTATAAATGATGATGGTCACGGTCTCACCCAAAACTTAAAGAAAATTAAATTGGATGTTTTTGGATGGGTGCAGTTACCTAAGCCCTGAGGGGAGTTAGAGTCATAACTAGTTCGTTTTTCGCAAAACATATTCTATCACGATGGAAATGAGTTTATTGAACATGATTATATTGAAAATATAAACTTACTTGATAAAGTTCTTGGATATGCAGAAGACGATGAAAATGGCAACAAAAATTGGTTCCAGAAGGATTCTGAATAGAACATGTCCGATGAAGAAATTATTGCTGTTATTACAGTGAATGAAAAAAAAATGGCAGAAAATGACGAAGATGTTGACTATTCCACCATACAAGTTCCTAAAATATAACATAGTAAGGGACTATAAGCTATCCAAATCACCCTTCAATATTTCTAATAACAAGAATCATCAGTAATGGAATTACTGTTTCTACTGATGAAGTAGCAAAACGCAAAGAGCACTGCCGAAGACAACAGGACATTATGCATTTCTTTCAAAAAAATGTAGCCAGCTAATGGCTGAGTCAGCTAATTAATTTTCCTCCTAGATACATTTATACCATCATAAAATATTTTTCTGAAGTCTGTCTTATCAGCTAAATTATTGTATACCGTGTATTCATTACTTTTTATTCTCATGAATTAAAGGCTCTGAGCTTTCATAAAGTAAATTTTTAACACCATTCCCAATACTCAAGCGTTTTCACAAATTCGGCCGCCATTCGGTCCACATTAGGTTGAGTTTTTGGGACTCTACTATATAAAGATAATCGTATTATTCATTTATATATAATACAATAAGCAATGGCTCAATCCTAGAATTCTATGATGATGCTTATGTGCATCTGCTTGATAATTTTTTTTTCCGTAATTATAAGTTTTTTATAAAATGATATGATAATTAATGTAAATGATGAAAGAGACGTGTGAGACCTTTAAGAGAGGCTTAGTTTATCTAAAGATTAAGCTTGTGACAAGGCACGTTAGTTGTACTTTTTAAAGCCATTTATGTTAATCATGAAGCTAGGAGACACCTTTTGGCAAATCTGAAGTTTTGAAACGAAGCTGTTACTCCCAAGTTCATGCTCAGAAATGATTTTTATAACATCTTTGCGCGATGTAAGACTTCGTCTGAATAAAAATATACACAGATTTAGTTCTTACGCAGTAACAAAAAACAAGAGATTTTCCTCAATTTTTAGATTAATAAAAATAACAACAATGAATTATAATTATCAGATATATAAAAGAATTAGAATTATTTATACAAACATAGACACAATTATTCTGATTCCAAACATAGGTACAAATCTTCTAAGATGCAACAATTATTCTAATTAGTTTAAAAAAATGCTATAAAAATATGATATAATTCACTTTTAAATGCTTTTCTAATGTTCAGCTAAACACTTTATTTAAAATATTTCTAAATAAACTATTTTATGAAATCTTATTAAAAATTAATATCGAGTTAAGACAATAAAAAACATCGAAATATAATTTTCAGTTATATATTGTATAAAATAAATAGTTGTTTTCAAAAATAAAATGCGCATATTTATAATTTAATTTCCATCTGGATAGAAGAAATATTATACAGTGTTGCCATCTAGCGATATGAAATATAATCATTCATAGCCTCCTATTCTTAGATTAAAAATAGGTTTTATAAAAAGTTCTATAAGATATTAAATAACAATACGTAAGAATTATTAAAAAATATATGCTATAAAAAATTTGAATCTCCATAGATTCCGTTAGGATAAAAATTGTTTCTAAAATAATAAAAAAATATTCAGTGTAAAATTATAAACAACTGTTTGCTAAAGAGGAGAAATTTAAATAAATTGTTTTCGAAATGTTCGGAAAAAATTTCTGATAAATTTGTAAAATTCTTCAAAATCATTGTAGTTCTCACAACATAAAATATATCATAAGAAATTTTTTTAATTTTTTTAATAATAATTTGAATTATATGACAAAAAGGAACATTAGAAAAGAAACAAAGAACATTTATGATTAGCATTAATGCAAATATTGCAACAATACCATCTATTAATTTTTAATTTATTTATAACATTTTATACGTCTTCTCATGTCTAATATTACATGAAAAAAATTTTGTGCAATCACATCGTTCCAGTAGACAATATTTTATTTTCCAAATCTCTTTTTTGTTTTTAGAAATTAAACTATAATTTTTTTTTCCATTTAAAATGAAATGAAAAAACAGATTTTTGTAATTTTTAAAGAATGGCAGCATTAAGATAAAACAAGTTTTAAAAGAAAGTCTAATAAATAAGTTAGAGGAAAATTGTTTTAACATCATTAAAGTTTTAATAGCTAATTTTCATTTACAAAATGCTGAGACTCTTCTCTTAAAGGTAAATAAATAAATTCTTACCATATGTGCTCAGACATTTTCTTATTAACATTAAAGGTGGTACAAATTTCGAGCTAATTTTTGTTGAAACCGATATAACAGCATTTTGATTTAAAAAAAGAATTATGATCGAAATAGCTAAAAATATCAGAACGAGTGAATTAAAATTTTCTTCACTTTTTTTAACATATATGACAAGACCAGTTATTTATGAAAGTTGTGACATTATGACAAGTATGTAACAATAAAAATAAAGAAATTATAAGAAGCAACATTAGAAGGATTTGAACTTTCAAATAAATTTTTAATGTTCAATTAAAGATATTAATTTAAGAGTATTCCTTAGTAAACCATTTTAGGAAATCTCAATAAAAAAAAGATCGTCGATCAGTAAAGGTAGTAAAAGAGAAATATCAAACAAAATGCCGGTAACATTATTTAAAATAAAAAAGTGGTCTTCAAAAATTGTGTTTATATCTTAGTTTCTGGATAGAAAAATTTCAGACAGTGCTGACATCTAGCCGTAAAATATTTAATCACTCACAACCCCACATTCTTAGACTAAAAATAAAAAATTTTGTTTTATGAATAAAATATTTGTTTTGAATATGTGTTATCAAAAGATACTTGACTTATATCTAGTTAAATATGATTACTAATTAATTTTTCATATCCATACTTTTAGTTTTAGAAACGTTGTATAATGTGATTTTAAAATGAAAATTATATTAATAAAATAAGTGAGAAGAAAATGTTATTATATTAGCTATATTTAATTTTATGAAAATAAAATAAATTGTGTAAAGTATTTCTAATTTGAAGAATAGCTTGCATATATATATATATATATATATATATATATATATATATATATATATATATATATATATATATATATATATATATATATATATATATATATATATATATATATATATATATATATACAAGATTTCTTATGACCCTCCCTCTAACCTCCCGCAAAGAAAAAAGAGAAAGAAATAGAATATTCTGATAATTATAAATCTATGAAGATGCTTATTATTATTATTATTTTAAAGTTTATTTCCTCTTCCATAATCTCAAAAGAAATGTAGATAAGTATCGATTTGATTAACTAAATAAATTTTCCTTTCTTAGAAAAATTCTTGGTATATTATTTTCCATCTTGTTCCTCATTTCATTTGGCATGCTGTTTTCTCTAGTGTAATATATTTGTATATTCTTCCACACAGTTACACAAACGATGCTTGTCTTTAATATAAATGACAATTACCCTTCTTAGTAAACAAACCAAAATTTTAAAGCGATGCAATTACACCATTCCCTTTATGCATAATTAAAAGCAAACATTCACTTTCTCTATGTTTAACATGAGTTCTTCTAAGCAACTGCTTATACCTGAAAAATACAGATTCAAAGATGTAAAATATTGCAAATTTCTTGTTTCATACGTTAATGAACATAACAGTTGTTATATTCATTGTATGGTTAAAATTATTTAATATAAAACTTATTTAAATTTAAAATATTTTTTATATACTTAAGAATTTCAAGTCGAAAAATGATCTTAGAAACTTAGCACAATTGAGAAAAGACAAATATGGAGCTACAATGACAAAGAATATTAGCGCTTTTAATGTAAATTTTGTTTTGTGGATATCAAAGTTGAAATTGAAATCCCTTGTATAATTTCCAAATCAAAAATTAAAAGAGGATGCTGAAGCTGACTTATTAATATTTAGTAACAACCTTCATTTACTTCAAGATTAATTGGAAAGCGTTTTCAATAGTTTTATTTCATCAAGCTAATGGTTATTATTATTATTTTTTTGTCAATCTTTTTGCTCTGCATATACACTCGTGTCCATAAATTAAGGATAATATAAGTTCAGGCAAAGAAAGAGACAGAAGCAAAACAAATGTGACTTATTTGTAAAGTCTATTTATTAAACAAAAGGTAAAGAGCAAAAAAGATGCTATATATTTGACATCATTAATAAAAACTGCGATTTTTACCCCCTGGAGCAAATTTAAAAAAAGATCCTATTTACAAAAACCAATATAACATGGTTGGTATGATAGTTAATACATAGCATGCCCCCCACAGACGATGCAATATAGGCTGTACAACGACTAGGCATGCTGAGTATCAAATTATCGATCTGATCTTGGGGAATATTTCACCACTCATCAAGCAATGCTCTCCAAATTTCCGGTAGACAAATGGGAGGGAATTGATGGGCTACAATTCATTGGCCAAGCATGTCCCACACATGCTCTATTGGATTCAAGTCCGGTGAGTATGCTGGCCAGTCCATATGGGTGATATCCTTTGATTGAAGGCATTCGTCTACAATGTTAGCATGGTGAGGACGGGCGTTGTCATCTATAAACAGAAATTCTGCACCCATGGTGCCCCGAAATAAACGTACATGTTGTTCCAGAATGACATCCCGATTGATGTGGCCTGTCATGGTTACATTCTGAACACACAGGTTAGTTCTGGAACCCAGAATAATACCTCCCCAAACATGCAATCCTGCACCACCATAACGGTGTCGTTTAATGGTGTTCTCTTGGTTGTAACGGGTCCCTGACCCTCTCCGTATGAAAACCCGGCGAGAATCACTCTGAAAGCTAAAGTCTGAACTCGTCGAAAAACATCACACAAGACCACTGTTGCGGTGTCCACAATTCATGCTCTCTACTCCAGGCTAATCGCAGGTGACAGTGAGTTGAGGTAAGTGGAACACATCTGACAGGCCTACGAGCATATACACCAATGTGCCCTAAGCGTCTGTACACGATCTGCCTAGAAACTGTCGTACTGGTTGCTGAAGAGAGCTGACGAGACAGGTCAGTTGCTGTGCCCCATCTGTTTCTTTTGGCAGTAACTGCCAAATACCGGTCCTCATTCGGTGTTGTAACTCGGGGTCGACCTATCCTGTAACGTCTACTCACATTATCATCATCTTGGAACCGTTGCCAAAGCCTGGAGATGACACTCTGGGCGATTCCAAGTTCCTCGGATACTTCCAGCATGGTACGTCCACATTCCAGACTGTCGATAATTCTACCACGTAAAACATCATCCAAATGCTTCCTTTGTGCCATGATTATGTGGTTATTGCACTGAAAGGCTTTTAAAGGGCTTTTAAACAATTTTACTTCTTTGCAACCACTCTTATATACCCCTCTCTTACAATCTCGTCATTGTGACGTACTATCAGCGCAATCTGGTGGTTTCTTGTAATTTGCATATTATTCTTCAAGATGTGTGTGATAATTCTACATGTGAAATTTTTATTTTAGAGTTCAGTTTCTGTGTGATTGTGAATTATCCTTAATTTATGGTCACGAGTGTAAATGTAATCGAACCGCTACATGTTTTTCATAGTTTGATCTAGTATACACAAAAATAGGAAATACAAATTTTGAATCATCAGGAAATTTTCCTAAAAAAATGATTTTTTGGATGTGAAATTCTGGAATGTGGTTAACCGAAACAAATTTCCAATCTTGAAAGAACTGCATATAAACCAAATTACTTTTTGACTCATATTTATGTGTGAATCATTATTGAATAACAAAAAATAATCACGAAATTCAAGTAAATGCCATGGTGATTACCTACGAGGTGTGAAGTTATCCTACTTTTTTAATTAAAATACAATGATCATTCAAATGTAAAGCTAAAATTCCATTGACTTCAACATTTATATGTATATATTTTTATAAAGAATTTTTAAACTATAATTGGTAAAAGTTTACAATCGGGTACCCCTTGATTCTTTGGCGATTTTTGACGCCAAGATAGGAACGAAGATGTGACTAACAAGATGACCGCTACATCATAGCTACACAAAAATAGGCTTATCAAAAATTAAATTTTATCGCCGAAATGTATCGCCAAATTTTTCGCCAAACCCGATTCTGTACCGAACCCTTGTACGTCATAGAATCGATCTTCTTTATGTCACAATGATTTTTATGTATTAAATTAATTTTTGAAATTAAGTGTTTTCTTTGTAGATTATATATATATGTCCAGCAATAAATTCATATTGGAAAAATAATTAGTTTTCAGGTATGGAGCGATATTTTAGAATATGATCTTAAGCACATTAAGAACATTTCTTCTTTATGTCACAAAAATAATTTTTTTATCCACGAAGTGAATTAAAGGTTGGAATGATTAGTGTATAGTTTATGTGATAGTATGGTAACACCGATTTTATTATTTTAATTTTACCTCTGCCATTTATATTTAAATATCAATCATTAATAACCGAACTAAGGCGCCATAATATAACTTCGCAGATAATATTATGGCGTCTTAGTTTCTAATGTAGAGTTTTCTAATTTTCGCAAATGCTATTGTTTTCACTAACTTAATTCATCAACACAATCTCTCTATCTTGATATACAATAATATTATTATCAAAGCTTTACTTTTTCAAATTTTTACCACCACGATTTTATATTCCGAGGCTATTGAACTTTCAACTAAAGAAGTTCTTGAAGCAGAAACCACAAATGCCATTTCATTTTGTTCTGAAGTTACCCTTCAACATAAAAGAAAAATTTCACCGATTTATTTAATTATCAATCAAAATATGTGATTTATAAACTCTCCCATAATTGATATGATCTAAAATCCCATTTTAAAAATGTTTTTCTTCAGGATATCTGACTTAAGTACTTGCCCCAAACTATGTGAGACCAAAGCGTTTTCTTCAGACAGATTAATTTTCAGTTAAATTATAAATGCAATCATATGAATTTTGAAACACGATTTCTTTCTCTTAAAATCTGCTCTAATAGAAATATAAAATTTTACAACTTTTGTATAAATGTAAAAGAAATTTTAAACAATTCCAAAACGAAAAAATTATTTTTAAATTAAGCAAGAAATTAGAGGTTTTTTTTAAATTTTGGGAAAGATTCTATCCGTACACTTTGCATGTTTAGACACGTGTTCCTAAGCAATATTGCTGTTTCGCTATTACTTCTTCTATACACACTTAATGACTAGAAAATATTTAAAATTCTAGTCGAGTTGCATAGTTTGGAAATAAGTCGAATATTTATAAAATTTTGTGATAAAAATTATGCAAGTCACATTGAAATCTGTAATCAAACATTATCGGAAGTATAAGTTTATAAGATTTTCAGGACATTGTTAATGCACCAAACTTGTGCAGCATGAGTTAAAAAGAGTTATATTGATGTTATTTTTTTTCCTAAGTCATATCTATTTTATGTTAATTAAAAAGAAACACTGTGTACCATAAATTTTAAAAAATGGATCCTAAGTTTATAATATATATATATATATATATATATATATATATATATATATATATATATATAAGTGGAAAGAACTAGTGATTAGATTAACAGGAAATTAGGATGTATAGATCTTGAGAAATCAGTACCCAGAGCAGCCACCTCTGGCTGCAATAACAGCATTTATCCGCCAAGGCATGGAGTCAAACAGAGATTGTATGGCATGCACGGGGATCTCAGTCCATGCAGCTTCAGCGCTATGCCACAGTGCATCGACAGTAGTGGATGATGAGTGATAGCGTGCCAATCGCTCGGCAACCATTGACCACACGTTCTCAGTTGGTGACAGATCAGAAGAACGTGCTGGCCAGGGTAACAGTCGAACCTGTTCTGTATCAAGGATGTTCAGAACAGTAGGGGCAACATGCGGTCGTGCATTATCCTGTTGAAACAAAGCATTAGGGATTATATATATATATCCGTAATGCTTTGTCCCTATCGAAGATAGGCAGAGCCACGGGCCTTAACACATCAGAAATGTAATGGTTGCTGTTCAAAGTGCCGGTAATGCGAACAAGAGGTGATCGAGACGTGTATCCAATTGCACCCCATACCATCACTCCAGCAGATGGGCCAAAATGCCGATGTCCAATGCAAGCTGGCAATACGTGTTCTCCACGATGCCTCCAAACACGGATACGGCCATCATGGTCCTGTATACAGAACCGAGATTCATCTGTAAAGATGATGTGATGCCATTCCCGCGTTCAGGTTCGTCGTTGATCACACCATTGAAGGCGCTCCTGTCTGTGACGCAGCGTCAATGGTAGCCGAAGCCATGGTCGCCGTGCAGACAATCCATGCTGCTGCAAACGTCGTCGAACTGATCGAGCAGAAACTTGTTGCCTTGCAAATGACTCCATTTCTCGACTCAGGGTTCGCGACGTGGCTGTACGATCCCTTGTGACCATGCGGAAAAGATGTCTGTCTTCTCTGCTGTTAGTGATGGGGGGTCGCTGAGATCCTGCATGACGTTCCGTATGATTGCTCTGAACCCATCGATTCCATATTCTGCTAACAGTCATGGGGTCTCGACAGACGCGAGCAGCAATATTGCGGTACGATAAACCGCAATCCCGGTAGGCTATAATCCTTCCTCGATCAAAGTCAGACACGTGCTGATAGGCATTTCTTCTTCTTACACGAGGCATTACAACAACTTTCTTTGCCGAAAACAACGTTGAAACGGAAATTGAGTATGAGAAAACTGCTGTCAAATCTCTGGTTTTATACACATTGTAGATGTCGCTACTGTCGCCTGCTTTGTATGAATGCGCTGAAAATCTAATCATTTCCATATCACAGCAAGTTCTACCTGTCATGCAAATTTCACTTGTGTGGTGTGCCGTTTTCCTGGTGTAGCAATTTTAATGGCCAGTAGTGTATATATAAAGCAAGATTAGAAGTATCATAGGCGAAAATTGAAAGATACAAGAATAGGTATAAAATTGTAAAGTACAAGAATAAATATAACACTTATGTTTAGCAATACATTCAGCGCAAAAGCAGCTAAAATAGAATTACTAAAGTATAAGTAATAGTACATTTTTATAAAATTAATAATCAAATATTAGATGGAGAATAATAATCAATATATATATATATTCGAATGTCTGTATCCCTTTTTAGAGATACAGCTGAACACTTTTTTTATGTATTTTGAGAAATTCTTTTCAAAATATTGGAAGTAAAGTTTTGAGTGTGTATTGTACTAAAAAAATCTTCATAAACGATTCAAATAAAATAACTGGAACCCTCAACATTCATAGATATTTTTAAGAATGTAGCAAAAGGATTTGTATCCTCCAAATGTTAAAGTTTAACATGTTAAAACAGACAATCAGAAAATATACAAATATTGAGTTGAAAATATATTATTTTACATTCCCTGATAATTAGAAACTAATCTCTTCAACTGCATCTCTGTTGCCTCGACCCTCTTCAACATCGACCCCAATTGCTGCCATGACACCTTCTATACTGAAAAAACTGAAGATGTGACCAGGGCAGTACTCCCTGCATTTGGTCCCATATGACTTGTCTTTTTGACCTTTTCTTATTTTTTTTATTCTTTCTGCACTTCTCACACGACAACAACATTAGAAACTAATGACTTTAATTTGAATAACTTTCTTCCGTAAAATTTGATTTTTTCCCAGCCAAGTATATTTTAAAGTAAGCAACTTTTTGTGGGTCTTGATTTCTTACAAATATTTTTATAGCATATATATACAGATTACTATTTTTATATGATGTTTGACTATTAGGATTTCCCCCTATTCAGCACTACAAGGGGGGCAATAATAGCACCTTATATAGAGGGACACCCAAACGAAGCTGCGAAAGTCTTCGTACTTTAAAAGCATTGACCAAGCAGAAGACCCCAGACTTGGCCTGCCACCACAGAGGTATAATTTCACATGGAGGTCATTGCGACTACAACATGTTTATTGTGCTTCAGCGGCCATTGGTGAACATGACGGATCATCGTTTGGGTCGGGATTCGAATTCACAACCTTTAGATAATGTGAACGAAAGCCCTTAATCAACCAGGCAACTTCTACCCACATATTATAATATATTTTTATTTAAGTTGATGAGTAAATGAAGTATTCAAACTTAAAAGAAAGATATTAAATGTTTCGACTATTAAGTAAATAGTCAATAAGATTAATCATTTACCATTAATTTGTTAACTCATATACATTCACTAAAATATTTTTTTTTATTTTTGCTAGAGTTGAAATAAGGGATATAAATGGTATTTCTTGGACTTAATATTTTTTCAATCACAAAAACAAATCCTGATACCTTTCAGAAAATCCTGTTTGAGGAGAGAACTGGAATATAGTAGTCAATAAATAGTCATTTAAATAAGAACTATTTATTTAGCTTAAAATGCTTGTGTAACGACGTTTACTTAACTATTCGCTGAAATTGCTTATTCGGCAACTATATACGAGCTTTTTAATAGCTCGAATATAGTCATTCCTTCCATAATATCAATATTGTCTTCCCCGTTCGAATTAATTATTTTCTATTAGCATTTTTTTCTCATATTTAAAACTCTCATCTCAATACAATTATTGGAAGGAGAATTTTCATCATGACGCAAGAGCGGCTTCCATTAATTTCCATATCAGAAGCAGAATATATAGCAAATAAAACCGAGTTTAATTTATGGAAATGATATTTTGTCTTGCAGATTGAAAATTCGCAGCAAGCTATTTTAAATCAAAAAATACAAAAAAAAAAAAAAACCTGTTTCTATATAATACTTTAGATCAGAATGGTAAACAATCTCAACCGTTAGTTCACTTACACTATAAATGAAGAATCGGAAAAAAAAGTACATATTTTTTTCTTTGTTTTAATATCAGTGATAAGATAATGACTGCGAAGTCATTCTATGAAATTAATATTAAATTTATTTTAATAAATTATACTAAATAATATTAATATTGATAATATTAAATAATAATGAAAATAAATATGATTAATGAATTGCAATATTATATATTAAAAGACAGAAAAAAATAGATAATGTACCAATTTTAAGACTTTAACATCAAAAGCTATTTATCAAAGTCGACTTGTGCTGTATCGACGAGGAATTCTTTAACATGAAAATAATTTTTTTTTATGATATTGGCAACAATCTTTTTCCATTTTATTGATCCTAGGCATTCTATTATACATAAATCCTCTGAGTGTCATGTGAAAAATATGTTTTATTTTATATCTGTACTAATATAATTTGATTAATTATTCTGAATAAATATTAATTAATTAATTGTTCTGGATATATTGATGTAAGAATAAAATTACTGACATTTTACTTCGTGACTTCATTACTTTTGATAGAAAAACATACTTAGCATTTTGTTTCGTTTTTAAGGGGCTATTTCAAAGACAAAACTTAGCTATGACGTGTTATGTCCGTTATATGCCACTTGCGTAAAGGTTTTTCATTCTGCAAATAATTATTGACGTAATCTTAATCATGAATATTAATAAAATAGGTACTATTTCAAATGAAATAGCACTTATAGCCTTATTTTGTATATAAAAACGAGCTACATATTGAGCACTGAAAACTATTTTAAAAGTATATAAAATTGTAAGTGACCTTTCCATAAAGCGAAAACATGATCGTTCTAATTTTGACCAGATATTTGAATATTTAGTAAAGTATCAAAAATTTTAAATTATTATATGTTTCTATTATACTATATTTCTCAATTTGGAATTTTGTTTCAACTATAACTTATAAAATGGATTATTTTTCATTATGTACCTTTATTTGAGAATTTGAAATCAATTTGTGATTCATTTCATAAGCATTGTTTGAAATTAAAATATTATTAATAAAAAATTAACATTTCCACAAAAGTTTGTATAGACTAAGGTTATTGTTTTATTTTTGTATAATGAATGAATTATATTAATGTTTAAGAAATTAATTATCCTTAAAATTTGATTTATAATAAAATTAAAATTGTGGATTAAAAAAAACATTTTTGTGGAATTTGTAAGCAATAAATTAAATACTAATTCTAAGAAATATTTCAAAATTGAATGAGTTATAGTATAAATTTCGTAAACAAGTAAAAAAGTTATCTGTATGTGAAATTACATACAAATAAAAAAAAAATTGGAATAAAAAGTAAGACAATTTTAATCGGAGAAAGTCCATGATGAGGTTATAAAATTGAATTTTTTTTTATTTATGCTAGTGCAATATTTCTAAAGTTGACATTTCTCAAGGCTTCTTACAAAGAATAAAAAAATACGTGATTTTAGTCTTTCATACGAAACAGAAAATTACCTGTAAGGACTCCTGGTTAAAATTAAGAAATCTTTCTATTAGATAAATATTTTTTAAATTTTAATTAGAATGTAGCAACAAATCGAAACGGAAAAAGAATAAAATGTGGCTCATTGGTATGGTGATTAGGAATATGACTCCTTAATTAAAAAACAGAGGATAATACAAAATGTGTAGACACTTAAAGGAATAGAATGTTATGGTAATCTTGTTAATTATTCTTTTATTCTAACCAATCTAATCAATGTCGATCTCGGTTCCCATCGTAAGTTTATCACGAACTCCATTCTTTGCCCAAGTAGACAATTTTCTCTCTATTTTTCAACTGATGATTTGAAATTCTGTTCAGAAAAGCGAATTTCAAACAATGGCATTATCAATAAGTTTCCGCTCAGTTTCTTTTATTTCAGCTTTTGAAAAAGAACAGCTGGAAATGTTTTCGATACAAAACGCGGCTGCTGAAAGATAAGAAACAGAATTCTTTCTCTTCCGAAATCTTTTTCCTTTCAATTTTAGAATATCACATGTGAAAGAGGTGGAACTAGAAATTGTGAGAACAATAAAAGATATGATGACTTTTTTAAAAATTATATGAATTATTTTTGTCTTAGGAAAGCAAACTATCATTTAGGTGCACGTTCAAAAGATGTGGAAATTTTGAAACTATACCTCTCTTTTTATTGTTAAGAACAAAACATATTTTTTAAATAAAAAAAAGATTGAAGTCCTCGGATTAATAGCATTAATTTCTTTCCACTCAGAGTTTATTGATTAATTTTATTTATTTATTCATTATCTGGCTTCATCATAAACAAAGAACCTCCTTATCTGCATATTTTTTCTTTGTTATATTTAAACTTTTCATTGTATTTTTCTAATGTTACTCCTACCACTTCATTTCTGCAGCTGTCTACAAAATATTCGTTTGTAAAAATTTATTGAACTGAATGCATAATACGCAAAATAATTTTTATCTTCAACTTATTTATTGTTGTTTAAACTTAACTAACCGTCCAATTCTTGAAAATGATTGAAAGCATGTTTAAAATTAATGTCTTGCTCGTCATCATAAACATGAAAACTCAGAAAAGTAAATATAAATAGTAAAAACAAACTGCTTATTCACATCTCAAGGTTATTTACTTCACGATTTCATTTTATTCAACAACCACTTCCTTAATTTTTATTAAGGTTAAAAACTGGTTTCGCGTTCGGTTTAACAAAAAAAAAAAAAAGCAAAAAGCGCGAAAAACTGATTTCGATGCGATAGAACCAGTGATAAATTATTTTAATTAATCTATAAATGAATTAATTTGCACGAAATTAATCTTTAAATGAATATTTATTTATAGACAATAATTTTTAAATAAAAAATTATATTTTATATTTTAGTCATTTTAAAATTAATAATTTTTTAAAAATTCAGATTGGCGATTTCAAACGTTGTCTAAGTCAGCTCCTTAGATGAAAGCTTATATATGCTCTGTGGTGTTTTAGGAATTAATTGGACACTAACGATAAATTTTTGTGTTTCACATTTTTTAAAAATTTAATTATTGTGCAGTATATTCGTTTAAAAATGCATTTTCTGTAGTCGAAAAAAAAAATAAGATTAATCCAGTAGATATTTTATTCCACGCATTTGTGGCAATTTGTAGAAGATGGCTATGCACGATATAATTTCAAAAATTTTTAGATATCCCGTCTTTAATTATAAATCCGTTTAAAAGCAGTAATTTATTGATTTTCCATTTCAAGAAGAATTAATTAAATTGGATAATTTTGAAGACAAAATTAATTTTCGAACAAGTGGTTATGCCAAATAACTGTAAAAATGTTCTAAAAAAATTAATTCATATTAGTGAATATTTTATTTTTAGCATTTCCTTGTTTTCACTTAGTTGAGACATACCCTTTAAGTACTATCCTTAAAATCAAGCGATTTATCGAGTAAATAAAATTTCGATACAATTTTCAGTGATATTCTGTTAGATTTATCAATTGGTAATTTCACTATATATTTATGTAAATGTGCATTCAAATTGTTTGAGGCATCAATCTTTAATGTATCATGTATATATGTGAGCGTACATATGACGCAAACATATCACACACATATGTATGCAGACTTACATTACACTCAACTAGATGAAATAAGTGAGTTAATTTTGATTTATCATGAAAATCCAACGGCCAAGCATATCATTTACGAATGCGAGGCTCTTGCCCTCCCCAGATTAACTTCTTTAGTCATCATCCATACTAGAGAGTTACACCTAGACTCCATTAAAGGGTTATCGGACTTTATTAATAAAGTGGGTGACCCGAGCAACTGGAACAAGGAAACATTGGGTTTGGAGTTAATAGTACAAAATGCTGATAAAAGCAGAGGTGCCCAATGACATACAAACCCAACTCTAAGAAGAAGAAGCTGATGAAAATCCAAGTAGTACTGGGAAAAAATTCTTTGGAAAAAATTAATAAATAAGGTGAAAATGTAGTTCTGACATTTTTCGAAAAGTACACATACACAAGGTAACTGAGTCTGCTCAAACATTCTTTCATAGTTACAGATTCAGTATTAGCATTTTTATCTTTGCCAAGATCTTTAAAGTAACTACGATTCTTATAGTTTACAAATTTTCAAAGCTGAATGTCCATTATATATAATTAATAAATAAATTTCTTGATAATTTAACTAATTTTTTAATTTATTTTTCTAATTAATTTTTTAAAGATATTTGATACCAATGGAAAGCTTTCTCCTATTCTGTTTACTGCAAGTTAGTCCATGAAAAATCTCATCCATTTAACTCTTAATATGATACATTGTTTCACAAAACATGCAGAGGCCAATACGAAACTGTGATTGTATTGATATTCAAACTAATTATTAATTATAGAATGTTCTATCTCAAGATATAAAAACTAAAACACAAGTCACTAAAAATGCCCCTTATGAAACCTTTCAACAGAGTCTGTAAAAGTTATTTATAGTTCAGTAGTTTAAACTGAATGAAATCTGTTTCACATATAATGCAGTGGGTGATCGGTTAACGAACATAATCCGTTACAAGACTATGTTCGCCATCCGAATTGTTCGTTAGCCGATCGTCGATTTACCATAGAGTTCTTTGTGAAATCGATTAATTTGTTCTGGGCACCCCCTAAAAATTAAATTAAAAAAGGATGTACAATTTCCTAGTAAGAGTTTATTAGAAAATCATACACATTTATATTATAGTCTTGCATATTAATCAGTCCTTTTCATTTTTTTGTTTGTGGGGCAATTGCTCTTTATAGATATTGATTGCTTTTCTCTATTTCTTATGACTTTCCGCAAGTGATTAATAGCTTGTTGCTGTAAACATCCCTAACCTTACTGATATCAGTTTGGTTTGGGTGCCTTCTAAGACCATAGCTCTGACATCTTCCCATTCTTCAACGAAGGATCGAGGGAAGGATGTGCTCAAAATGAAATCAGTTTTGGTTTTGAATGAAATCAAAACCGTAACTAATGGTCTACTTTGGCTATAAATATTCTATTGGGAAAATTTTTTTCCAGTATAGAACTTTGAAGTTTAGTAAGCAAGCAACATAATTCAAGAAAGAATAAAAATGATTTTTGGCCCGTTGGGTTTGGCAACCCAGCACATCATCCTACGAGAGCCGGGTAGTATTCGTTAGAATTCGTTTTAGCTCGTTGTTCAAATACAAAAATCTTCTTTGAAAGTGTTCGTTGTCCGAACTGTTCGTTAACCGATCACCCATTGTACTTCAGAAATGATCGACTGAATGAAGTGAAAAATCCGCTAACAGATTTCCTTGAAACTAAAATATAAAACAGTCAAACTTGTCGAATTTGCAAGTTCATTGTTTATATTTCAAATGAGTAATTTTTCTCAACTATTCACTCTACAATTGGTGTTATTAATGAGCATCCGAAATCCTGTGTAATGCCTTTATAAAACTAACTTAAGTTACCCAAAAACTGATTGTATTTTATGTTAAGAAGTAATAAATATCTAGAATTCCAAATAAATCTTTGTATCTTCCCATGAAGAATAAAAGTGAATCTAAGCTTTTGGTACTCACATCGAATCGTAACTATTTTGAATTAGATTTAAGTCTTCATGTATGCAAAGGCATTTTTTTCACATTTCCCGTGTCGAGATGATCATTAATTGAATAGATAAAAGCATCTAACTGAATACTGAATCTGAAATACTGCTAAACGTATCTAAAAATGACAATATACTAAAACTAAAAGCAACTGTTGGATGTACAAATTTAAAAAGGTAGAGAATTTGTCGAAAAGGATCCAGTTAATTATTTATTAAAATAATATTAATCATGTCGATTAAAACAAAAAATGGTGCTCAGTGTGACCATTGTTTCCCAATTAGAAACTTTAATGAATAAGTTCTTGTATCAGTAGACAATTATGAAGATTATTTCGATTTGTGACATATTGCATCTCAAGTTGCTCTAAAAATTTCGAGCTTATTCTGAAAACAACAGTATTTTTAAAAAGATGATAATTCAAGAATTTTTCGTTTTAAAACTCATTTTTTTTTTTTATCTATGATGAAAATAATCTGTTCTTTTGATTCAGACATTGCTCACTGAATGAATGAGTGGTACTCGAAGGAGAAGCAAGATTTGAAAGATCTCAGCGAAATCATAAAAGTCAAAGTCAAAACCATTAAAAAAATCAAGGTATTATTGATAGTTTTTTTAGATTACTGTGTTATTGATTCATTCTAATGGATCAAATTATCAATAAATATTATTATTTGAGAGCTTTGTGCTATTCTCTGAAGTAATTCTTAAAAAAAGAACTTGAGTTAAGGCTAGATAATTTATAGATTTTGCATCACAGTAACTACATAATACTACCATTACTATCCATAATTTTTTTTATAAAACTTTTAACAAATGCTACTTTAAAGCTGCTCGTTTTTACCTGACATGATACCATGTGGCTTATCTTATTTTGACAAGTGAAACTGTTTCTTCGTGATCATCATTTGGAATTCGTTGACCCAATTAAAAAAAAAAACTTCCTGATAATCTCAAAGAGTGTTACCTAAGATTTGCTTTGAAAATTAGATAAGCATTGGAAGAATTTTCAGCACAGGTGCCGTATAATCCATAATTCCAAATTCTGAATTTTTTTGGCGATGAAGAAATGTTGCCAAGATGACGTATCGTGACGTGCACGATGACGTAAATACTAGGGTCACCAAAATAGAATTTTCTGCCTAATTCTTATAGGTCTCCATATGTTTGACGTAATAAAAACGAGGTTGGCAAATATATAAGAAAATACGCCAAAAAATCGCCAATCTCAGAATTTGCCATTGTGCTGACCACAAATGAATGTAATTTAATTTTCCTGTGGTTGGCAAAGAGATTTATTTGTAAGGGGGCGCCGGGTATATTCATGTGGAGAGCGCATGGCGAAGTGAAGCGAGGAGATGACCAGGAACCGGTTTTGGGCGCGAGGAGAGGAAGGAAGGAAGGAGAGACTTGGAGAGAGACCGGGGCCCGAACGCGTGCAGCTGACGAAAAAAGGAGGAGAGCCTGAATCGGGGTGAGATCAGTGCCGGACACTGGGAGTTTGCCGAAAAAAAGGAAGTGGTCGAGTATATAGCCGTGCAAGGCGAGTTCCTGAGAGAAGAATATACTCAGGAGATTGGCTGCAGGAGGGAACCACATCTTACAATACTCCAACAGCTGCTGTACCACGATTGCAGAAAAATCCCTCGAGAAGGAACGGAATGTGCCGAGTAACGAGGAGTTTCTGGTCTCCCGATAAGTGTTAAGCCTGGCCCACGTGGGATACCTGGCGTCTCCAAATGACTTTGTAAGTTTCTTTAGTGTAAATCTCTACTATGTTTCTTCAAAGAATATATATCTTTATTTATGAGATATTTTATTATTACATCTATTATTAAATATAATCTTTTATGAAATTAGAAGAAATTAATCTATTTTTGTTTGTGTCTAATTTATCTGTAAAAGTGTATACTTATTTGTCCAAGTTAATCTGAATATATCATTAATTGTATTATTCTAAATATATTTAATCATATCATTAATTGTATTATTCTAATTGTATTATTCTTATAGTAATAAACTTAATTAACTAAGTATGAACCTGGAATTTTGTTAAGTGTCTATTGATAATATGGTTTAACAAATAATTCACTGCATAAAGGATTACTGAATAATAAGACACTTAGTACATAAATGGTGCCGTGACCAGTTCTTCTTTCGAAGACTGAATTAAATTGTTTTGTAGTATTAATTATAGTTATATTAAGAAATGTAAATTGCAATTTATTATTTATAATGTTATGTTCGTATAGTTATTTTTTCTAAATATGTATAAAATAGCTCTTGAGTTGTAATTGAAGTTGTTAAATTTAATATTTCCTTTTATATTATATTTTTTTCATATTGTATTGTTCATTGTATAAGATATTGTGTAATATGCCCAATACTCAGAGTAGCGGTGAATCAGGAAGTGCAATTGAGGGAACATTTTATCCCCAAAGAATGTCAATCGTCCATCTGTCCGCCTTACCTATTTATCGCGGTCGAGGGTCAGGGATATCGTTAAGTGAATTTCTCGATCGCTTAGATGACGCGGCGAGTCAGTGGTCGTGGAGCTCGCAGGAAAAATTCTATGCTCTTAAAGACCGACTTTACGACGAAGCTAGGGATTGTTTTGTTGAATTTAAAGAGGAAATTAAAAATTATGAGGATTTAAAAGAGCTATTAATAAAAAATTTCGGCAATAAAATTTCTCCAAACGATGCATTAGTCGACTTTATGTCATTCCGACAGCCGGAAGACATGCCGGTTGAACGTTACATTGCTAGAGCTACTCAGAAAAGTAAGTTGTTGGAATTCGGTGTATCAAATCCTGAAATCTCTGAAGCTCAAAGGAAAAATGTGTTACTCAATATGCTGATGACAAATCTTCACCCAGAAATTTTACGAGGAGTAATAGTGAAAAAACCCCAGACTGTAGAAGCGCTTAGGGAATTTGCAAAGTGTGAAGAAATGGCGTGGAAGGCTTGTAGGTATGCGTCGAACACGCGTGCTCAGGAGCAACATGATTCCGAGCAAATTTTCCATTTAAAAGCTAATAACTCAAATGCGGCTAACATGCAGCTTGTGGAAATGTGTTCAAAATTAACGGAACAACTACAAATTCTGGCAGGCAAAATTACCGCGTTAGAGGAGAAGGATAAATCCCAAAGTGAAACTAACCGAAAAAAACAAATCAAGTGCTACAGATGTGGGAAGGTAGGGCATTTTAAAAGAGATTGCCGAGTCAATTTGAGAAAGAAGGAGTCAGGTCAAAATTTAAACTGAATAAGGGGACCTGGACAGCACGATCACAGGAGACAGAACCCCGAGTGCAGTTAAACGAAATTTTTGTACATGAAACAGGAAGTACTTTGCCCATAATAGAAGCAAAAGTTTGCGCGAGGAAAATTTTTGCGTTATGTGATTCAGGAGCATCTTTAAATTTAATAGAAGAGTCAAGCGTACCCGATAATATAGAGACCCAGGTATGTTCGATTCACATTAAAACAATTTCCCATCAGATAGTAGAGGTAACCAAAAGAATAAGCTTAGATTTAGAATTAGCAGGGAGAACAATAAAAACACAGTTTTTTGTAACACCGATACCAATATCTAACAATTTTCAAATGATTTTGGGTCATAAATTTCTTGAAGATCAAAAATGTATCATAAATTATGCTGAAAAGAAAATCACGTTTGACAATAATTCTGTTGGTTGGTTAAATAGGAGTCAAAACAAAGAAAGAGTATTTTCGATTCAAACTGTTAAAGAAAATAAACCAGTATATGGTTACCTTAATAGAAAAACTGTCCTTAACCCATTTTCGCAATCGATGGTGCAAGTTAATGTGAAAGGCAAAATTGATTCAAAAATTTTTGTGTCTAAACCATGTAACAATGGAAAAGATTATTTTATTGCCCACGCGGTACACAATAATAACGATAATAATGTCATACCTGTTCTTTTGTTAAATCCCACGAGTGAATTTATTCATTTGAATAAATCGACAAAATTGATATCATGTGAAGCTGTCATATCAAGTTCAGAAATTGGGGAGGAAGTTAATTTTGTAGAGTCCGAGGAAAAGTGGGGGGAATGTTGTGAGGCGGACTTAGAATGGGATAAATCGTTTGAATTTGATCATCTAAATGAGGAAGTTAAGGAAGAGTTAAAGAAATTTTTAGAAAAAAATAAAGATGTTTTTGCAAGTTCAGTTAAAGAACTTCCTGGATGTGATACAATCCTCCATAAAGTACCTTTGACGGATAATAATCCAGTAAAGAAGAGGCAGTATAGAGTACCCTATAATTTACGTAAGGAAATGGATATGCAGATAGATATTTTATTGGAGTCTGGCATATTAGAACCATCGGTTTCTGCTTACTCTGCACCCGTTTTATTAGTTAAAAAGAGCTCTGGTGAATATAGACTTGTGACTGATTTTAGGGCGTTAAATGCTAAAGTAGTACCGGATTCGTACCCACTGCCAAACATTAATGAAGCAATTGACAAGTTAGCTGTAGGTAAAATCTTTTCAACACTCGATTTAACAAGTGGATTTTTTCAGCAGGTAGTCGCCCCAGAGGATAGACATAAATTGGCAATAACATCTCATAAGGGCTTATTCCAATTTACTCGTACGCCTTTTGGATTGAGAACCAGTGCGAATTCGTTTCAGCGTTTGATGAATGTCGTTTTATCAGGTTTAGAGCCACTTAATATAGGTATTTACATTGATGATATAATCATTGCTAGTAGAACCGTTGAGGAACATTTTCCTAAATTACAAGCAGTTTTTGATCGATTACGTGAGCATAAATTAAAATTAAAGCCTAAAAAATGTAAATTCTTAACTGATACAATTAAATACTTAGGTTTTGTAGTTAGTAAAGGTAAAGTTTTTCCGGACAAGAAAAACGTTGAAATTATTGAATGTTTCCAAATACCTCAATGCAGGAAACAAGTGAGAAGCTTTTTAGGATGCATAAATTATTATAGAAAATTTATTCCAAATATAAGTCAGCGGTCGATAAATTTAACAAATTTAACTAAAGAAAAATTAAAATTCAAATGGAATAAAGAGGCGGAAAAAGAGTTTTTTGAACTGAAATCGGCCCTCGTACAAGAGCCATGCTTGGAGCTCCCAGATATGGAGAAAGATTTTCATATTTACACCGACGCTAGTAATGTGGCAATTGGCTGCGTGTTGGCCCAGTTAGACAGTTCAGGTTTCCCCAAGCCAGTAGCCTTCGGTAGTAGAAAATTAAATCAAGCAGAAATGAAATATTCAGTAACGGAAAGAGAAGCTTTAGCTATAGTACATTTTACTAATTATTTTAGGCAGTACTTGTTAGGGCGTAAATTTTACATATATACTGATCATGCCCCTTTAGCTAGTTCTATGAAAGTGAAAGATTCATTCTGCCGCATTGCTCGTTGGACTTTGTCAATGTCACAATTTCAGTTTGAAATAAAATATGTCCCAGGTAAGATAAACAGTATTGCAGATTTTATGTCTCGAAATATTTCCCATGTGGAGACCGTAGAGGGGCAGCTATTTTTCCATGACAACCCGCTTGAGATATGTGTAGGTATATCGAATGTCACTCTTGATCAACTAAGAAAAGAGCAAGAAACTGATACCAAGTGTCAACGAATAAGAGAAGCACTGTTAAAGAAAAAACCGGTTCATCCTCTTAAATTGAAATTTTTTGAGAAAAATGGAATATTAATGTGCGCAGAAGGAAATCAACCCAAACCAGAAAAACAGAAGTATGTTATTCCTCAAACGTTAATAAAAAATGTATTTCAAATTTACCATGACTCCCCCTTAGTGTGTCACCCAGGGATTAAGAAAACTTTAATGAAAATAAGAGAACGGTTTTATTGGCCAAAGCTCCTGACACACACGATCAATTGGGTTAAATCATGTACCAGCTGTCTAGAAAGAAGAGCCCATAAGCCAAAAATTGCAGCACCTTTACAGCGCATACCTATTCCTTCCGGTCCGTTCGAAAAGGTTGCAATTGATATTGTTGGTCCTCTGCCGATTACAGAAAGGGGAAACAGATTTTTAATCACTTTCACAGATTATTTTACAAGATGGGTTGATGCATTTCCAGTATCAGCTACTAGTAGTGAAATCGTAGCGGACGTTCTAATGCAGTTCATTTGCCGCTACGGTACTCCAAGTAAACTTGTTTCGGACAGAGGGATAAATTTAATAAGTGAAGGAATGAAAAGGGTCTATAGCGCGTTAGGTATACAGAAAATTGACACGGTGGCGTGGCGACCACAATCTAACGGATGCATAGAGAGAGCTCACGCTACTATAGGTAATGCCCTAAGTCACATAGTAAATAGCGCGCACTCTGACTGGGACAGAAAAGTTCCTTTTGCTCTGTTGGCATATAGAACTGCAGTTCATGAGTCTACCAATTTTTCTCCTGCCTTTTTAGTCTTTGGGAGGGAGTTTTCCTTACCGTACCAGTTTTTAAGAGAAGGAAATCAATTTTCTTACGCTGATAATTATGATTATGCCAATTCACTCTTATCGGAATTATACTCGTCATACCATCAGGTGAAAGACAATTTAGAGGCAGCGGCCAATAAAAGAGAAATGCGTAGAGATAAGGTCAGTAAAGTTAAGAACATAAAGGTTGGTGACTTAGTTTACTGGTTCAATCCAGCAATTAAACCGGGCCGTTGTCGGAAATTCTATAAGCATAATGAAGGCCCCTTCAAAGTTATAAGGTTACACTCACCGGTGGTTGTACAGATCCAACATACAAGAAATGCGAAATATGTACGAGTAGCTCATATCGAAAATTTATCACCAATGACCAGTAGGCAAAATTGTTTAATAGACAATGTAGCCGGAAACGAGGCTGGAGAGCGAGAAACAGTAGAGACACAAGATGAGAAACCAAATTCCAAACCTTACTCTTCTGAGTGTGAATCTCCAAGACAGGTATCCAATATGGAAGGTATCGAAGGTTATTTACGACCAAATAATACTCAAAGGTATAACCTCAGGAGACGTGTTAATGGTGTAGTACCACGCCGCTAAATGAGTATTGGTAGTATGTTGCTGGTGTCTCGATATATATTAAGTGTGAGGAAAATTGAAAAATAGTATTTTCTGGAACTGTATGTACATAGGCATAGTATTTGATCATATTTGTGTGATAAACATGTATAAACGATTCTAATTTGTATATAGCTTTATCTCAGTCTTTTGTGAGTGTGATTTTGAACTCCTCTCCCCTGTGTAGTTTGTCATAAAAGTTAAATAAAAAAAATGTTTTTTCAAAAATTTTTTTCTGAGAGGATGGGAGTATTTGTGCTGACCACAAATGAATGTAATTTAATTTTCCTGTGGTTGGCAAAGAGATTTATTTGTAAGGGGGCGCCGGGTATATTCATGTGGAGAGCGCATGGCGAAGTGAAGCGAGGAGATGACCAGGAACCGGTTTTGGGCGCGAGGAGAGGAAGGAAGGAAGGAGAGACTTGGAGAGAGACCGGGGCCCGAACGCGTGCAGCTGACGAAAAAAGGAGGAGAGCCTGAATCGGGGTGAGATCAGTGCCGGACACTGGGAGTTTGCCGAAAAAAAGGAAGTGGTCGAGTATATAGCCGTGCAAGGCGAGTTCCTGAGAGAAGAATATACTCAGGAGATTGGCTGCAGGAGGGAACCACATCTTACAATACTCCAACAGCTGCTGTACCACGATTGCAGAAAAATCCCTCGAGAAGGAACGGAATGTGCCGAGTAACGAGGAGTTTCTGGTCTCCCGATAAGTGTTAAGCCTGGCCCACGTGGGATACCTGGCGTCTCCAAATGACTTTGTAAGTTTCTTTAGTGTAAATCTCTACTATGTTTCTTCAAAGAATATATATCTTTATTTATGAGATATTTTATTATTACATCTATTATTAAATATAATCTTTTATGAAATTAGAAGAAATTAATCTATTTTTGTTTGTGTCTAATTTATCTGTAAAAGTGTATACTTATTTGTCCAAGTTAATCTGAATATATCATTAATTGTATTATTCTAAATATATTTAATCATATCATTAATTGTATTATTCTAATTGTATTATTCTTATAGTAATAAACTTAATTAACTAAGTATGAACCTGGAATTTTGTTAAGTGTCTATTGATAATATGGTTTAACAAATAATTCACTGCATAAAGGATTACTGAATAATAAGACACTTAGTACACCATCATGGATTATACGTCACCTGTGCCGAAGTTTCTTATAGTTGGAGGATATCGCTTTGAAAGATATGTCATAATTTTTTACCAATGAGTTGGTGCATTTTTTATCGTAAAATTTGGGGAATTTAGTCAACACAATTGAATTACTTTTAAATTCACTTCCGCTAAGATTACTGAATAAATTATTGTACCATGAATTAATAAATTCAAAATGCTTTACATAATTATTGCTTAGAACAGTGTATCTCAGCCACTGCCTCGGCCCTTTTGTGTGCCCCCAAATTTTAGAAATGTATATAGTAAAAATTATTTTGCTTTTTTTTACGAGTAAAGTAATAAACGTATCGTTGTTTTTATAGTACATATTATATTATTTTTTACATTCTAAATTAGGCACAGGTGCCGTAAATCTATGACTCCAAATTCTGAGATTGGCGATTTTTTGGCGTATCTGGAAACCTCATTTTTATTACGTCATACATATGGAGATCTATAAGAATTATGCAGAAAATTCTATTTTGGTATTTATGTCATCGCGCACGTCACGATACGTCATCTTGGCAACATTTCTTCATCGCCAAAAAATTCAGAATTTGGAATCATGGTTTATACGGCACCTGTGCCCTAAATTATTATCATGAACTATTTTGCACAGTGTATAAACAACTTTTAAACAATCAATAAACAAATTTTCAACTTATCTTTAATAAATAATAACAATAAATCAATAAACAATAAACAACTTTTAAACTTATCTTTTTCTTTGTTTGCCGTCAAATTTTGAAATATTTAAAAGTATCCCGCGAAAAAAATGTTTTTTAGAATCATTGGCCTAGAAGATACTAAGGTTAATTTCGAATAACTATATACCTAGAACTTATTGAAAATGATTATTCGGAATTTTATTATTTAAAGCAAATTAAAATTATATCTTTTTTTTGTCAGAGCATATATATGTAATGAATATAACACAAATTTGAATTCAATTTACCGAATGTGATATCCTCCTTTTCGTTCATTTTAATTTCATTAGTACTGCGTAGTCATCAGAATTTAACTTAAGATTCGTTAGTGTGTCTCGATAGACAGTTGTCTTTCTCTTTTCCTCTTGTGAACTTTAGTTTTCATTAGCGAAAACTAGTTTTAATAAGAGGAGGGAATTTAATTTGCATACTTTTCTCTAAACAGTTTTGTAATTTTTCTCTTGGAAAGAAATAACTTTAGAAAATTTCAATGTAACTCACCAATTTTCAACAGTGAAATAGTTACTCGGGAATTGTAAATAATTGATGAATTTTACTGTGTTTGATAAATTTTCATGTTGTCATTCATTAGGTTATATAGTGATGATTCAATCTTAAATCTTGCACCGTTAATACCTGGAGTTGACTCAAAGGATGAACCTAATTTTATATATTGCAAATGATAAATTTGATTACCAAGAATAGAGTTTAGCATATAAAATTTATTAAAGAAATTCGAATATGGAAATACAGTTTAAACTATAATACTAAACTAAAACTAAACTCCATGGCATGACAGCCCATGTGGGCCAAGGCCTACAGTGCCCATAACTGTTTTCATGACCGAGGGTCCTGGGGTGCGAAGCATATGTCCCAGTTAGGTGGTCAGCCTAACGTAAGACCCCCACAGTGTTTAGTTCCCAAGCATGCTTGGTACTCAGTTAATCGACTCACTGAAGGGATATAAGGCTGAGTCAACCTTGCCCAGCCCGAGGATCGAACCTCGTACCTGTGTCGTGGAAGCGTGAAACGCTACCACTAAGCCACCGGGCTTCTTAAAATATAATGCAAAATATATATTTATTTTAAAATAAATAAATATTAAAAATACAAGTCACTAATAGTGAGTTAATATAATAGAGTAATCATATTTGATCTAATACAATTTTTTATTTACTTAAAGTACCTATTAACTGTATTTGTACCAATATACTAAAAATGGTATTTTAGTTAAACATATTTTTGTAGTAATTCACTTTGTATACCTTTCATGTATCTAAATTAACACACGCTAAAACCTCATTTAATTTTAATTCTCATTAAGTATGCGTTCACACTATGCATAATCGAACTTTATTTAAGGGAGATTGATTTATATTGACGTTAATTTTGTTGATGTTTTTTTTTTCTATGTTTATATTCTTATGTAAGGAATATATTTTTTGTTTTATGTATTTTTAAGACGTCAGTTCAAAAGAAATTTTGCATCTTACATGTAACCATCGATTCAGAGAAAGAAAACCTTCGTAAATCTAATTTGGGAAATATGATAAATATTGGTTTATTTAATTTTTTGGCTGAAATTATTTGAATTTTTTGTAAAATTTTTGATATCAAAATAATTAAAATAACAAAATTTTGATTGCATCCGTATAATTTTTGTTTTAGAACAATTTTTAATCATGAGAAGGGTATTTTTTTGTGAAAATAATAACGTATATATTTCCATATTTTTTAAAATAAAATTTGATGTCATATGCAAATCCTTCATGAAAACATTACTAGTTTTTATACGCAAAGGAAATAGCTGTAACGTATATTAAGCCTATTTTCTCTCGTTGGGAATAAATTATTTTCTTAATTATTTTTACAAAATAAGCAGAATGTGCATTTATGAATTCTGAATTCTTCTTAAAATAATCTAGTTATTTTTGAAAAATAATTTATTAACAGATTTTATGAGAAGTTAATTACAAATTAATTTTTCCTTTATAATTCATTATCATATACTTTTGATATAATATCTTATTTCCAATAATCAAATCATATTATCCATAGCGTATAGTAGCAAATTAAGGTAAGGAAAATATAAATAAATAATTTATGCTTTTTAAAAAAATCCATAAATGTGAATTTACGTAAAAATTTCAATACCTAGTTATAAATTTGTGATTTTTAAAAATAATTCCGAAAGTTATATAAAATTCTTTATAAATAATTTCCCAGTTTATACAGGGTGAAAACTTTATAATTTTGACAAAATTGTTCCGCTTTTGATTGGTTTAATTCATGTCCATCCCTTTTTATAATAATTTCATTTGCTTAAGAGATCTTAATGTTAGTAAAACAAATAGGTAGTTTTTATTTCCTGTTTGAAATAATATGCCAAACCAACGATGGCAAATAATTGCTTTATTTGAGGCTGGATTAAAGCAAATTCAGATTGCCAGAAAGCTGAATATTCACAGACAAACGGTATCAAGTACTATAAAACAATTCTTGGAGCTTGGCCATGATGGTGATAGAGCCCGGAAAGAAAAGAGAGAGAACTGTGAATACAAATGAAGTTCGAAAAATTATCAAGAAACGAATTACCCGAAATCCAAGAAACTCAATGAGAAAAATAGCTTAAGAAATAGGAGTTAATATAGAATCAGACAAATTGCAAAAGAAGTTCTTGGACATAAGCCATATAAAGTTCGAAAAGTACAGAAACTAACTGAGCAAAATAAGCGTACACGGTTGCAAAGATGTCGAGCTCTCCTTCGAAAGTCTGCAAAAAGCGCATGGAAGCATTTCATCTTCACGGGCGAAAAACTTTCCACAATTGAACAACCCTATAATCGACAAAATGACCGTTACTGGTCATCTGATCGTCCTGGAACTTCTACAAGAGTAGAAAGTCGGCAAAAACCACAGTCAGTTATGGTTTGGGGAGGCATTTGTGAATCTGGAAAAACTCCTTTGGTTTTCATAGATCAAGGCGTCAAAATGAACAAGACCATGTACTGCAATGAGATTTTACAGTCGGTTTTACTTCCTTGGGCCCCAAAAACATTTTAACAACAGCATCTGGACACTTCAACAAGATTCCGTCCCTTCTCATAGAGCAAAAGCAATGCAAGACTGGGGTCAAGCAAATCTTCCAGATTTCATATCTGTGGGAATGTGGCTCCCCCTATTCACCTGACTTAAACCCAGTGGGCTATAGTGTTTGGTCTATTCTGCAATCAAGTGGATGCTCTAAGCCACATCAAAGTTTAGAATGCCTAAAGGCTACTCTTAAGAAGGAATAGGCTAAATTAACGCCTGATGAACTGCGGCCCATTGCAGAAAATTTTACGCGACGTTTAAGGATCTGTATCGATGCCCAAGGGGGCCATTATGAAAATACTTAAATATGTTATATCTAAGTAACAAATAACTTAAGTAAAGTTAGTGTTTTGAAAATAAATTCCATGTTTTTAGTTTAATACAATATTTTTTGCCAACAGTATAAAGTTGTCACCCTGTAATAAAATATTTATACATTAAAATAAGTATATTGAAAGCTAACTATTTTTATTTTAACTTTTTTTAAAATATCCGGTTTGTACAAATATTTCCTTTTGAAATCTTATTTAATATGCCTCTTTAATTCATCAATTCCTTTAATTCATACAGATTAATAAGCTTCAAAAGATATTAAGTTGTGAAAATATTGCCAATAAAAATTTGTTTATTTATCATAAAAATAATGTTTGCTGAAATATTTTGTATAACCAATTTTTAATAAGCCAAGATATATCAATTCATTTTTCTGAAAAAAATTAGGAGTTAAATTTTCTGTGCTGTATCATTCAATAAGTAGAAAATAACTTTGTATAGTGAGCGATTCAATGAAATGAAAAACTTATGTCGAATTATAGTGAATATGCATTTTTAAACTGGAACAATATTGTTGAATATATACTTTTCAATTTCCTCCCTGATGAAAAATTTGTAAAGGTTTTTTTTTATGCACATTTGTGTAAAATTCATGTACAAGCAATAAAAATGTACTAAATTCCCTACTACTGAATGCATT
Organism: Latrodectus hesperus; assembly: GCA_037975125.1. Classification (NCBI taxonomy): domain Eukaryota; kingdom Metazoa; phylum Arthropoda; class Arachnida; order Araneae; family Theridiidae; genus Latrodectus; species Latrodectus hesperus. The sequence goes on from CM075861.1 coordinate 10,312,795, forward strand.
TAAACTATTTTTCTTGTATTGTAGTGCAATGGTAAAAATTCAATATATATTCATTAAATTTGTTATTTAAATAAACAGCATTTTTCGTTTCGTAAACTTATCTCTATGTTTACAAACCTAAAAATTTAAGTTTTCTTCATAAGGTTAGAAAAACCGATATTTTTTTGTTTGGAAATAATTTTAAAAAAAATCAATAATATGTAAGAAAAAAAACTTTTCATTATATAAAATTTATTTTCAATTTTCTGTCACAAGAATTTACCAATTGATAAAGGTAAATTAGTTTAAAGAGCTTTCTCCTTCAGAGATTACCATACAGAAAAATTCTTGCCGCTATAAATATAAACGTGATGATAAACTAAACACGCGAATAATGGTATTTATGAGAAAGATTTGCGTGTCACCATTGAAAATACAAATTAATTAAAAAAAAAATTCAGAAAGAAATTGATATACTCTTAAAATGCTAATAGATCAAAGGTAAATCTCACTTAGCTACAATTTCAGAAAATAGCAATATTTTTTAAAGAACATGTTCATAGTAAAAGTTCGAAATAGGGGGTTGAAAATACAGTTAATAAATTTTTTATACATTAATATTTCTTATGCATATATCTCACAATACAGAAAAATATATTTTATAGTATGTACAATAAATTTCGTAATAATTTTTCAGACATTTTATAAGAGATTATTTTGCATTTTTTTAAAAGCATAATTGAATGTTCGTTAATATTTTTATTTGGCCTCGAAATATGTTTCTTAGTCTAAACAATATGAGTTGTTGCCGTTAAAGGAAATATTTAACATAATAAATGAAAATATTCACAATCTTAGATTGCTTTGCTATTTGTTCTATTATGATTCCAAAATGAGGAAAGCAGAGATAGAAATGCCGTTTGCGGATTGTCACATTCATATCAGAAATATAAATATACCTTGATTGTTGACCTTGTATGATTTTCTTCCACACTTTATCCAATTAGCAGAGGAAAAAACGTTTCTGTAAATTTTTCATTTTCTTATTGGTTGATAATACTTTCTTTGTTCCCCCCAAAATATCTTAAATTTAAAGTAAGAAATTATCCAACTTGGGACAATATGATACAAATTCTACATACCCGTCAAGATAAACTTCTGTTTGAAATAATGTCCAAATGTATGTACTTAGAGAATAAGTAAAATAACTAAAATTTTTGGAAAATAAGACACATTTATGCTTCAACCTGAATATATATATATATATATATATATATATATATATATAATTATATAAAGAAATTAACGTAGAGGTATTCGTATTTCTTGTTATCGAAGAAATTTAACGCGATATTTCTTAGTCACTCTAAATTTACAAATATTTGCAAAAATAATTCTCTGATAGAAACACTAGTCTAAGCATACATTTCTTATAGAATCTAAGTGAAAACCTTTTAGAAAGTTTCATTTGTCATACTTTATTTCAAACTACCAGCTCATTTTATTCTGTTATTTCAATTTCTCCTTAATTTGATAATGTTTGTCCATGTAGAAAAACTTATAATTCCTTTTTGCAACTGAAAAATACAGCCAGGATTTCATTCTATGCAAAAATCGAGGAAAATCTCATAATGACTCTTTTGTGCTAACAAAACTCTAAAATATATAAACTGTTAAAAAATCATAGCTGTTACCTACAAAAATTGAAAAAAAATTCATACAGTTTGTGAACAAGAAACGCTTTTTATTGCTCCCAAGTGACTTTATAAATCTGTAAATCTCAGTAATAGCAGCATAATTAAATGTATACATCTATTTCTTTCTTTCTTTCTTTTTTTCCCTTCAAGATTTTTTTTTCTTCTACAAGTTGGGTTTGTATGTCATTGGCACCTCTGCTTTTATCAGCATTTTGTACCATTAACTCCAAACCCAATGTTTCCTAGTTCCAGTTGCTCGGGTCACCCACTTTATTAATAAAGTCTGATAACCCTTTAATGGAGTCTAGGTGTAACTCTCTAGTATGGATGATGCCTAAAGAGGTTAATCTAGGGAGGGCAAGAGCCTCGCATTCATAAATGATATGCTTGGCCGTTTCCTCTTGCATATGACATTTCCTGCAGATAGGGTCTTGCTGAAACAGTCCCATTTTATGGAGATGTTTTCTGAAATAGTAGTGCCCAGTTATGAAGCCTACGATTAAACGTATCTTCTGCCTAGAGCATCTTAGAATTTCATAGGAAATCCTCGCTGATGATCTACAGATCATACTTTTAGCGTGGGTTTGACCAGGAGATTTGAGCCAAGCTTCATACATCTTCCGTTTTTCCCATCTAAGAACATTGGTTTTTGCGGTCTTCAAATTGATCCCACAAAAAGGTTCTGGACCAATGGGAACAAAAGACGATCCTTGTTTAGCAAGCTCATCAGCCCTTTCATTACCTTCGATACCTTTGTGCCCTGGCACCCATACAAGGATCACCCTGTTTCTAGTTGCCAGTTCTGTAAGAAGGTTTCTACACTCCAGAATCATTTTAGATTTGATTTCGAAGGAATTAAGCGCTTTTAAAGCGGCTTGACTGTCACTGAAAATGAGAATCCGCTTACCGTAGTAGCCCTTCTTCATATTCAGTCGCAGACAGTGGATAATGGCCAAAACTTCTGCCTGGAAGACCGAAGCGTATCGCCCAAGGCTTACAGACAAGCTGATTCTTGGTGACACGCCACAAACTCCCAGTCCTGAGAGGCTGTTCTTCAGTGATCCATCTGTGTACCAGATTAGATCTCCTGTTTTAGTTTCAAACATGTTGTTATCCCATTCGTCTCTAGTTGGAAAAACTATATCAAATGTCCTATCAAACATGTATGTTTTTTCCATGATGTCAGATGGCATCAGGAAAGTAGGGTCTTGAATTTTCCTGGTGATGCCCTTGTGCCCTTTGGCAACAGGCTGGTCATACCAGTGGTTTTGCAGCTTCATTCTGTATGCATTCATTCTTGCAACGCAGCAGATGAAGATGTCCAAGGGAGTCAGATCCAACACAACCTCCAATGCTCTGGTTGGCGTGGTGGAAATTGCTCCTGTGATGCAGAGACAGGCTAGTCTTTGTAGACCCCACAGTCTGTCAATCACAGTCTTCTGTTCCACCTTACGCCACCAGATCACACAGGCATATGTGAAAATGGGCCTGACAAAAGCTATGTACATCCATAACATCAGTTTTGGATGTAAACCCCAGTTTTTACCAAGCATTCGCCTGAAAATCATAATGCTTTTCTTTGCTCGGTTGATCCTATCATCAATGTGCTTATTCCAGGTGAGTTTCTGGTCTAAATAGATGCCCAGATACTTCACCTCTGAAGCCACATTGATTTCAAAATCAAAAAGTCTTGGTATGAAAAAACCTTTCCGTTTCTTTTTGCGTGTAAAAGGTACAAGGTAGGTTTTCTGAGGATTAACCATCAGGTCCCTATCCATGCAACATTGACATACATAACTTAGAGTATCCTGCATGAAATGACAAGTTATGTCAAAATCTTTACCAAGGATAAGGATGACAATGTCATCAGCATATCCCTGCGTATAATAGCCCCTATCATTTAGATGTTTTATAAGGCTATTTACAACTAGGTTCCAAAGTAATGGTGACAGAACACCTCCTTGAGGACAACCTCTAGTAGTCTTTTTTTCAAATGATTCACCGAAAATGTTCATTTGTATATATCTATCCGAAATTAAGGCCTCAATCCAAGTACACAGGGTCTGATTAATCCCTGCCCCTCTAAGTGCATTGAGGATGGATGGATGGGAAGTATTATCAAAAGCACCCTGGATGTCGAGGAAAGTTGCCAAGGCAATATCCTTTTGATCCAGAGTGACTTCAATCTTGGAAACTAGCTGATGTAGAGCAGTCTCAGTAGATTTGCCGGGTTGATAGGCAAATTGAAGAGCATGCAAGGGACTATTTCTACCCAAGTAATCTCTAATATGCCGATCAATGATTTTCTCCATAATTTTAAGAAAGAATGAAGAAAGACTGATTGGTCTGTATGACTTGGCCTGGTCATAAGTGTCCTTGCCAGGTTTTGGAATGAAAACAATCCTAGTCTTTTGCCATGTCTTTGGTATATATCCCAGGGCCAAACTAGTTCTATAAATTCTAGTTAGCACTGGTATGACAACCTTCTCTGCCTTCTGGATCATGATGGGCATAATTCCATCAGGCCCAGGGCATTTTAGAGGTTTAAAGGCAAAGATTGCCCATTTAACAATGTTGTAGTTTATGATATTTTTAGCGATGGTCCATTGATTGCTATTGACTCTTTGCAAAGAGCCAATGCAATGTTCTCCTTCGTTGCTATAAATATCTCTAGCTCCCGGGAAGTGGGTCCTGGTCATAATTTCCATAACCCCTTTTCCGGAAGCAGCAAAATTACCCTCCTCGTCTTTTAGGGTACCAACCAAAATAGGTTCATCCCTTTTAAGGAGTTTCTGGAGTCTAGCTCCTTCAGAAATAGAATCTATCTCGTCACAGAACTTCCTCCAGGAGTTAATTTTGCTTTTTCTAACAAGTTTGTTATAAATAGTGAGGGCCATTTTATAGTTCTCCCATTCACCATTTTTCTTAGCTTTATTAAAAAGTTTTCTAACATTTGCTCTTTCGGCAGCTAGAGAGTCATTCCACCAAGGGCATTGGAGTTTAGCTCTTCTAGTGCGAATGGGGCAATTGTTATGATAAGAATCTAGAATACTTCTTTGCAGAAGATCTGCTGTAACTTCTAGATCGTAGTTGTCTCTAATAGGTCTGTTCCCGAGCTCAATCAACCCAGTCAGTTCTTCTTGGAATTTCTTCCAGTCCGTCCTAACTGGGTCTCTGAATATGCGATCCAGACACACATTAGAGTGAATTTCAAAATGGATGTTTTGATGATCTGAGCCAGAAGGTCTGTCATCTACTTTCCAATATTTGATATTTTTACTAATCAGCGTTGTCGCTATAGTAATGTCAATTACTTCAGATCGATTGGAAGTAATAAAAGTTGGTTCGTTGCCCTCATTTAGAATATCTAACCCATAGTTTAGAATAAATTCCAAAAGGTACTCACCTCTTTTATTTGTGTCCGTACTTCCCCAGACAACATGATGAGCATTACAGTCTAGTCCTAGGACTACCTGTAAGTTGTTATCTCTGCAAAAGTTCATGAGCTTGTGCAGAGAATGGTCAGGTGGAGCCTTCTCTTCATAGGGCAGGTATCCAGAGCCAAAAACAATTTCCCTGTCCCTACCCTCTATGTTGAGTCTGACTTTCACAGCTGTCAGGTCCCTAAGAATAAATTCAGAGAGGGGAAGAACCTCAATGTTTTTATGTAAGAGTATACAAGTTCTAGCGTTACCATTAGTACAATAGATAAGCTTACCTTTAGTTCCTTTGAGACCACTGATTCTCCCCCTAACCAACCAGGGTTCCTGAATCAGGGCCAGGTGTATATCCCCAGCAAGAAACTTCTTACTGAGGTTAGTAGTACCACTTCTACTGTGGTGGAGGTTGGCTTGAACTACCTTCACCCCCATCAGCAGGAGCAGGTTTGTCAAGTACTTTAGCCTGCACTTGGTGAAGTCCAATATGAAACCTATATCCCCTTACACGAAGTGTGGCAGCATCTAATTCAGGCACACTAAGAACGATGGTCCGCCCAGATGGGTCGTTCTTAATGTTAAGAACGTTCCACTCCATTGGAGTGACCCCACCGTTCTGAGCCTCGATTTTTCTCAGGAGCTCTTTAGGTTCCAGTTCACTACAGATTTTTGGCAGTTTTGCAATTATCTTGGTGGTTCTGACAAGTTTCCTTGCCTCACCCACCAAGAGTTTATGTTCCTGCCAAGGGCTTATATCACTGACATTCTGTTCCAGCCACTTTGAGCTCTCCAGATCTGCACAGTTGATAATAAGAGCCCCATTCTCAAGTTTACAGGATAGGAAGGTTGGGGCAAAACCCTCCTCATTCCTTCCTATTTTCCTGGTTAACAAGAGTTCCAGGTCATAGGCCTGTTTCTCTGTTAACCGTTTTTCCGGATGACCTTCTAAGAGCACAGCCATCTTGATCGCCGTGAGAGCCGCCCTGTAAGTAAATCCCTCAGGTCCTTCTCTCTTGGCAGCCTTTCCGACCTTGCCCTGGTTCATCCGGTTGGCAGGACGCTTCTCGCCTTTGGTTGCCTTGGGTTTTTCAACCCAAGTCCCCTCAGCGATTTTGCGCTCCTTCACCAGCTTCTTTTTCTGGGCACCAGATAGTCTCTTTTTAAGCTTGATTCTGGTCAGAGAGTCAGTCATGCTAGAGATAGCTTCCTGACTCTCACCAGAAGAAGATGGTTTGGAGGTCATTTCTACCTCCTGTGAAGGTTTCATTGCTACCCCTTCATTAGATTGTCTCTGAGTTCCCTTGTCTTTTTCAGAAAGGTCTGCTTCAGAAGTTTCTCCTGCAAAAGCAGAAATGTTTGTTATTTTTAATGTCTTTTCAGCCATATAATAACAGTTAATAAGCTCAGGTAATATGACAGTCCACCCAGCATTGCCTGAGTTACTGGGCAAGGCAATTTACTCTAGAAGTTCGCCAGGCAACTAGAGGTTCCGTTAAGACACCAATACCGCGGTGCCAATTAGCCTTAGGCACGGATCGCATAACACCAGGGTTTACGGGAGCTGGTTCGCGGCCTCTGATTCTATGTTCAAGGCTATCCTGTCATTCCTACAGGACGTTCAGTGATCCACCATCTACTGACGCGCCTGGTGGCTAGCTCAAGCCCCAGGGAGGTACGCATACCCCCTGGTTCCAGGTTTTCAAGTTTTAATCACTGATTTAATGGGAAAATAAATATTTGGCTGAAATAGCATTTTTATTCGAAGAAAATCTATTAATGATGCAGGTCAGACAAGATTAAATGTTTCAACTGATTTTTTGTTCATAAAAGAGTGTATGCAAACGTAATAAAAGGGTGTAGATCAAATTCCACGGAATTGAATTTAAAGAGTTCATATATATAGATAAATCCAAATAAATCCCAGAATCAGTAAGCTCAGAACTTAATACCAATTTCCCTCCATCGAATATATAATACCTAATATATCAAGTAGTTTCAATTATTAAAAAGAGAATTAAAGCATGACAATGGCGATAAAATTCTAAACTCGTGTTTTTCATAACTCTGAATACCATTACAATGACTCCTTTATTTATATATTTGCTAGTTTATATTTCTTTGCATCTCTATCAATAAATGTCTTTCTATTTTATAATTTATAGCTTAATATTTTCTGAAACACAAGAAGCCTGCTATCTAAGTGCCCGTACTTAAAGTTACTATACTTTCAATTTTTTAATGTTTTAGTAATTCAGAAAAGTTATAGTTAATTGCAAAGTTGTAACAAAATCACTATTCTATTAGACAAGCCAGATGGTCGGTTTTATTTATAAAATTATTAAATGTATCTTTTTCTCTCCTGGAACCAGGGGGTACGTGTACCTTCCTGGGGCTTGAGCAGCCACCAGGCGCGTCGGCAGGTGGTGGATCGCCGAATGTCCTGTAGGAAAGACAGGATAGCCTTGAATATAGAATCAGAGGCCGCGAACCAGCTCCCGTAAACCCTGGTGTTATGCGATCCGTGCCTAGGGCTAATTGGCACCGCGGTATTGGTGTCTTAACGGAGCCTCTAGTTGCCTGGCAAAATTCTAGAGTAATTTGCCTTACCTAGTAACTCAGGCAATGCTGGGTGGACTTATATTACCTGAGCTTATTAATTGTTATCTTGTGGCTGAAAAGACACAAGATATAATAATCTTTTCTGCATTTGCAGGTGATGCCTCTGTAGTAGACCTTGCTGAAAAAGACAAGGGAACTCAGAGGCAATCTTGTGAAGGCGCAGTAATGAATCCTTCACTTGAAGTAGAAATGACCTCCAAACCATATTCTTCTGGTGAAAGTCAGGAAGCTATCCCTCGCATGACTGACTTTCTGACCAGATGGGACTGCTTCAGCTAGACCCTATCTGCTGGAAATGTCATACGCAAGAGGAAACGGCAGAGCATATCATTTATGAATGCGAGGCTCTAGCCCTCCCTAGATTAACTTCTTTAGGCATCATCCATACTAGAGAGTTACACCTAGACTCCATTAAAGGGTTATCGGACTTTATTAATAAAGTGGATGACCCGAGCAACTGGAACTAGGAAACATTGGGTTTGGAGTTAATGGTACAAAATGCTGATAAAAGCAGAGGTGCCCAATGACATACAAACCCAATTCTAAGAAGAAGAAGAAGAAGATCTTTTTCTCTGCAGAGGATAGGGAAATTTTGGTTACTAAAATTATATCGAAATAATCTTTTACCTTAGTGAACATAATTTCCCTTTCAAAAGTTCCAAGCTGGTACCACTACTTATTATCAAGACTCATTTATAACTGGAGACTTATATGAGCATATTTCGGCACCAACTCCTTTGAATTTCCATAATTCTTTAGTTGGATATTAAATAATGACATTTGTCTTATGAATACCTGTTATCTCTTACAATTTTGTGTCCTCTGATATACACTTTCTATCGACCATAATGAGATGTGTGTTTTTGTTAGTTCTTTGTCCCCTAACATATGAACATTTTTATAAATTGCAATTGAAACAACTTAAATAATTTAGTAACTAGCAGTAAAATATAATATTTAAAGTAAATTTGCATGCCCTTTTCATTGGCATAAATTATAATTTGTTTTCAATAATGTAAGAAGTTTTAATATTAATCATACTAAATAGTAATTCAGTTATGCCCAATCTGAAAATATAGCTCTGTTATGTTTAACAAATGTAATTTTTAATGAAAATACTATAAGGAAATTCAACCTGAAACAATTCTTATACATTCATTATAAAATATTACATCATAAAATGTTTCCAACAATTAAGAAAGAAACGTAGATTAAAATTCTTTGAACGATTTTTTTAAAAATGTCATTTATGCGTAAGCGCTAGTAATCGAGAAAATATGTTTGTGGCATTGGATCATTCTTTCTTTCTGCATTTTAACAATGTAAATGATTTTCTTAGGCGATATTGACTTTTTCTGTTTTTAAAAATTATTGTTTTTACCTACTTCCAATGAATGCGTTTTCGACTTTCCCTATACGTCACTCGTCCGAAATATATTAAAACGGTAATGAAAAGAATTCCGACTTCATTTGAACTCATAACTTGAGAACGGAAGTGAAATTTCAAACTTTATACACTTCATTTGATTTGTGTTTTATTCTTTATTTTTACCGTTATAAAAGATTTCAGCTTGAAACTTTGAAAAATACCTCAGAAGTTATTGTGTTTGAATACAAGTATCTAATTTTCTTTTCATTAAGGCAATTAAATGAAATGAAACTCATTTAATGCTCCGTACAATTTAATTATGTTTCGTTGAAAATTAGTCTAACATTGTTTAATTAAAACTTTATCTAATATATTACCTGTATTTACCTGTTCCTGTATTTATAATTATATTGCTAAAAATTTTGTGTATAATATTCCCATATATAACAAAATAACATTTGTTCATTAGAGATTTTGGTAAAAATGGAAATTGTGAGAACTACTATGTTTTTATAAAATCAAGTCTATCTTAGTTTTTGAATTTTAATCTGATGTATTATTTTTATTCAATTATCAGTAAGAATATTTTATTTAAATTTATTCTAAGAATGTTGATTACACCTAAGTATACAGCGCAACAATATAATCTTTCCACTTTTAAATTTTAAAATCAGATGTAATGGTGATATATTTTTTTGAACTTGAATCTCTCCCAACAAACAATTCAATACAATTCCCACATCGTAAGATGTGGGAATTATGTCAATTATATTATCTTTAAGATACTTAGTTGTGTTGCTAAATGTCGTAGTAATAATGATAATAATGACCTATAATTATTACCACGGCATTTAGTAACATTGATAAATTATGACCATTTTAATAATGTTGATAAATACTAACCAATATTTTTTGAGTTTACAGTGTCTGCCAAAATGTTAAATTTTAATTTGACTCCTGTTTTCTTTCAACACTTCTTTCTTATATTTAACTTATGTGAAATCAGCTACGTTCAGTTTTGAATCTTTTCAAGTCAAACAGTTTATTCCTTATTGTTTTAAACTCTATGTGGGTAAAGCAAACTGTCAGCATTCCATATCAGTATAAATTTTACAGAAAATTATGATAATCTTTTCAACTTTTATAATATCATGTCTTTTATAATTATTTTAAAATCATGAAACAAATTTGAAATTTGATGAATGTACGAGAATGATTCGTAAATATCAAATTTCACGACATTATCAAATTGTTGAAAGTTCTTGATTTCCCCCTACCCAAACAAACAAATGTTTTCGAGAACTCCCTTCATGCCACTGTAGCAACTTATCAGCTTTTTAACATTTAAATAGGGGTACAAAAACAATAACACTTGTAGTACAACTTTTTATGCTTAAAACCAATTTTAATTAAATATATTATTCATGATATCTATAACAAATTGACTATAAAAAAGCCTCAGATTTTTTACACGTGAATTTTTCTACTGTAACTTTTAATTCAATGTAAAGGCCATTTTTTTAATTGCTTTAGGTATACATATTTTTCTCATATTATCTCTAAAATTATAGTATAATTATGAGAAATATATAATGAAAAAAATATTGTAAAAATTCTGCGGTATTATATCAAGTGACATGGGTGACTTCAAAATTCAATTGAATCCATAATCCAGTAAAATGTTCAGTGAAAATTACAAAAAAAAATATTCTAACCGCTTTGCCAATATTTACAAAAAAAAATTTTGTAAATCCAAAAGGAAATTGGTTATTGATAATTCTCACAACGTAAAATAACTATATAAGTGATTCTATGAACAAATATCTATGATAAATATCTTTACGATTTCATGAATTATTTAACATCAAAATAAGTCAGATATTTTATATACACCATGCGCTTTAAAATTTGTGATTAATATGAAATCTTTTTAATCACACGAATCAAAAGTTTTGTTAAAGGTTCATATATATTTCAAAGTGAATTTAAGTCTATATTCGAAGTCTGTATACATTTAGACTCATATTGATCTAGTAAGATTAATATATGAATTTGAATCAAACACCACAAATTCTTTTTAAATAATATAATTTTTTCTTCTATAAATATTGCAATTACTAAGGAAAAACAATTTTCAGATGTGATACATCTGTTTTTAAAATTAGATTCATTTCTTTAATTTTGAAAATAACTTCAAAATGCGGTGGAATATTATCGAAAGAAACTAAAAATAACAAAATGTACTTTTTGAATAAATTATTTTTTATTCTCTCCTTAAAAAAAAGAAAACAAAACAAGTACAAAGTTCAACCGAAGTTTTAAAGCATGCTTGTCTAAAGTGCGGCCCAAACGCAAATTATGAAAATATTTAAATTTACATATTTTTATTAAAAAAATTAATGCTGCAATATTTTTCATATATTTTTGGCTAAAAGGATTTGCTAACATTTATTTTGATGTAAAAATTTAGCTCTTTAACCCTTTGAATACCGAGGCTTGAATTCTTAGGGGTACTCAAAATACCAAAACGCCCTAAAATGTAGTTTTCCGTTTCTGAAGATTTACTCCCCTCCCCCGATGTAAGAGTAGAAGCAATAAGTTTTCCCAGGGTTCGAACAATGCAGTGCTGCACTGCACTGTTCTTCCCTGGTCAAATTTGCATGCAGTATATTTAATTGAATTTTGATTTTTGGCTAAAGGGAGCCTTCACAGAAAAAGGAGCCATCAAACGTTCGCAAAAGTTCGCCAAATTGATCCGGTCCGTTGGCCTTCTTCTCGCTTAATTACGTTCTGCGCGTGATCTTGGCGCATGGTCACGTGCCAGTTCCTACGTCACGCACCGACTTGCCCCAATCGCGAGTCTGCTACAGCTGGGGGTGTTCCAGAAAGTTCTTCATGCTCTCCGAGTCTATAAAAGGGATGACTGATCGGTCCAAGACAGGGCTATGTTTTCCCTAGCCCTGGGTCCACGATCAGTTTTCAAGACAGCGTTACCAGCCATCAAATTAGCTAGTAGTAGATTAGAGAGATTTTATTTCCTCTACTACAGTATTATCCATCTCACCACACAAATCTGACTGTTCCGGCACCTTGTTCTACTTTTCCATAGACCATCTGCTTACTTCCATTACTGTACCGGTAGGTGCCTTGTATCCCAGTTTCAGTATTCAGTTTTGATTTATAAAATTTACATATTCATTTGAAATTTCAAAATTTATATATTTATTTTTACTATTTTGTTAAAATATCGTGTAAAACAATCTCATAAAAATTTTATATTCTTTGAAGAATTACAATATTTGTAAGCAATATATTGCATTGTATTTTGATTTCCTAATTTTTGTATCAAATTCTTTAAAAAGATATGAATAAATCATATTCATTATGGATATTTGCTTATAAAATTAAAATATATAATTTTTAGATGGCCTCCATGTCATTAAAAAAACAATCAGAACCTAGAAAAAGAAAAATTGAAGATGAAAAAAGAGTTTTTAATAAAAACTGGACAGAGATATACTTTTTTTATTGAGGAGAATTATAAAGCAATTTGATTAATATGTAGGGACGTTGTGCCAGTTTTTAAAGACTACAATTTGAAACGACATTATAGTCAAAAGCATGCCACAAAATACGATGTAAATCTCGGCGTTTGCCGTAAAGATAAAATCACAGAACTAAAAAAAGGGCTATCGTCTGAACAATTTTTTTTAAAAAAGACAGCTACTCAAAATAATGACATTGTAAAAGCAAGTTATGTCGTAGCAAATTTAATAGCGAAAAAATCGAAACCTTTTATTGATGGCGAATTTATAAAAGAATGCATGGAAAGCGTAGCAAACATATTTTGCCCTGAAAAATAGTTGGATTTTTCTAAAATTAGTTTATCACACCAAACTATAGCCACAGGAATTGAGTTGGGGAATGCAGTTGAAAAGTCTTTAAAAAGCAATTGTACTAATTTTAAATTTTATTCGTAAGCCATGGACGAAAGCACTGACGCTTCTGATACGGCACAATTGGCAATTTTTATAAGAGGAAGAATCGATGAACATTATAATATCACAGAAAAAATGGCTGCTTTAGTATCGTTAAAAGACACAACCAAGTATATAGATTTATTCCATGCATTAAAAACGACGATGGAAAGGTTTTCCTTATCTATGAAAAATTTATCAGCTATCATAACCGATGGAGCACCTGCCATGGTTGGTAAAAATGGGGGACTCGTTAAAATGGTTAATAATGAAGCCGTTGCTGCCGGCAATACGATCTTGAGGGCATATCATTGTATTGTACATCAGGGCAATTTGTGTGGAAAATTTTAAAAATGGAAAGTGTGTTAAGCGTTGTTATAAAAACCATTAACTTTATAAGAGCAAAAGGACTTAATCATAGAAAATTTCAAGAGTTTCTCAACGTAATGGACACTGAATTTGCAGATGTTATATATTATACAGAAGTAAGATGGCTCAGTAAGGGGAAAATGCTCAAAAGATTTTACGATTTAAGAACTGAAATGAAAATATTTATGGAATCAAAAGGGAAACCTGTGGCTGAATTTGAAGACGAAGATTAGGTTTCAGATTTAGCTTTTTTAGTAGACTTAACAGAGCATTTGAATGATTTACATTTGAGACTTCAAGGAAAAAAACAATTTATTAATAATATGTTCCAAACAATTCCAGCGTTTGAAAGAAAGTTGAAATTTTGGCACAATCAAATAATAGTGAAAGATTTGACGCATTTCAGTACTTTGGCTGCACATAAATCTGTGAGTTGCACAAAATATGCTGCATTAATTTTTGATTTAATTCAAGTGTTTGAAAGTAGATTTCAAGATTTTTGAAAAAATGAAGAGCATTTATTTTCTATTCCATTTTCTCTAGAAATAAATAAATTACCTTCAAATGGAATGCATTGAACTGCAAAGTGACATTCAACTGAAAGAAAAATTTCGAAATGTTTCTTTACTGGAGTTTTATAAAGATTACCTACCCCTTCTATAAATATCCTAATTTTCACAATCATGCTTTATTAATGTCTTCAGCTTTTGGTAGTACCTATATTTGTGAACAATTATTTTCAAGAATGAAGCATACAAAAAACAAAAATAGGACAAATATTACCGAAAAACATCTTGAAAATGCATTAAGAATTGCAACCTCGTCTATTGAACCCGATCTCGATTCGCTTGTTCGACAAAAGCAAATTCATCCATCTCATTAATTTGATTATTTTTTCCATCTTTATGAAATCCAAACTAAATGAAACGAAACTTTTACAAATTTAAAATAAATATGTACCTATCAAATAAAAAATTATAATAAAAAGAAGTTAATTTATTTTAATAAAACTACATAGAGTTAATTTTTATTTCAATTTTTTGAAAAAATATTGTATGTGTGGCCTAGCAAGTTTTTTTTTTTTTTCATGCGGCCCACGAACGGTCATAGTTTAGACACTCATGTTCTAAGGTAAAGCAAGCTAATTGATGAATTTAGACAAGTTTAATAATTTTTATAATGTATCTTATATCAATTTTATCTATTCATTCACTATTGCTCAGTTTTGATTAATTTCGATATTATCTATAATCTCCAGTTATAATATCAGATTATTGATAATCTTTAACTATCAAGTCAATAAGTAACTCCCTATTATTAAATGCCAACAACCACAAATATTAATCAAATTCTGTGACATTATTTGGTAACATCAATCTGTATGAAAAATGAAGTTTCGAAATTAGTAATTCTTTTCTTATAAATCATTGAGGCCAATCAAATAGGAGCATTGCAATATTGTCCTAAGTATTTTACATTTATATAAATTTATATTTCACTATAGTACTTTGCAGCTTAGTTGCAAAGTATTTTGTTAACAATTAACACGAAGTAATGATTTCAATAGCATGTACAAATTATTTCAAACAATTTTTACTTACCGTCGAAAAGAATATAATAACAATCAACATGTCTTTCCTTCCCATTTTCGATGAAAGTAATGAAATGGAAAAGAGAGAAAAAAAGTTTTCGATTGAACAGAAGTTTTTTATTTTTGTTTTAATGTGATGTCACACACACACAGTCACTAGTTAAATAACAAAATTCGAGTGCGTGAGAGAGATCTAGTTCAACCCTCTAGTTTGATGAATCTTTCTATTTCGTTCGTTTCTGCTTTCAGATTTGGCGTTGATTAAGTGACAGCAAACAAGCAGAAGTTCCGAAGCGTGTTGCCCGTGAGCAACATGGCTACTATTGTGAATGGTTATTTGGATCCTGTTTCTAGACAATTAAGTGTAGGCCAACAAAATAACTGTGATAATCAACCTCTTAGTAAAGATCATGATGCTATTAAATTGTTCATTGGTCAAATACCTAGGAATCTTGAAGAAAAACAACTCAAGCCCATCTTTGAGCATTACGGTAAAATATATGAACTGACAGTATTGAAAGACAAATATACAGGGATGCACAAAGGTAATTTTTTTGTCATATTTATTGATTATGAATCAGAATGAGAGAAAAGTTTTAGTTTTAGACGTGAACATATGTTTATGTAATTGGTTCGTAAAAACTTTTTCCCCAATGTAAGTTTTCAAGTAGGAAACTTATCTCTGTGTGTGTCATTGTTACATTGTACATCTGCCATAATGGTATAGGCGTCCTTATTTCCAGCTGTTTTTATAAAATTTTTGTTTCTTATTATTGTTATTTTACAACTTGAGTATAAAAAAATACATGATAATGTTTCATTAGTTTATTATATGTTGAAGCTTATATTAACTGATCTTCTCTTTATTATTTTATTTTGCCTTTGTTTGATAGTTGCACCCGAGTAAACAATAAAATTAAGTGAATTTATTTTATATTAATTTACTTTAGCGTTACAATATACTGTAGTGTTTTAGATAATTTTCATTCATTTTGTTTGTAATATCCTGATATTTTGTAAACAGTACGTAGGGTATTTTAATCTAAGCGAAGCAATAAGCTTAAATGGGATTATAAGAAAATATTCATGTATGGAAAAATATGTAGTTTTATGTTTTTGTGTATAAAAAAATTTGTTTTTTCTTTTAACTTTATTTTGTGTATCATTTATTCATGGATTTAACTTATTAAAATGAAAGTGATTTAATTTTTTTTGTTTGTTAATCTGTTAAAATAGTTTAAAATTAATTTATTCTGAAAAAAACTTCTACAATTAAAACAAATTGCTAAAAAAAATTATTATACTTATCAAATATTTTATTAAAAATGTAAAATTTGTGTTCATTTGTGATATTTTTTAAATCTTGATATAGTTATTAAAAGTATCCAAAAAAAAAAAAATGTTGGAGAAATAAAATTTTGAATTATATGAGTGATTAAATTTTTTTCCTATTTGTAAATTCTAATAGAAATATTCAGCCATACTTTGATTATATTTTATTTGTTTATAAATTTCTGTATTGTAATAAAAGAATACACTGAAAAATTTAAAAAGAGCATAATTTTCTATATATTAGAAATTTTTTTTGGATGATTCCACTTTTCTCTGTGTTCTGTCTTAAACTGATCAGTGTAATCATTAGTATGAAATTTTTAATTTATTTGAATTAAATTATACTTAAGGGAAGTTTACCGATTACAGTAATTTTCCGAAACCATTGTGTATTGAAAATTGGTTTGAATTATTTAGTTTTCAAAATTAGTAAGGCATAATTGACTTTCAGTTCCGCTGTTCATAAATCCTATTCCCATTTTCAGCATAATTGTTTTTAGTAGCTCAAAATCTCCTAATCCTAGTCAAATTAGCAATTGTATGTGAATAATAATCATAGAATGACAAATAAAATCTGCTTTAATCAAATTTGTTATGTAACAAAAATTAAAATATTTTAAATAATATAATTTTAGTAGTATAGTTTTATCGTAAAGCTTTGTTAAAAAGTGTTTGAGTATTTTGTTATTAAAAACGTTAAAAATAACATTAAATTATGGAAAAAAATTTCATACAAACTTTAAGTTATAAATAATTAAGTTTTTGATTTTAAATTCTTAACTTAATTATATGTTAAATGTAAATATTCTAGGTACTTATGCACAAATGTTCTTTATTATTTACTATTTAAATTTAAATGATGCAATATTCTTTAAGTGTTCTAAAATTTTAAGAAATAAAAACTACTATTGATGTAGGTTTTAAGTATAGTTAGTCTTATTGCTTAAAACTATAACCAGTGTAAAGTAGAAATACACAATTTTAATTTTTCAATAGTAAAAATAGTTTAACTTTTCTTACTTGTTGAAATACATAATTTTTTTTTAAAAAAACTTCACAACTAGTTATATAAATGCTTATAATGACTGTATATAAAGTTGAATGAAAGAATTACAGGACCATTAAACTATAATAATGAAAAAAAATGAAATTTTTTGTCATTGAATTATTTGGATATTAAATATATCAAAATAGAATTCAGAATTCTGTGTCTTAAAATATAACTTATAATATAGCAAATCAATGTTAATATGTTGATAAGTTTTCATTTGGACATTCTGAAATGACAGTCGAGACATTTTGTAAACACTAAATGTTTTGTAAAAGTTAATTGAAAAAACCTAAAATTTTCCTTAATATTAAATTTAAAGTAATGAAATATTAAGTTTGATTTGTTTCTTATTTATTTTTTTAAATGTGGTTTTAGTTGTTATAATATTAATTTTATTAAAATCACAATTTTATTAAAGATAATATTTTTCTAATATTAAAAAAATTTGCATTTTATAAGTAAAAGAAATGAGACTTAAAAAATACTAAACTGAGATTTTTCTCTCATTAAAATTGTTATCTAATTTTATTTCTATAATAAGGCCGTAATGTAAATTCATCTTAATTCTGTGCCAATCTTTTAACTTTATTGAAACATTTTTGGTGATTGATAAACTAGAATTTTAAACTGCAAGGCTTGTGTTAAAATATTTAAGTCAAAACTGTAACTAACTAAATG
This sequence comes from Latrodectus hesperus, assembly GCA_037975125.1. Classification (NCBI taxonomy): domain Eukaryota; kingdom Metazoa; phylum Arthropoda; class Arachnida; order Araneae; family Theridiidae; genus Latrodectus; species Latrodectus hesperus. Next base: position 10,330,894 of record CM075861.1, read on the forward strand.
ACTAACAAATCTACTTTTTTTATAGTAACTTTTAATTAATACATTTTTTAATGTATTGTGACAATATCAGTTACTGTGTATATATATTGTTATACATAAATACTTATACTCTAAATTGCTATGGGTATACTATATAACAAAATATAACTTTTGTTAAAAATGACAAAATCCTCCTTGTTGGTCTTCAGGAATATAAAAGGCCGTTATAGTGAAAAACTGAAGTTCTGAATTCAAATTTAATTACATAAAAATATAATTTACTTTTGTTAATAAAAATTCTTTCATCAAGTTTGGTTTTTATGAAGAAATGAGATTTATTAATCTTTTTTAAACTGTAATTACTCATTGTTCTTTCTTTAAATTTTTTTCTTCAGAAATTTTTTTTATCTTCAAGCCTATAGGAAGGGTGTTGTCTTAAATATATTTACTCATTTCTACGTTTATAAAAGAATTGAATTGGATAAGAAATTACAAGATTAACAAAATTATTATTTTTAAAATTATATTATCACTCAATTTAGAAAACAGACTTATTGACAAATTGATACTTGTTTTAAAATTATATGTAAATATATATATTTTGAAAGAAACTAAAATGTTTTCAGAATTTAAAGTCAAGATTGTTTTTTTAATGTATGTTAAGCTATCCTCCCTCTTTCTTTCAATTGTTATATAATTTACATTTTTATTTTGCATGGTACAACTTAATTGTGAATATTGTTACTCATTTTTAATTATTTGTATTTTAAACTTTGTTAGAAATTCATTTCTTAAATTGTCTGTCATTAATATTGGGAAAATTTTTTATGCAAAATTCTTGAAATATAAATTCTTGATAAACTAAAACTAATGAAATATTTTATATAATTTATTAAGTAATATTCTTTGAGAAATCATAAAAATTTTATAAAAGAAAATTGATAAGTTAGTAATAAAAATAACAAAATTTAAAATACCTAAACAGTTAATATTGGGTTATAGAAGAGAAACTTAAAAAAGGCAAATTTTTTATAAAATCTATGAGATTAATGTTTAATATCTATATTGAATAAGCTTTATAAATTGTGCATATGAAAATCTAGGAACAGCTAAATAACCAAATAAGGAAAGAAAGTTAGGTAGTAATTGCATGATATACCCAATATTTTCTTTTTATATATAAACACTGTTTTCTTGTGCCAGCTGGGCTGGCATTATGAAGTGCGCTGTTCCACTTTTCAAACTGAACCATATTTTGGTGTGGAATCTGACTTCCTCAGTATACACATGCCATAAGTACTCGCTTTATAGGGTAGGCCACCATTCACAACCCATTCAATCAAAGAAAGGACAAAGACAGGATAGACAGAGAGAAAGTACATCCATGCCTGAACTGGGATTCAAACCCAGGACCTCCCTATCCACAGACAGGCACTCTGACCACTATGCAGGGTGGGAGGCATATATAAATTAAACTGTAATAAGGTATTTATAAAAATGAAATATGTACTGCAAAGGGATGAAAATAGGATACATGAAGAAATTATTTAAAAGGGTTAAAATCATGCCAAAGATTGTTTTTTTTATGTTTAATTAATGATGCAATTTTAGTGTAGACAAGTATGTATGCAGATTGGTTGTTAATGTATAATACAAAAACATTCATTTTTTAAAAATGAAATAACTTACAATAAATTGATGAAAAAATTAGTGACTGATGCAGATTTGTTTGTTGAAAGTGAGAGGTTTGTTTGGAGTGAATTTGTCATAAATGAATGTTATCAATTCTTAAACTTTAGTTTATAAATGATAACAAAGAAAAAGTTTATGCTAGTTAAATTCTGTGGAGGTATTAAAATGTATAAATTTTTTCTTTTAAATAAATTATATCATAAATCAAGGTTTGAGGTAATGAAGGTTGAAGTAGAAAAAAGTGGAAGAGATTTAGGAAAGAGAATTAAGGTCACAGTAGTAGATGTCAGTTCATATAGATTTTTAAGTATTTAGTAGTTTTCGTGACTATTTAATAAATAAATTAAAAAATTAACATCTCTATATAATGCTGCTTCTTATTACCTGACATCAATTTTATGAATAAAATCAATATTTTTTTTTCAAAGTATGTCATGAAACATCTTGCTCTATTCAAACATTTTAAAGTTTTGTTGTTGAAGCTTTTTTTAAATGTTAAATCTCTACATAAACCTTATTCTTCAAAAGTAATAGTATTAAAAATATATGCTAGAATTTATTCCTATGTTTATTATAATATTTGATGTGTCAGTTCTCATTAATTTCTACCACAAATATTAATGGCCTGATTTAGCATTGATAAATTTTTCATTATCTAACGAGCCTGTTGATTAATAAAATTATATTTTTAGATTTAACTTAATGTTTTATAACTTTAGTCTAGATTTCTTTGCAACAACTTTTATGAGATGTATAAAATTTAATTTTGATATTTAGTATTCAATAAAGAAAGTTCAGTGTATGTTATTCATAATGTTTATATCTGTACAAAGTGCTGATTTATGCATTATCTCTAAAATAATTATATATTCTAAATTTAATTTATTTAAAGGGGTGTATGTCTAAAACGAACTTTCTTAAATTTTGAAATAAAATATATTTTGAAGAGATAATCTTATTCAAATATAATAACTTATAATACATTCAGGTCTTGATAGAAGTGATATTTTAATCATGTCATAGTGATATATCTTAATAAAATGTGATATTTTATTTTGAAATTAAAAACTAGTTGACGATTAGAAAATAATGAAATTTCTCACTAATCAAATAATTTTTTCTGAACAGCATTTAGTGTGTCCAATTGTTCTTGGATGTTCTTAGTTTTCAGGATATTAGGAAAGAATTAGATAGAATTTCATATTTACTATGTTGAACTGGCACTGCAATGGTTAATGCTCTGGCTTTTGTTTCAACAGTTCTTAAGTTCAAATCTTGCTTTGGGCTGGCTATATGAATTAGTTCGAAATCCACTTTAAACTATGGATCCTGTGCTAATTAAGTCCTAGTGTATGAAAAGTGATCTTTGGATGACAAATTAATCAGATCTTTTGTTTGCTACTTTTTAAGATGTATAATTTAATATCTCATTATGTTTTTATGTAAATCGGAGAAAGTATTTTATTTTAATTTTTTACTGGTGAAGATATTTGAAGACAAGAAAGATAATAAGGTTAAGAATTTTACACTTTTCAGATTCTTTAATTCTATAAAACACAAAAGATATTCTGTATATCTTCTGAAAATATTTTAATTGTACCATTTTATAATTTTCTTGATTTTTGTATATACTAAATTTTTTAAAATTTCTGTTTATATTAAAGCTGTAAAAGACCATTAAATGTTAGTTTTGGTTGATGAGTCAAAGCTTTATTAGAGAGAAATAGATCAACTTTGCTCAGAAGAAGAAAATATTGTTTCTTTTAATTCTTATAACAAAATATGTACCTGTTAATTATTTAAAAAATGCAAGCTAAATGAATACTGATTATATATGCCTGAAAAACTACAATATTCTGTACCAAAATATACATATAACGTAGTTGTGTTTCGTTAGAAAATGCAGTTTAAGTTAATTAGGTTATATGTATGTTTAATTTAACTGTATGCATAGTTTTGAAAATTAAAATTTTTAACATAGAATTATATGGAGATGTATATATTAAATTCCTAGGTATTAAATATATACAACTCTTCCATTACTTTCTTCTTCATTGGCTTGACAGCCCAGGGTTGGCCTTTGCCTTCCTCAGAAGTGCATTCCACTTCTTCATTTTTGGACAAGGTCATCCAGTTTGTCACTTTTAGTGTTTTTAGGTCGTTTTCAAGGCAGTCACGCCACTGGAGTTTTGGTCGTCCTCTTCTTCTGGTGCCCATGGGGCGAGCCAAGAAAACTTTTTGTCACCTGATTGTCGTTCATCCGGCTCAAATTTCCTGCCCATTTTAATCTCTGTATTGAGATATATTTTATAATATCTGGTTCTTTATATAGTTTATAGAGCTCAGAATTAGTTCTTTGCCATGTATTCTCACATTTTATTCCAGCAAATATGCATATTAAAGTTTCCATTACTTTGATTCATTTAAAATTCTTTTATAATCATTGATTATAGTTCTCCAATTCTTTACATATTATAATTATTTACTGTGTATTAATAGAAAATTTTCCTGTTTTTTTAAAATAAATTTTCTTGATTCATTAAATGTTCAGCTTTTTTTCCGTAGTGAAATTTCTATTTTATTCATACTAATATATTAATAAATAATTGAAAATATTGCATTTTAGAATTATATCAAATTTTCAATTATAATATTTCATAGACATTAATGTTTTATTATAGGTTGTGCATTTCTGACATATTGTGCCAGAGAAAGTGCCATCAAAGCTCAAAATGCTTTGCATGAACAAAAGACTCTTCCTGGTGTAAGTATTAAATCAAGGAAGTATACGTGAAATTTTATTTAAATGGGTAAATACGAGGGTTACTCTGAAATTTTTGAGATACGCGCAAACGAGAATTTACAAAATAAAAATAACGGTTTAATTTTAAAGTACAAAGTATTTTAACACATAAGCGGTTTTTTACTGACTTACTTCAACTTGTTTAGCGTGGAATAAATTTTAAACAGAAGAGAAAATAGAGTTGACGCGAGAACATTTTCACACTATGATTTTCGACGATTTCAAAGGATTCAATCAAGAAGAATGCGTTCGACGGTTGCAATTAGCATTTGGTGATGAATCTCCAGCTCGTGCTACTGTATTCAGATGGCTTAGAGAATTTAGAAGAGGTCGCAATTTTCTTCAGGATGAAGAACACACAGGAAGGCCGCTGTCGGCAGTAATCCCGGATAATGTGTCTACCATACGAAAAATGTTCATGGATGATAATCACTGAACCTATCAAATGATACAGCAGGAACTTAACATTGGATCCACAGCCATACACAAAATCATTTATAAAGAATTACATATGAAATAAGTATTTTGCTGTTGGGTTCCCCATAATCTAACTGAGCATCAAAAAGAGGAGCATGTCAGAATCAGTAAAGAAACTCTTAATATGCTAAATGATGGTGGCCACCGCATCATTTCTAAAATTGTAACAGGGGATGAAACGTACATACCGTTTTTTGACGTTCCAACAAGTCAAGAAAGCAAAGTATGGGTCTTTGAAGATGATCCCACGCTGACCATGGTGAAAAAAACAATGCGCACTGAAAAAAGTGATGTATGCCATTTTCTTCAGAAGTACGGGATTGGTCAAAGTCATCAAGTTGGAAGGACAGAAGACAGTAACAGCAATCTGGTATACCACTAAATGTCTTCCAGAAATTCTACAATAACTGAATGTTAGGGGAATTATGCTTCACCATGACAATGCATCTTCACATACAGCCGGATTAACATTTGAGTTTCTTAAACAAAACCAAATTAAAGTGAACAAAACATCCGCCGTATTCACTTGATCTAGCTATGTGTGACTTTTGGTTATTCTTTAATCTAAAAAAGAACTTACGTGGACGTCATTTTCATTCAGTAGAAGAGTTGATGTGGCTATAAATGCATTTTTTCATCTATTCAAAGAAATGAATGGCTTGAGGCATTTAATCTGTGGAAAATTCATCTACAAAAGTGCATTGATGCTGGAGGAGACTACTTTGAACACACCTAAAATTTTGTAAGTATAACTTTAAAAACCTAGTTGTATCTCAAAAATTTCAGAGTGACCCTCGTACTAATGTATAACAATTTTGAGTTTGTAAATAATACACACAGCCTGTATTGAATCTGCTTATAAATTCTAGGCAAACTATTAAAATGTTTATGAAATAATATTAGAATTTATATTACATATTTAACTACCTGATTATACATACTTCTTTGAATTCTCTATTTAATATAATTTATATTTTTTTATTGCTGACACTTATTTCATTCTTACTTTGTCTAGATTTTTACTTAGAGGAAATCTTATACTTTTTCAAGAATTCTACCTTTTTGTATAGTATTTTTCTTTAGAAAAATATCTTCATTAAATCTTTTTTTTTCTATACAGCATACCAGAATAAACAATTGAAAGAATTTAAAGACTGCAATTTCAATTGAAATTTTAAAAAATGATATAAAACTAATTACATTGAGTACAAAACATCTTAAATTCTAATCTAGTTGTGAATTGAAGGACAAGCTATTTAATTTGCAAACTCTGTTATTGATACAAGTTCATTTAAAACATTTTAACCAAAATATTTGTAATTTATATATTTAAATATCAAAACTATTAAAAGGTCTTCCAGTGGGTGGTAGAAGAGAAATAAAATACCTTCCGTGTACCAACAGGCAGAAGTCCAACCTCCTGAGGCAATGGCAAACCCCTTTATGACCTTTTCTTTTTTTTAATTTTGCACTTGTCACACGACAACAACAACATTAAAAGATTTTGTGCTTAATCAGTATTTCACCATTTTTTAAGTGAAGAATATCATTTTCTCATTGCATTCAAATAGTATAATTATAGACATTAAATGTGTAATTATGAACGTCAAATTAGGTCATAAAACCTGCACTTTTTACAATTTAGTGTGTTGTAGCCATAATCTCTCTGGTATTTTAAAAGAAACCAGTTGGATAACCTAATTTAAAACTCATAGAATGAGGGAAATTTTATGAAAATGTTGTTTTAAACAATCATTTTTTTCTTTGAAAACCCTTTCACTTTTCTGTGGGGAATTTGATAAAATGAACAATAAATCAAGTTGAAAGTTTTTATTTCATTGAGTATAACTAAATTTTCTAGTTCATTTCAATTTTGATGTAGTAGATACCTGATAAAATAGCCATATGTCCAAAAAAGTGTTTGTAGAATGGCAAACTAACCATTGATTATCAGGTATTCAAAAATATATTTTGTCTAAAGATTTAACAATTTATATTTGCAATATTTATAGCATTTCTCTTGAAACATAAATTTGTAATTTTTTCAATTAGAAAGCTTCTTTTTTCTAATATATTTTATGTAAATATTTCTAATTTTATAAATTAATGAACTAACAATTTCTGTTTGAGAGTATGTTTACTAATTGATACTTCATTTCTTCTTAAAAATTATGTAATTAAGTGTATATTAAGAAGATTAATATAATTGTTTTATTTTTGACTTTTTTGCATCTATTTGTATACAAATTTTCTAAAGTAGTATTTCTAATTTAGATGAATCGACCAATACAAGTTAAACCAGCAGACAGTGAAAATAAGGGAGGTATGCTGCAATTTATTCAAATTTTTGCACCATTAATATTTTTTAATTTAATATAAATTTTTTACTTTTAAATTTTGAAAAACTTTATAATAAACAAAAAATCCCTTTGTTTGTTTTGAAATGTATTGTAAAACATGAAATAGTTTGCAAAAATTTAATTTTTGATATTTTAAATGGCTCATAATACCAATAAGTTTAGAAAGACATAATATATCAATGGAAAGGTAATTTAAATGAGATTTTGTTAGTGTATGTCACCTGATTAAAATGGAAAATACTCAGTTGTATTTGAGAATTTATACACATTCATTGCTTGTACAGTACCTGCGAAGGCAAAACATCATTAACTCTGGTAAAATTGTGACTGTGTCAAAATACATTAATGAATATAAAGTATTTTAGTTAGCAGAGTCCCATTAATAAAACTTAATTTTTCACAATCATTATTGATTGTATCTACAGGAAAAATGAAAGACTAGAAGAGTTAGGATAATACTATGTATTATAATTACATCTACAAACTAATAAATTGGATTTGTTCTTTTAAAATATATGGTTTGTAAGATCTAAAAAAAAACTGCTCCAAATCATCTATAGTGTATTTCAACTGGCAGCTGTAGTTATGGCCTGCCCAAAATTTTATGGGAAGAGCTGTTTGCCCTCAGTATCTAACAATATGTCATTGCACATGTACCAAATATCAGCTCGTCCAATGAAATCAACAGATTCATTTGATATTTCAATGTCACAATTAGACTGTTGGTCAGTAAAGACTATTTATAGAGTAAAGAGTCATTTGATATTAACTTCCATTCAAATGTGTAAGCTTATCTGTGGTTAATGACAATTAAAAATCTTTATCTGAATACATCATTCCAAATGGCATCTTTGAAATTTTGCATGATTGAATCCTGAAATTTGTATGAGCTATTTGGGCAGTCTTATTTTCATTTGTATTCTCATATTTATTTAGAATTGGCAAATGTTGCTCTTCATGAATGAGAGCATGGTGTAGGATGACAAATCACCATGTCATGCTCTAACCTTTGTCAAGCAGTATTTTGATGTAAGTGTACAACATCTTTCCTGGTCTATTTGAAGTTTACTTAAACTACATTAAGCATTGTGGTTAACTTTTAAAATCTATAGTTGAGCTGGCAATATTTTTCCTGCTGGAATTTACTCATACAAGAATTTACCCTGGAATTTATTCATACTCAAAGTTGTAAATCAAAAGCTCATGTTTTTTGCATCTCAGGTTTGCTAGTATAATTCCAGTATGTAGAAACTTATATATATTTTTTAAAGCTTGTAACTTTTTCTTAATATTATCTCATCAACTCCATTATTTTAGAATAGTATGAATAGCAATTATGCATACATATATATGTTTAGATGTGTATATTTATATATAGATGTATGTATGTGTACTATTGTGATAAAAAAACTATCTCAATTGCTCCATTTACAATTCATTGATATATTAAGCTTTGGTTGCAAATTCTTACCAAATACCTAATTATTTCTCTAAATATTTGGAAGCAGTCAGAATGTAAAATTATATTAAAATATGTCGCTTGAGATTTGTGGGCCATATCTGTTGAATGGACCCCTCATCTTTGACTTCAAGAATTTTTAATTATAAGCCCACTGCAAACAGATCTAATGGTTGGTCGAAACTTAGATGGATTGATTGTGTAGAGGAGGACTTTGGAGTGCTGAAAGTGACAAATTGGAGAACTGTTGCTTTCCGGAGAACACAGTGGAGGAGTGTTCTGAGGAAATCCTTGGCCCACCCCAGGTGTTGTACTGAAGAAGAAGTGAGAATGTTATTTAGTTTAGCATCTGAAAATAAATTAATTTTTAATGAGAATTATCTTCATACTATCAATTTCCAAAATGGCAAATATTATTGAGCATAAAATATTAATATAGTTTTGTTTTTGCTATGAAATTTCTGCTACAAAAGTACTTGATGTTGCAGAAAGTTTTTTTCAGAGGACTACAATTTTGATATTTATCAAAAGCTACAATATTCGATTAATATAAAAAATTCTAATAGAGAATCTGTCAAATGATTAGTGATTTGGCAAATCAACTAATTTGATAATCAAGATATCTATCTAGTCAAAAAATTTATATTGTTTGATAATAAGTGACAAAGTTTTTATATTTAGTTTCTTACCAGCAATTTTAAATGTTGAAATGCAGTGAATATCAAATTATTCCAAGAACTTGGAACATTTTGCAAAAACAAGAAAAGTTGGACAAGGGATAGTTCTACAAGTAAAAAAAAATCAAGGGAACACTTCTTAAATGTGAAAAAGATCAGATCAGATTTGTTAAAAAATCAAGCTAATATTAACTGTTCCTTTTGATTGTCATCATTATTAATTTCTATTGACTAGTAGGCAATCTATAAACATTATTTGAATGTTTAGTATCATTTGTGTGAAACATGTCAAAAATTACTTGAAATGAAACAAGGAAATTCATGGGTTTTAGTACAATGATAATGTTTCTTTTCACATTTGCAATTATTTGTTAATTTTTAGCAAATACTCAAACAAATATGGCTCCATTAGCACTATGTTCTGTTATGGGACCCATGATTGAAATTACTTCTTGGAGGTCATTGTTTTCAATCCATTAATTTTACTGTTAAAATTTGAAAGGCAATTTCAAAGTTTTCTTGATCACAGTAATATATTATAATTTAAACACATTTGCTGATTTCAAATTTATATTTCTGTGACCTATTTAATACTTTGTATTTATCTAGAAGAAAGGAAACTGTTTGTGGGTATGCTGAGCAAACAACAATCAGATCAAGATGTCTTGAAATTGTTTCAACCATTTGGTACCATTGAAGAGTGTACAATTTTGAGAGGACCAGATGGCCAAAGTAAAGGTATGTCTTTAAATATTACAAGATCACACCATATGGTAACAGGATGATATTTGTGAATACTCTTTGAAATTTGAAATTTTTGTTAGTTTGAATATTAAGAAGAATGTAATTGTTTCTAAAGTTTGCTAAATTAATATCCCAAATTCTTTTAAAAATATTTATATGAAATGCAGTGTTAAATGTTAATATGGTCGTCTGATTTCTTTATTCGACACATTTTTTCAAAGATCTAAAATTTCAGCATTTCTAAAAAATATTTTTTTATTTTCCTAATGAATTGGTTCAACTGCTTAAGACAAATTTAATTCTTCTTGTTTTCTAAATATATTCTAATTATTTTGCAAAAACTTATTGATATTTTTTCTTTAATATTAATGTTAAGAATTAAAAGAGCTTTTGTTACATAAAACTATTTTAGACAATTGTTCTAAATCTGAGTGTAGGTATTAAAATTTGTAGAAGAATCTTTTTTGCTTTATTTGAATTTGTTTGTTTTTATTTAATTTTTAAATTATATATTTATATATTAAGTATTAATGCACTTGAAAGAAACTTATATATTTTTTAAGCACATGCTCTTATCAAAAATGCCTTAAAATTCTTTAAAATAGATTCAAAATTGTTCCTGAAATATAATTTTTTTAACCCTTAAATTAATATCATACTCACAAATATTAAAAGTTTTTCACATTTCTAGAATTTTGATAGAGTTGTTAGCTTGCCTCAGAAATTTTTAAAGATTATGTGAAGATAACTTTGAAAATAATAAATGATATACTATAAAAATGTCTCAATGTAAGTTAAAGAAACCATGGGAAAAAAGTATTTATGGTTAAATTAATTTTTTTTGTGGAAAAATGCACAGTAAATTGAGTATTAATCATAACATTTAAAATTGTGTAGAGTTTTATTAATTTTCTAATTTTTTGTTATCAGTTTTTCAGTTATTAATTTGTTTGGTATGTTGCAGTAGTTAGTGGAATGTATTTATTGATAATATCAGAAAATGTGTATAAATTTCAGTTGTGTGTTGTTGTGTAACTCTAAAATTCAATACTATATAAAAGCAAGAGAATGAGAGAAAATAATTTTCTTAGTCTCTAAAATATTAGCTTAATATTTTCACCAGATTGTAGCACTAATATATATGTTTGCTTTTTTCTTTGAATTTTGTTTTGTTAAAATATTACTAGCTCAAGAAATATTTTAAACATTGCGAGTATGATAGTAAAAAATGTAATTTTACTTTTGTAGGCTGTCTTCAGGAATACAATTTAAATAATTTGTTGTGTAGACAATCACACATGCTTTCAATGTAAACATCATACATCAATTTAATTCTAAATTAATTAATTTATTATGTATGATAATTGTAAATTAAATTATATTTTAATTATAATCACATAAATGTTTGTTTGTAGCTTAGAATATGAGAGTAAAGTATAAAAAGAGTAATTTTAATATATTCAAGCAAAATGATTTATGTAAATGATCCTGAAAGGTTATGATGAATACATAGCTATTACTTGATTATTCATCATTAAAATAGGGGATGTTTTTGGTAATTAAAGAAATTTTACATTTTAAAACCATTATTTTTAAATAATTATTGAATTCTAAAAATATTTAAATGGAGCATTAATCTTTGTATGTAGAAAATTGACTGAAGTAAAATGGTTTTTCTCTGATTGAACAGTTTGAACTCATTTTGCCTTATAAAATAAAGCTAGAATCAAAGCTTTACCTATAATAAAAATTCATTATCTACATATTTTAAACTTTAAGAGAAAGTAACAAATTATTTGAATACAGATAAAAACATTAAGAAAAGGGTAAAAAAAAAAAAAAAGAATTCTTACTATAATAACTTACAGTAAAGAGAAAGGTAATCAATTCATGTTTGTATTTTATTGAAGAACCTAAAAGTTGGCTAACAGTTGGTTTAGTATAATATATAAGTACATTCTATTTCATTTTTGCTTTCACTCTTGGTATGCTTAAGTTTTTGGAAAATGCGATGAACTTAAAAGTTCAAATAGCTCAAATTATTTATTATTTTGAACACTGATACAAAAGATTGTCATTTTGTGTCATGAAGGAATTCTTATATTCATTAGTTTTATTTTCAATTTCACTAAATTATTTTAACTATTTTTGTTTATTAACTTTTTTACTGATTTTGTAAAAATGTGTTTTGAGTTATTTCAGCAATCAGAAATAAATGATGAAATGACTCAAAAGGTATAGCATAAATGTCTTTTAATTGTTTGATCCTGCATTTTTTTGGACAATTTCTTTAATTTATGCAATCTCCTGTATCTTTTCACTGCTTCACAATAAATTAAGTTTTTTAATTTTTACAAATAAATTACTAAACTTTATTGTTCATAAATTATGAAATTAATATTTTATTTTGAGAAATACCTTTGTATTGTATTGCTGAAGTGTACATACCAATTTACATGTAATATAAATTAAATATAATGAAGTGTACACTCATTTTATGAAAATATATGCATGGATATTTCTAAGGTTTACCTGACTCTTATGCAAAGATCAGTTTCCAAGAAGATTTACTAAACATCCAAACAGATTTCTGAATTTCTATGAATAGAATCAGCCAATTTCATTTTTGATCATGATTAAATATATTTTCTTCTGCAATATTGTAATACAAAAACATGAAAAGCAAAATGTTATGAAGCAAGATTTGTTAGAACATGTGATAAAATTTGAAAAAGTTTTTATTTTTAAATATATTAATATTTAAATAAACATAGCTTAAAAATGTACTCTTATAATTTTATACAACTTAATTTAAAAAAAAAATAATAAATTTTGATAAATGTATGTTTTTTTTATTAAGTTAGCTAGCAATTTTTGTTTTTTAGGTTGTGCGTTTGTAAAATATGAACATCACTCGGATGCTAAATCAGCAATTAAAGCTTTGCATGGAAGTCAGACGATGCCTGTAAGTATATATGAAATGGTACTTTATTAGAAAATTTTACTATAAATTTTTTGTTATGAAAGTGTTATTTTAAAGGTCAAATGTAAATGAGAGCAATGTATCTGGCATAAAGATTCTGTGAATTAAAAGTATTTAAAAGTTCTTTGTATCTAAAATTAGTTATACTTATTCCAATTTATGAGAAGGTTTTTAAATCAATACATAAATTGTGAACAGTGGGTCAAATTAATCTAATTCTAATTTAAATTCAACATAGTGAACAGTGTCAATTTTTGAATTATAATACAAACTCAAATAAAGTATGGAATAATTTTTTATTAAAATTAACAAAATTACTCATTTTAAAAATTATATATTTATAAAGTAGAAATATACGGAAGTTTCAAATTCAAAGTAGTTCCACAAACACTCCACAAAAACAAAATTTTTTTTCTTTTTAGTCCTGCATTCCTCTAACAAAGTAAAGTTCAAGGCTGCACAGAAGGGAAAAAGTTTCACACCACAACAAATTGCTTTTTAAAAACTTCAAAATTTAAACATAGTAGCATTTTTCAGCAACTGTAAGTTAGGAAATCTATAACTTTAATTTAAATTATATATATTTTATATCTCAATATTATTTGTATCTTTTGCAACTATATTAGTTATTGAAAAATAGTCTCAATAATAAATAATGGTTTTCTCTAACCATTAAAATATTTTTACCAATTTACATACTTGAATCATAAACTTATTTTTAAACAATTAAAAATGAGTTAAATATTTTTAAATCCATTTTTGTAATTGCATAATGCTATGAAAACAGAATCTTTTGGTGTGAAAACTGTGGCTTATCTTTCCATGTATTTGTATCCAATATTTCACATATTTTAATTTAGTCAACAAAATTTATTTCTGGGCTAAATTATGGTTTATTAATTAAGTTGAACTAATTTTTTTTTAATATCAAAGTGATTTACATGCATAATTGGAGTTCTTTTCACTCTTTGATCCTGAAATAAATTTTCAAATGTGAGAAATATTTGGAAAATTTACATGCTTTCTATAATTATAAGTTTTGGGAAAATTTGATGCTTTTACTAAATGTTTCACAGAATGAAGAAACCTTTGTTCTGAACCTCATTTTTATGTGATTTTCATTTATTAAGTGATAATTATTCCATAATTAATTAAATTTGTTCTATTAATGTTTTATTGTAAATGTGTATTTTCCAAATTATAGGTAAGACAGTTGCATTTAGCATTTCTGAAGTTCTTACATACATACGACAATCTTTCCAATGTATTTTTTCCCCACATATTAGCTATGAATAGTGGAATATTTTTTCCATTGCTTATAGGCTTTTATTATGAATTTTAAGTTTTATAAATAGTCTGTCAAAACATTCCACATAATATATTTCTTTGTGTAAAGTAATCATCATTAATGCATTGCTGCAGATTTTTGGGGAATAGCTATTATTTATAATATATATTTTGTTATTTTTTCCCTTGTAATTTGATTTAAAATTTTATTTGACTCGTAATTTAGGGTGCTTCGTCTAGTCTTGTTGTAAAATTTGCTGATACAGAAAAGGAACGTCAAGTTCGAAAACTTCATCAAATGTCTGGAAATGTTAACATCCTGAACCCATTTGTATTTAGCCAATTAGGAGCTTATGGTGCATACACACAAGTAATAAAGCAAATTGATTTTAAACAGATTTTATATTAGCATAAAAAACAGTTTCTTATCTAAAACATTTGTATTAATTTCCTGATATTTGAAAAATATTTTATAATAATTTAATAAGGTTTAAAAAATTTTTAAATTTAGTTTTTTGCCTTAATGTAAAATATTTTAATCATTTTGAGTTATTTTAATTGACGGTTTAGCTCAGTTAATGTTTCAAGGAATACAGAAAAATATTGAATAAAATTTTATGTTAAGTGCCTCTTAATGAATAATTGAGCAAAACTTTAGTTTAAAGACAATTTTGCTATTAGTGTTTAATTTATACGACATCTAGAATTGTAATTTTTGGCAAGTTTTAAAAAGTTTAAATTGCCATGAGTATTCATACTTTTAAGTTCAATTTTAAACAAGCTTTTAATTCAATGTGTGGTATTACCATTAAATACTGGAAACTTGCTTTTTCCTGCTTTATTTTTAAATCAAACAGGTAAGTTGTTGAAATATACTAATCTTAATAAATTATTTTTATTGTGTTTATGTATGCACATATATATGTGTGTTTATATGCATGTAAAATTTTATTTGTAAAAAAATTGTCCATAAACGTAAGTCCTTATTAACATTTCAGCTGACAATCTCTTCTTTAATAACTGTTAATAATATTAGTTAGTGAAAAACATGATGCAAAAAAGTTCAATCAAGCTATTCTTTGATCAAAAGTTATTAAATAAAGATTATTTTTTATCTAGCTGCCACACTACCAATAGTTATTGTAGTGGCATGCAGTTCATTAGTTTGTGAATTGGATTTCCTCCTCAGTATTGCATATTTGTAGTGGTTCATAATCTACTTTGAACTGTAGCTTCTCTTCATCGATTGATAAAAATCTTAATCGTCCATTAAGTACATAAAATTATAATTATCTCTAATGATTTATTTTCTATCTAAGCAATTTCTCGTAAATTTGTGTACTATTGCAGTTTGAATAAGCGTTTTAGCATATTTTTCATAAGTTAATTTTCAACATAGCAAGAATTTATTTTTTAAATTAAATTTTCTTATTAATATTGAATTGCATTTTATAAAGTAATATAAATTTTTTTTTTTAAATGATTAATCATAGGAAATTCTGTTTCAGGAAATGGTAATGTGGTACAGGTATAAAATTGCATTATTAAATTCTAATTTTTCAGATGTTGCAACAACATGCCCTAGCATCTGCTGTTGCACAGCATGGTTATATCAATTCAGTATCTCCTGTTAGTTCATTACAGCTCCCACCAATCAGTCCAGTTTCTAATGGTTTGCAAAGTCCACCTTTAGCAGCTACTCCTAGTAAGTTTTGTTTAGTATAATCAAACATTTTTAATTCTATTATGTAACTAACTATTTTTTAAATGATATTATTAATATTAGAATTTTTATTAAAGGAAAGCTATCTGATATGGAAACTGAACATATAATTTCAGTTGCATTAAAAAGGGAATACTGTACGATTTTCTATAATTGTTATGTCAAGTGAAAAAAAAAATCTTAAAATAACAAGTAGTTTGTTACAATTTTTTTTAAATATAATCTTTTGGTATAAATTTCTTTTTTTTGCTGGTGTTGTTTAATGTACTTAAAATATATTTAGTCAAGTTGCTTATCTCATAAATTCTGAAATTTAACTGTTGATTTGGTAAACAATTAGGCCATCAGTTTGACAATTTGTTGGATTGATTCATACTTTAAGAATGGAGGAGCTGTGGTGGTCTGATTGGTTAGGGCATCATTCTCATTATTGGATGATTGTGAATTTGGAATCTTGGCTCAACTGAAGATCTGTCATGTTCACTAAAGGTGATTGGGCCATATTAAATAGATTGTGGTGACAGTCTTCTCCAAGTAAAATAATACCTCTGTGTGTGGATCTATGTTTCTGCTTGGTATCTGCTTCTAAATTATGAAAACTCTAACCATTCTGCTTTGACTTAATGGGTAGAACCCAATTCTAGGTTAAGCACAAGGGAATATGTTGGTGCATCAATAACTTTAAGACTGGATGCTACTAATAATTTAGAATTGACGTAAACTGTAAATTTTGATTCAGTTAGTTTTTTAATGAAAAAATGACAGAAACAAATTAATACCAAAATTCTGGAAGTAGTTCTGTCTTTAAATTTTCATATAAAGATTCAAATATTGAAAATTTTTATCCTTTCAAAATGTTATATTGATTTTCCCTTTTATTTATGGTTTTCAATTGAAAATTAAAAATGTTTTTTTTTTAAATAAAAATTTTTTATTAGATCCCAAATTTTATGTTATAAGCTTATATAATGTAGAGCTCCAGTGGCTCAGTAGCTTCATGCCGCTTCCCGTAAGCTCAGCAAAGTGAAGCATCATTTGCCGCAGGCAGTGGTTGGGAGGGTGACCACGGTGTACTCTCCTTCACTGGGTTGCTGGAACTCCGTAGGTTGGGGACGTGTCTACGTTAATCTGTGACGTCCAAAGTCCTTCCGCTGGTGTGGCGTGGATGTGGAGAGGAGGGTGCCAGCTCAGGTGTGGCCTCGCCACCTGACCTTGGTTCAAAATTACGAGGCACCTTAATTAGAGCAAAGACGTACTTTCACCTTCGTGGTGCTCTGTTCCAAACGAAAGATGCACCCGTTTGACTTAATTCGCACTGCCAACGGCATAGCGAGCTTGGCTTGTCCAAGTGTCATAAGTAACAACAACAACAACATAAAATCTGGAGACTGGTAAAAATTTTGAATAATCTTTCTAATCAAACATATTAAATGCATTATATGTTATGATGTTCATTAAATTAGCTTATTTTCAGAATTTGAATTTGTTTAGTGATAATTGTTTTAATTTGCATAATGTCCTTTTGTCTAAATATTTGCTTCGTTTTTTTTGGATTTTTCTCATTCATCACTATTTGCTCAACCTTTAATGTATTTTTTAAATAACAGTTTAATGCTAATTAAATAAACATATATTTATTTTCATAATATTGAAATTTGATTGCTTATAAAGTTGGTACAATGTTGCAGATCTTGCTGGACATACATTAACAGTGCCTACTTGTCCTTCCCCAGCTATTGCCAATTTCACTCTTGGTGAACCTCCAGCTGATATATACACTAATGATTTATCCAGTAGGTGTTTTAAAATCTTATTTGTTAAGCTGTTATTGATAAAGTGTTATGAAATTTTTAAATTTAAAAAACTTATTGGTCTTTTTTCATTAGGGTGAAACACAATGAGTAGTATTTGGGGGACCAGAAAGTAATGTCATTATTTGACATGTTGATATTTCTTTGTCATTTGTCAGTTCCTTGTGTATCTCGAATGTGTGCCAAACTTATTGTGACTAGTTCACTTCAAATAATTCAATATAATACTCTTTTTTTCAATATTTTTGGAGTGAAATGGTCTACCAAATACCAAAAAAGCATATCAATCATTATATGCTTTTTGAGTTTCACAAAGGTAGAAATGCAGCAGTTGCAGCCAAAAACATTTGCCATGTTTATCCAAGTGCATTAAATGTTCATAAATGGTATTGATGACTTTTCCAAGTTTAGATATAATAATTTTGATCTTACTCCTATCAATCCAGAAGACCAACAATGTTAGACGTCGACATGCTAAGGACAGAAGTGGAAGAAAATCCAAGTCAAACACCTCAACCAACCTTGGTTGACCATCCAGAAACATTTACAGTAGACTTGAAAAATAGTAGAGAAATTGTTTGTGACCCATGTGGAACTGATCCATCACGTGCAACATATTGCTTCAACAGCATCATACAAAACTGTTTTTTGATCGTTTTATCACTGGACTTAAAAAAAATGGGCCCTATATGATAATGCAAAACACAAAAGGTAGTAGCTCTGTATAAACAAATAATTACCGGGTATTGTGAAGTTGGGTTCACATCCCATTTTTGGGATGCAGATGCACCTTTTGGTGCATCTGCATGTTTGTTGGAATATTCACAGAATTGTTCACTTAGAAGTGCTCTTTTAAATTTGGACAAACTGTTAATGCAGACCTTATTGTGAACAATTTGATCAAGCGATCAATTCGATCTATTTGCACCCTTGGATTTTCATTTATTCCAATCTCTGAACATTTTTTAGGAATAAAAAATTTGGATAATGTGGAAAATACCATCTTGAGCTATTTTACTCAAAAATCAATTGATTTTCCAGGTAAAAAATTTTCATACTAGATGGCAAAAGGTTGCTGATAATGAAGGTGATTATATTATTAATTAAATTTTAACAAGACTTTATTTTTTAATCATTTGAATTTAAGAAAGTGATATTACTTTCTGGTCTCCTTAACATTATTAAAATTGTTATTATAAAGATTTATTTTAATGACATTAATTTTTTGTGGTTTCAATTACTATATTTATTATAGTTTTTTTAGTTATGAATTTTTTCCTCTCTGAATAACAGTTCCAAAAATATTAATTCATTTCCACGATTTTAAAATTAATAATCATGAGATATTTATTTGTACTAAAAGTATTACAATAAACTCCATAAAGCTCAAAGTAATCATATTGTTATTTAATGTTCTGACATCTTTTTCTCCTGTATCAATTAATCAGGTATATATTTGAAAATTTTCCCAGTTCTTCTGAGGAATGCGAGCTTTCTTATGGTTTTAGCAAAATAAAATTAAGAATGGAACTAAGAAGAATAAGACTAAAAAAGGAAGATTGGGTGAGCTATGATGAAGAACCCAAACTTATTGTTACACAACATATCAATATTTCATTTAATTCTAATGTGAGTTTTGGATAAAATTAAACAGGCTTGCAGATTTTATCATTTTTCTCCCAACTATTACTAACCCACAAATTTTAGTCTTGATAATTCAAGCCATGCAATCATCTTCTACTTGTTTCTCTACCATGGTTGTATTATGTGAAGATCTTTATCATATCTAACTTTACTGTTTATGATGATCATCTATGAAACCATTTATATAAATATGGAATTATAAAAGGTGAAGTTGTTGAAGCTTTGGTTTTCCTCTTTCTCTAAGAAGTCATTGCATATTTTTCTGTATAATCTTAATTTTCCTCTAAGTGAGTCAGTTGCCAAATTGTTAGCACTCTGGTCTTTCATGCAACATTTTGTAGACTTAAATCTCATCTTGGGTTTTAATGTGTATAATGGCTTGGGGTCCACTCTAAACTCTACTTTCTGATCTAATTATACATTATGTGCTAAAAATGATATTGAGTGAAAAAAAATAAGTAATGCATTACTGGCTGTGTGTGTGTGTGAAGCTATAATTTCCATCGTTGAAAAAATGAATTGTATGCAAAGTCATAATTTACTGAATCCAGAGCTATTAATGAACAGAAGCATTAAGCTTTATCAGTTGAATCAATATGTCGTTTCTTCAAATAAATAACTTTTTAGTGAGTGACTTCAGATAAAGATCTAGGATGTTTTTTATAAAACAAGTTTCCTATTCATTAAAAGTTCTTCAGATTAAGCCTGATAATGGTTTTTGTTAATTGCCCATTTTTTTTATCCTCTGTTTTATAACTTATTTACATTTTTAAATATTTTGATAGTTTTCTGAGAAATTTCTAGAAGGCAATGAATTATTTTTGTAGTTCTTTTAAACACATTTTGCTTTTTTGTTTCAGTTCAAATAATATATATCAGTTCCGTTCCGGTTTTCATTCTTTCAAAAATAAGTTTTCAGATCAATTCTAAATTAATAATTTTATTTTATGTATATAAAAATATAGATTATAGATAAGAATAAACTAAAATTTCTAAAATATTATAATTTATAAAATAATCATTCTGTCATAAATATAAGTTAAATTCTATCAAAATTGAATTGCTCTTATTCTTTTTTTCAATTAGTA